>OY804596.1:47560433-47755956 GCA_963680895.1 Fragum sueziense | reverse complement strand
TCACTTTAAAACATAAGGGTAATTTTGCGAAAATGGTGATTACTAGTCAAGGGCAGATACATCTGACTCGAAAACGAGCCAGGAAACGTATCATGATTTTTTTTATATTTTGTTCAGGAAGTGTTAAATAAAATCATTTGGCGGATAAAAAGTAACCCCCGAAGTCAAACTTACATGTATGTACCTTAAACAACAATGATCAAAGAATGGTCCGAACCGGTTTCGAACCAACTGCGTTCCGAATTTCAAACTGAAAACAGGCTGCGAGGCGAATGCTTTCCCGTTTGAGCTGTCGCTGAAGTTGACAATATTGGGCGTTTGTTGACTTTATTTATATAGTATGTATCGCTTTCTGAAGGTCGTACCCTTTACACAATCATGAAATATTGTTATAAAAAAACAAGATCAATAAGCTGGTAAAAACATGGCATGGATTGAATCGGACAATAAATCTTATAATGTTTGTTAGAAAACATAGAATGATAGGAGAGATACGACAGTTTTCTTTTATGGCAATCAAATCAATTTAGAAGTTAACCCTAAAGGCAATTGAGTCTGAGAAGGGTTTCTGGGTAATAATTCCCATTTCAAAAGTCCCCGGAGTGATATTAAGAATTGGAAAGACGTCCAATTAAAAATCATCAAATTTCTATACACGTATGTTGAAGAGTAATGCCTAGAATGTTATCTCCTTGGTCCATTGAAAGTACGTGCACAATTAAATACACAAAGATCGTACGATCATTCATAATACGGGTCCCAGATTGTTTACATTTTTGTAACCCACAATCGACAGAAATGAAAAAAAATCTATTTTGAGCTCTTGTTGCAACCTTACCTTATTTTAAAGTCATTCGTTCGTAAGATAAGGGGAGGAAGCAAAGATCCCTGTAGATAACCCTTCATCGTTGTTGAATTGTGAATTTGTCTTTCAATGATATTTTTGTATTCAATACTTTGTTTCATTCGATATTTATTGATAATCATCACTATTTTAATTTTGTTTTAATCAATTTCAGGTGTACCGCTGAAAATAAGAAGATGCGATACGTTCTGTCATTGTTGAATGTGTTCACTCTGTTTGAAATAGGTAAGTGACCCGCATAACATATTCGACCCGTCAGTTTGCGCAGATCGCGCAGTCTGGCAAGGTCAAAACTATTCACTCTCATAGTCTTTGCCCAAGATAACTATTGCTTTCAGTGTATTTGCTGGATTTGTGGCAGTCTGATAAATACATTTTGAAGTCACTTACAATAACACTGAATGAAATTACAAATCTCTGATTCTCTTATTTCTTATATTCATATCAAAGAAAGATAATTTACAATAATTCTAAATGTTGTTCACCGCTTTGTGCCTTGACTTATATGAAACATAAAGGCTATGTATTTGTTTGAATAGTAAATAAAGAGATTATCTCAAATTTGTCCACGCATGAATTTTCTTTTAACTCTGCATGGTAAAAAAGGATCATATACAAGCTATGAAAATCAATAATAATCAAAACTGGATTCCAAAAAACACATTGACTTATTCCCATTATGACGCGAAACATGCCCTCATTTTCATGTGTCCCAAAACCTTAGTTGTAGGTATTTTCAAGTGAAATTACTCCGAGACATGTAAGGCATTACATTAATACCAGAAAAAGTATTTCAGGAATTTAATGATTGTCTTTTTTATTGAAATGATCATTGAAAAATTAATAATTTTCAGTAAAATTTGTGGAAAGAGCAAAATTGAATTCCAAAGTTAAGTATGATAGAGTCCTTGTCAAAATTCCATATTATCACAAAACGATGTTTCTTCTAAAATTACTTAGCGACAGTTTGCCTCTTATTGGGATACTTTTCAAAAGTTCATAATGCCCGCTTCTTATTTTTTGACAGGTCTAGTTGACAGATTTGATATGATAATTCAGAACATTGTATCGGAATTGTTTATGTAAACAATTGATGTAAACAATTGAGAGTTATTCTTTTCAGTTTACCTTTTCCTAGACATATCATTTTAGGTTGAATTCTTAAGGCTGACCAAGTCATTTTCTCGCAAACTGTAATCTTGCTTAAGGCCTCTGATATTAGTCTTATGTACTTGTTATAAAAGCCGTTTAATATTTTAAATGTGTTTCTTCTATTGTTAAATTCGTTTTAGATATTTATGTTATGTTAACAGTCAATTGGCGAGAAGGGTAAATCTAGACTTCAAAAAATAGTTCCAAAAGGACAATGACAGATGACGAATGTTTTTGTTTTGTGAACGACATGTTCTGTGTCACATTTTCTCAACACTTCGGCATATGAAATAAGAGCAAATTATGAACATGATGTCGCTAAGCAATTCAAAACCAAAAACAATGTCATTTAGTACATATTATTGATGAAGGTGAAATTTTGGTCCAAAACTTGTATTCAGTAGAAATTTGGTTGTGATTTTTACAGTTGGATTCAATACAACCATAAAACAACATTCATGCTCGAAACACTCACTGAAAAAATATAGATTAAATTACTTTAGCGACATTTTGCCTCTTATTGGGATACTTTTCAAAAGTTCATAATGCCGTCTTCTTATTTTTTGACAGGTCTAGTTGACAGATTTGATTTGATAATTCAGAACATTGTATTGGAATTGTTTATGTTAACCCCATTAATGTAAACAATTGAGTTATTCTTTTCAGTTCACCTTTTCCTGGACATATCAAATTTTAGGTTGAATTCTAAAGGCTGACCAAGTCATTTTCTCGCAAACTGTAATCTTGCTTATGGCCTCTGATATTAGTCACATGTACTTGTTATCAAAGACAACCATTTAATATTTAAATGTGTTTCATCTATTGTCAAATTTGTTTTAGATGTTAATGTCAACAGTCAACTGGTGAGAAGGGTAAATCCAGACTTCAAAGAATAGTTCCTAAAAGACAATGACAGATGACGAAACTTATTGTTGTGTGAACGACATGTTCTGTGTCACATTTTCTCAACACCTCGGTATATGAAATAAGAGCAATTCTGGTCATGATGTCGCTAAGTATACTATACTTAAATGTTATTTTCATTTACAAAATCAGATATATATTGGAGCCAAAATCGGCCTTGTCCAGATTACATTGACTCTGGGCTCTGGAATTCTGATCTGGACTAGTCCGGATTGGGAATCGGCCTGGAAGGTTTTTAGTCCATATGAGAATTCCAATCTGGTTAGGCCATTCCGGAATTTGCCTAAACCAGATTATAATCTGTTCTTAACAGTATAGGTCTACTTAGCGACATCATGATCATAATTTACTCTTATTTCTTATACCGAGGTGATGAGAAAATTTGACCCAAAACATGTCATTCACACAACAAAAACATTTCAAATTTAGAGTCATCTTTCATCGCCCTTTAGGAGCTATTCTTTGAAGCCTGGATTTACCCTTCTCACTAATTTACTATTGATATTAGTGCTAAAAACGAATTTGACCACAAAGGAAACGCATTTGAAATATTAAATGGTTGTCTTTGATAAAATGTTCATATGACTGATGAGCAAGATTACAGTTTGAAAGAAAATGACTTTGTCAGAGACCTTTGACGTCCCTTATAGAAAAGGATTTAGAAAACATTGAAACAAAAGAAGAAACTGCTTATCAGCAGTCTCTCCTTTTGTCTCAATATTTTCTATGTCATATTTTAAACATTTTATCTTTGATAAGATCCACTTTGTCATTTGGGGCAGTTTTTGAAGTGGATCACCCTAAAATTTTGATGTTTGGGAAAGGGTTAAGGAAAATGTCAAAAGTTAGCTAATAACGCAACCCCCTAATCGCCCCCATTACCGCCCCTCCTCCTCCGGCACCATTTCTTGACAGTTTTTCCCTTGTACAAACTTGCGATATTTAAAGACTCTAAATACCAAATGTGAAGTCAATCTAACAGTAGAACAGTTCTTAATATGTACCCTATTTACCCCTTTTTGGCCCCTTTTGCGTAGAAAATGATTTTAAAACATGAAAAAAATACTAAACGACATTCTGTCAGTTTGAATTTACTACAAGTTGTGAGGAAGCTTATTGGTGTTGATCGCACGGTATGTAAAAGAAAAGGGTTGGAATACAAAAGAAAAAATGCTGGTTCTTTTATGAAGCTTAAAATCCTAAGCTTGTTTAAAAATCTGTTAAGCATTATACATTCATTGACATGAGTATAAAATAATCATACCATAGCATTCGATAACATTCAGAATTAAAGTTTACAGAAATAATCATGTTGTGAATGCTCAATGGATTGATCACGTTCAACAGCTGAAAAAAAAATATATAAAAAAATATGAAAAAAAAAAAAACATGTAGCGCTAGCGGGATTAGAACTCATGACATATACGAGGTGTGTCCATAAAATACGTAGACAGGTCCAGAATAATAAGAAATATTTGCATGATCTATTTAAAATTTACACCAGCGTGTACAGAATTGTGATATGAATATGTGTACCAAATTTTATGAAAATACACGCAACAGCTGCAAAAATACGCATGGAACAAACAAGTAAAAAACCATACACGGGGCTTTTTGACGTCGTTTACGACGTCGACGTTACAACTTTTCAAAGTACTCTCCACCCGCGTTTACGCACAACCTATGTCTGTCCACCCATTTGGTATACGTTTCGTGGAACCACTCTTTCTTGTATGACCCTACAGAGGAGCGAACAAAGTGCTTTAGTTAGTCTAAGTCGGCAAAACGTAACTTTGCCTCTCAGATCCGCCTTTTATCGCGGAAAAAATGCCAAACGCATAGTGATTCGACGCACCTCCTCAACATACCGATCGCTTCGCCGAGGTCTCCCCGGTCTAGTCTGGTAACAAATATCTTCCAGTCCATCCGTAAACCGTCTATGCCATATAAACACTAGCGCTCTGGACACGTCAGCCTTGCCTCGCTGCATAAACTTGAATGTTTCCGTTGGTGTCATGTTCGCACCGACACAGAATTTAATTACGGCGCAATTTTCTTCCGTCATAGCAGCCGGTTGTTTATAACGTCTCCTGGCAAGTTGTTGACGTTCAAAACTTCCGGTAAAATGTCAAAAGACGTCACTGCTGAAGTGAGTGTATTTCTCGCGTATTTTTTTTTTTAAAGAAATTGCGACAAAAGACTAGTTTTATGTCTTTTTATTTTCAAATATCTGAAGTGCCCCGTGGTAGCGTTATGCTGTTGCTATGGTGACGGTTTTGCTTGTACATACTTTCGAAAACAATATAAAATGTAGAAGAAGTATTTAAGAATAAATGGACCTTTAAATAGATAGTGTTTTGGGATCGATAACACTACTATTTGGTGTAAAACTTTGGTTGTCTACGTATTTTATGGACATACCTCGTATGTCGAAAATTATTATTAAATTAAAAGCATATTTATTTTGACATGTTTACGACATTCACGAGGAAATACACTGCATTAAATATGAATTTGTTTATTGTTTCATATTCTTTCAATTTCGATAGGGACAAATCCAATTTGTTTAAATACTATAAAGTTTTACAAGCTTTATTAAATACGAAAGCTTGATTGGTACAGTGGTTACGACACCGGTCTTCGACTTCAACTTCAACTTACGAGGTATGTCCATAAAATACTTCTTCTACATTTTATATTGTTTTCGAAAGTATGTACAAGCAAAACCGTCACCATAGCAACAGCATAACGCTACCACGGGGCACTTCAGATATTTGAAAATAAAAAGACATAAAACTAGTCTTTTGTCGCAATTTCTTTTAAAAAAAAAAATACGCGAGAAATACACTCACTTCAGCAGTGACGTCTTTTGACATTTTACCGGAAGTTTTGAACGTCAACAACTTGCCAGGAGACGTTATAAACAACCGGCTGCTATGACGGAAGAAAATTGCGCCGTAATTAAATTCTGTGTCGGTGCGAACATGACACCAACGGAAACATTCAAGTTTATGCAGCGAGGCAAGGCTGACGTGTCCAGAGCGCTAGTGTTTATATGGCATAGACGGTTTACGGATGGACTGGAAGATATTTGTTACCAGACTAGACCGGGGAGACCTCGGCGAAGCGATCGGTATGTTGAGGAGGTGCGTCGAATCACTATGCGTTTGGCATTTTTTCCGCGATAAAAGGCGGATCTGAGAGGCAATGTTACGTTTTGCCGACTTAGACTAACTAAAGTACTTTGTTCGCTCCTCTGTAGGGTCATACAAGAAAGAGTGGTTCCACGAAACGTATACCAAATGGGTGGACAGACATAGGTTGTGCGTAAACGCGGGTGGAGAGTACTTTGAAAAGTTGTAACGTCGACGTCGTAAACGACGTCAAAAAGCCCCGTGTATGGTTTTTTACTTGTTTGTTCCATGCGTATTTTTGCAGCTGTTGCGTGTATTTTCATAAAATTTGGTACACATATTCATATCACAATTCTGTACACGCTGGTGTAAATTTTAAATAGATCATGCAAATATTTCTTATTATTCTGGACCTGTCTACGTATTTTATGGACACACCTCGTATCAATCTCCTTCGCAGTTATCTCCCCTGAATTTGGATTGGGGAGATCTCTGCCGGCACAGCTTGAGTTACCAAGATTTCCGGTAATTGATTTTTTTTTCATTTTGATTTTTATTTGAAAAAAGTAAACATGCTTTAAGTGATGTTTTAAGAATATGAGGTGTCAGATATGAATCCAAACAAAAAAATACAATAGGATTTAAAAAATGATGTCAGAAATATAATATCTTTACGATATCACGTGACATTCACCATGGTCATGTGATTTGTATGACTGCAGTGATAATGTAAGGCATTGTCGCTGTGTGGAGTTTGACCTCGTATAATAGTATTGATCAGGTTAGATTGGTTACCGCCCCTGAAATCAGTCATTTGGTCCGTAGAAATACTGAAACGCATTAGTAAATACCAAAACACATTTACAGTATCGATTTTAGAACGGATCAGTTCACAGCGAATATATATTACCGTTATTTATTCAACACGTCATACAAAATTGTCTTCTTGCTGGTATTAAGCATAAACAACAATATTTAACCTGGTGCGTTTTAGTTTTCGTGTGTTTCGGTATTTCTATGGACCGATCCGGTCACGTGATTGAGCGGTTAGTAATTCGCATATGGGGGAAATTAAAATAATATACAAATGCAAGTTTTATGCATTGTATTTCCTCGTAAATGGTGAAAACATGAAAAACAAACATGTTGTTAATGTAACAATTATTATCAACGTACAATTTAACAAGCTTCAACCAATAGGTCGAACATTTTGTACAATAATCGCCTCCCAAACTCTGCATGTTAAAATTTTAAAATCGTTATACAGGTATGAGATTTCGTACGCAATCAACCGTGTATTGCACAAGCCGTAAAAGTTTCCATACACGTGTATTTTTGGACATGGATTGATGGAAGACTGTTGTAAATACCTGTAACATATTATGTATCTATAATTGCATAGTTCGTTTCCATAGTCGGTGTAATTTTACGCGATCCAAAATTTTCAATAGGGTTCGCATTTCCGTGTGAACAAATACGTCATCGTCACGCCTCACTGGTCTAAAAATAGATTGGGAATCCCTTATCGTACAAATATGGATGTGAATCTCGCGAAGTTTTTCCACGTTCAACTTGCCGAAGATAACATTCTAAGAGCTTGATTGTTGTAATCATTTGTTGAGAAACATTTTAATTCCGAGTTGAAAAGGTTGCTGCACTGTCGTACGTGTATTTTTTAAGATCGGTAACTATGAAATAAGCAGTTGACAAGTAATGTTTACATATACGGACATGTCCTGACTTCATCGTGCCGCTCGTGCGTACTTCGCTTACCCTTTCCAAAACGACATAATATCATGTCTGGCCAAATTGAAAAAAAAAATCTGCAGACGACAAAACGGATGTGAATATTTTTAGTGTTTAATCTCGGAGAAAATATTGAGGCAAAAGAAGAATGATCATCAATATCCAAAGAAGTTATTCACATCCATTTTTTCTGCTGTGCATTGCCTCAATGTTTTCCCAAGATATTTCTGTTGGGGACGTCAAAACCGGTCTTGTTTGGGAAAGGGTTGATATAGAAAAAACTAGAATTTGTCGCTGAATGTGATTTGATAGGCTTTCACTACAACAATGGGCAATAACTCACAAAATAAGCTATGTTCCTTGTACGTTGCACTTCTCTTTGGTGAGATCTAGCTACCAGAGAAGTTTCATGATCATAGCTACTTTACTTTCAGACATTTCCATGTTTTTTCTGGTTAAGCTGCTAAGGAATCTCAAGAAAAAACGTTTGTCATTTCTGGTCTGTCTCCGTATCTGGAAGCAATGTTGCATGCTGCATATGCGCAATGTTTCGTAGTTTTAGTTCCCGCCTGCATTATCTATGATCGACTAATATCGCGCTTGAAAATAATAATTTCTTGCTAACACGGTTACGAAAAATTGTCCGATTCATGACCGATAAACAAAATATTAGACTGGTACCCGGCAAACGTTGTTGGGGGTATTCCCATCGGAAATCTATTTTTAGCACACGAAAGCGGGAAAACTGTTCGCTATTCGTGAAATCTTTGTTTTGGCGTGCAAATAAGGAGCATTCTTTTATTGTTCAGCTGGCGTGTGGTACTCTCCAAAGCCGATGTCTATTGATTAACCATCAGATATGACCTCTGCCGTTTCTGGTACACAAACAGCCTATTTGGTCGTCATAATCTAATTATAGCACATCATTTGAATTATCGAATCAAAATCATTCAGCTTTATCTTGTATGATCATTATGTATACATTACGTCGCTTCTATTTTTGGCTGAAGCCGGTTATTTGAAGCGTCAGCCAAAGAAAGTTTGTATCAGCTTTTTAAATTGTTTTGATGTGTAAAGCCAACGATTGGATACCGAAATCCCGCCAAGGCCCCGAGATTAGACGTGAAATGACCCCGCGGGAACAGAGGATCATTATATCATAATGGAATGAAGAGAGAATGTGCTCTGTTCTTTAGAGAGTAGCGTGTGGGTGCTCGATTGTTTGAATACGACCGAAAGTTACCAAAATGTATACACGTGTACAGCATTATTAAATCTTAATAGTCCTTATTTGTATCTTTCTTATGTATGTATTTCCGTGTATGCCTGTCTCTCTTTCATCTCACCCTCTCTTCTCTGTCTACCTAGGATTTAAATTCTATATTGCGTAATGTCCTTCTGTTGTTTGATAAAAAATCTTGTGCGAATCGTTAATGTAGGGTTATACAAGTGAAGGCTAGGATGAACAAGAGATGTTTGTAAAACATATATTATCCCTCAAGGGCCTATCTTTGATGTAGGTCAAAGTCCGAGGTAAATTTCACAAGGTCCATGGTCATGGTCAAATGTGAAAGGTCTTGGTAGGAGTTGTCTATGTGTCAAATATCAAGACTGTAGGTGTAAAAGGACATGAGATATAGGCCAGGTAAATGTTTTTAACAGGAGGTCAAACTCCAATGTCAAGGTCACACGGGCCAAGGTCATGGTCAGATGTGAAAGGTCTTGGTAGTAGGTGTCCATGTGTAAAGTATCGATACTGTATAGGTGACAGGACATGAGATATAGGACATGTTAAAGCTTTTTAAAAGTAGGTCAAACTCCAAGGTCAAAGTCCAAAGTCATGGTCAAAAGTGAAGTGTCTTGCTTGGAAGTGACTATGTGTGAAATATCATGGCTGTATGTGTAAAAGGACATAAAATATAGGCCAGGTTAAATTTTTTTTTAAAGTAGGTTAAACACCAAGTTCAAGGTCACAATGTCCAAAGTCACTGTCAAATGTGAAATGTGTTTGGTCGTAGGTGTCCATGTGTCAAATATCAAGTCTGCATGTGTAAAAGGCGCTTCCCAAAAGTGTACGATGGCAGACATGTCCTGGAATTATGGTCAGCAACACAAACGACTGTCCCAGCCCGCCTGTCTGTGCATTTGGATGAGTTCCACGACTTTGTGCGGACATCCGAAGCACAGATCTGCATGCCTGAAACTAGATCTGGGCCCGTATTCACCAACAAATTCTAAATTTTAGAATTAGACTTTGTCTAAATTCTAAATTCTTTACTCAGCCAAGAAAATTCCTTATTCACCAACGCAATTTAGACCAGTCTTAATTTAGAATAGTTTGTACGCGACGTAAGCGGCCACAATCCTGTGCTGGTTTCCGGATTTTGATAGAGCGTAGGCAAATTATGCAACCAGCATCGTGGTCTGTATATTTTGAGGATCAAAACGTAGTAGACACCCTTCAACTTCTTTAGGGGTCCGTTGGATCAAAGCCAAAGCGAAGAGACGGCATTGATCAAAACGGAACGAACGAAATGACAGACTGTTTGTCAATCGGCAAGCGCTGTTTTAATTTTGACATTTTTTATACCGTCGATAATTAATCATTTGTGCAGTGTGTCCCATCTTCAGTAATATCTATTGCAAAGCAAACGATATCTTAATAGATAACGATTAAATATTTATTTAACTGCATAAAATTCTGCATCCTAACTAAAGTGTACAACAACTCAGTTTTATATTTACCTCCATGATATATGGCAAATGTCTGTGAATCAGAAAATGACAAATAGACTTGCCATTAATTAAATCCTTAATTGTTATCGAGAGCACGTATTAGTAGACATAAAATTCCCCATTGTAGGCCCCTCGATTAATGATCTAAATATAAACCCAAGGTCAAGTTCCAAGCTTTTTGTGACGTAATTCACACAATCTGTGACGTTTTGATTTCTATCTATCTATCTTCTTTTCCTGCTTCACACCCTCACGGGTAACTTTGAGCAGCTGCGCGTCTGTGCCAAGTTAAAAGAATAAGAAAAGTTAAGAAAATAAAAGACAATGATAATGATGATGATGGGTGAATTGGTTAAAAGAATGGTGAAAAGGATAGAATGATAAAAACACAGCCGCAGTGCTTAAGGCCTTTCGTGAGTGATGGTGCTGACAAGGGACCTGAACTGGTTCAGGTCCCCTGCCAGCACAACATCCGGTGACAGCGCATTCCATTGTACAATTGTTATCGGAAAAAATGAATATTTATATGCGTCAACTCCGGTGTGAATCTGTCTGAAGCCGGCAGGGTTTCCGTATCTAGATGTGCGGGGGTTGCTGTGTATGTATGTCGGCATGGGAACGGCTACCAGCCCATGCACGATACGATAAAACATGCACAGGCGGGCATCCGCTCTCCGCTGCTCTAGAGTTCTCCAGCCTAATTTCTGTAGCATGGCTGTTACACTTGATTGTCTGGAGTAGTCACACAAGGTCCAACGTGCAGCACGACGCTGCACCATCTCGACTTTGTCGATGTTGGACCTCTTGTGAGGATCCCAGACGCTACCCGCATACTCTAGCTGAGGACGAACCAGGGTCTTGTAGGCACAGTCTCTTATTCGGGGGGACTTACTCTTTATGTTGCGCTTCAGAAACCCTAGCGTCCTGTTTGCTGTAGTGCTTATTCTGTCAAAATGGGTGTTCCATGAGAGGCTGCCAGATATGTCCACACCAAGATATCGAGCACTACTGACGGTCTCTAGCGTCTGTCCGTGTAGTGTGTAAGTAGTCGGAAGTGGGACTTTTGAGTTTGTGACTTTTATAACTTGGCACTTGGAAGGGTTAAAGCTCATGTCCCATTTTACTGACCATTTCTGTAACTTGTCCAAGTCAGTCTGTAAAGTGGCACCGTCTTTGTCCTTGTCTGTAATAGTCAAGTATGCAGCAGTGTCGTCTGCAAAAAGTCTAACCTGTGATGTTATGTTGTCCGGTAAGTCGTTGATATATACCAGAAACAGGATCGGCCCAAGGACCGATCCCTGGGGTACCCCAGATGTAACTGGTATAGTATCAGAGCTCTCCCCATCCAACACCACTGTCTGTGTCCGACCGCCGAGAAATGCTCGAATCCAGGATAGGACTGGACCACGGACTCCATAGGTATGTAGCTTGTATAGCAGCTTCTCATGTGACACCATGTCGAAGGCCTTACTAAAATCAAGTAGGATTAAGTCTGTCTGTTTACCTTTGCTGGCAGCTCTAGCAAGGTCTTCTACTAGCATCAGTAGCTGAGTTTCGGTGGACCTCTTTTCCCTGAAACCATGCTGAAGATCGTAAAGCAGGTTGTTTCTGTCGAGGAACTTGACTAGAGTGGAGACAACTATGTGCTCCCTGAGCTTGCACACAATACACGTCAGAGATATTGGGCGGTAATTGGCAGCAACAGATTTGTCTCCTTTCTTGTTTAGCGGAGCTACATTAGCTGACGTCCAATCCTCCGGTACCTGGCCAGTTTCTAAAGAGACTGTAAAAATTACCTGAAGGATGGGCGCGATTTCTTCATGTAGCTCCTTAAGCACCAGCGGCTTTATCTTGTCAGGACCCGCTGCTTTATCCGGCTTGAGATTTTTGAGTAACTTTTGTATACCGTTTGTAGAAATAGTGAGATCTGAAAAAGTATCTTCCCTTGGATTGTCTGTCGTTTGATTGTCTGTCTTGTCATTTACCTTCATTTGGCATAATTGGGCTAAGCTTAGTGGTGATTTTGGGGTGAAGACCGACTTGAATTGCTTGTTAAGAACATTTTTTCTTTAGTGTCCGAAACCAGATTTCCATTGGACAGGAGGGGAGCAATTCCTTGATTATCTTGTCTACTGTGTTTTAGAAAGGAGAAAAGTTTTTTAGAGTTAACTGACTTCGAGCATGTACTATTAGATATGCCATCCAAATAATCTTCATATGCTAACTTGATCTTTTTCCTGCAGGCATGTCTTAGCTTTAGATATTTATTCCTATCATTTGGGTTGTTTGACCTTTTATGCCTGCAGTACTGTTTATTTCGTCGTCTGGCTATTCGTTTAATGTCAAGCGTAATCCAGGGAAGGGAAGATTTACCTGTAATGACTTTCCTAGGTATGCATTCCTTCATGTACAAGAGCCGATTTGAATTCCTCCCACAACGTATGCACTGACTTGTTTGCATGGTTTTCTAGAAAAGAAGTTGTGAAAGATACCATTTTCTGTTTCAAGAGATTCCAGTTGACTCTGTGGTAGATAAATACCTCTCTGGGTTTGGTTCATGATAGTTTTGGTTTCAAATTTGCTTCAATACATACCGCTTCGTGATCACTGAGGCCAGGCATGGTGTAGACCTTATTAATAAGAGTTTCATTTGTTGTTAGGAAAAGGTCTAACACATTTTTGCCTCTGGTTGGTTGAGTCACCATCTGGATAAGATTGAAGTCATCCAGTATGCCTAAAAACTTGTCATAGGTAGGGCGATACTGGCAATCTTGCTCAATTTGCGGGTTGTGGTCGATCCATTGCATTTTCGGGAAATTGAAGTCCCCTGCGATCCAGATGTTACCCTTCTTCAGCTGGACTAATTCCAGGGATTTTCTGAGTTCTTCTAGGCTGTCCTCGTCATGCTCACGAGGCCTGTAGTAAGATGCAATAAACAGTGGCTGAGACCCATTCACCTCCAATTTCACCCAGGTTATCTCACATCTGGTTGTAAATTGCGGTGCATGGGCACAGACCAGTCTGTCACTGACCATGACGAAGACACCCCCACTTCGTTTACCTTTAGTGGCTCTGTCTTCTAGGTGGAGCGTGTAGCCTTCAGGTAGGAATTCGCTGGTCTTTATGTCTGGGGATAACCATGTCACTGTTCCGAACAAGATGTCGGGTTTTTCGGCATCAACAAAGGCCTTAAATTCATCAACTTTGTTGACAATTGACCGGAAATTAATATTGAAAACCCTTACCTTCAACAATGGATGTTTTCCTCTGGGCCCATGGTTTAATTTCTTGGGTGTCGACGTGTGTACTGGTTCCGATTCTTCACTAAAGGAGGGACCTGATGTGGTACTTATGGAGGAATGAGAAGTTTCTGTATCGAAAAAGCTGTAAGAGTAATTTGGAAGCCCACACTGTAAACAGGACCAGGAATAGCTTTCATGTTGGGAAAATACCTTGTAAGAAGTCTTAGTCATCCCTATGCAGGCCCTATGATGCCAAGTGTCGCATCCGTCACACTGGATACCATCAGTCCTGTGTGTGACACCTCTCCCACAACTCCCACAAGGGTACTTTGGGGGCCTAAGACCAGGGTTTGACTCAATATCATTGGATAAAGCGAGTAGGAGCAGACTGATATATATGCATGATCTAGTATGCCTTTGCTCGGGAGAAAGGTACCTAAACAGTTTCTGTACAGTATGCTGGTGCTTAGTGCGTGGGGTTCTACCAGAACAAAGGATCCCTAGGGGGTCCATGCCAACATCCCATTTATCATTGTAAGTTTTAGGCACCTGTAGTACTTTGGCAACCGAAGACACGGCAACCAAACAGAACAAGATACCCGCCAGCATCTTCTAGATCACACCATTGAATATGGTGGACTCACTCAGTTGTAGTTTTCAGCAAAAACTTGAAGTATATTAGGTCACTAATTGTGGTGTATCCAAAATATTGTGTTTATGTCATCATAGACACTTTCTAGAAGGGGACAAATACTACAATTTACCTGTATTTTGTCTTAAATGTGACAAATACCTGTGTGTTTACATTTTTACAAATTTCCAAGATGGATGACAATGGTAGTGAAGTAGTGAATAGTTCAGCATCACTACTTGTAGACAAGTATGGTTTAGTAATAATTTACGAAAATATATGGTTGCACATGTCAGGATGTTTGTTTTCAATATTAAAAGACAAATCTACATGAAAATAAGCCCTGCAACTTATGTTTTTCAAGAAAAAGACGAGAGCAAAGAAAAGTATGGCGGCACGACGTTGCTCATGCGTAATCTCCATAAATAATTTCTCTGTAGATGCAATGTTTACTGAACGACAAACCGGGAGGATTTTAATTCTGTGGATTTTTGAGGGATAGAGATCACCAAGAAAGTGGTTATTCATCTTATTTCAAGAAAATGGTATGCCTTGTGATAAGTCAGGGTACCGTTGGTTTGAAATTTGCCTTTTGGCCACGATCATCACTCGTCTTGTTCAACTTCTTGGAGACTGTTTGAAAATGGACGACCCCCGATAAACAGGACTAAGGTCAACAATTTAGGAAGTTGCAGTTAGAGGGAATAAGAGATCAAAGAATATCATGGTATGTGCTCATGATCGTGTTAAATTTGCTACGTTTTTCTCCGTTTCAAGTTAATTTTGTTCTTTATTCAAACGGACCTTTCGGGCTTCCGATCCCAACCCACACTCGCTCATGTGCGCACAAAAACACACCGGCCAAGGTTCATAGCTAGTTGTAAAGTTGAGTTGCATTCTTTGTTGTTTGAGCTGATTTCTCTTTGATTTCTCTCTGACAATATTTGATTAACGAAATGTAGGCTAACATGATTTTTTGCCCATGACAAGTGGAAGATTTTGCGTCTGACAATCTGTCATGTTTACAAGAATGGCACTTTTCTTACCGGCTAACCTTTTGAGCCTGTCGAGTTACGATTTACGCATTCAAATATCATCAAAAAGTGTCATCTCGTCGAATTTTTGTATAAGATTAAGTTTTAGATGGACTTTTGTTTTGTTTTTGTATTCCTTTGTCGATTTTAAGCATGTAACAAGCCTTGAAGCGGTGAACGGCGGCCATTTTTTCACCCAAGAAACGTAATTTAGCACGGCAGGTGGTAGACTTGGAAATCTAAAGAATTTTCTAAAGATTTAGATTTAGAATGCGTTGGTGAATACGTACTTTAGAATTAGACTCCCAATTTAGCAAATTCTTTAGATTTAGTCTAATTCTAATATTTAGAATGCGTTGGTGAATACGGACCCAGACCATCTTCGGACGGATTAGTTGTCTTAAACAGCGAAAGTTATATCAAAATGTAGGCGCAAACAGATATCAAACTAATTGCTACTGGACGGATCATTCATTTCCGATGGCTTATCCGTGTCATTAAATATTCATTTATGTAGAATCTACTGCTCTTATTACTAGTAATTGGTTCCGAATGTCCATTGGCTAACACCCTACCGGTTAATTATAGCTGATCGGCTCGGTAATCTGGATCGACCCTGCACACTGGCGTTTGCTAGAAAAAGGTACCACTGCCTGGAAATTGTAAATGATGTTGGCCTTTGGGTCCCTTCCAGAACGAAACATTCAAGTGATCTGTTGACGGTTGTTTCTAGAAGTTATAAAATGCTGATCAGTGCGCACATTGACAATCTTTGGTGTTTTTACTGTGTAACCGACGAAAAACTAATATTCAAACAATCTTTCGGGATTATTTTTTTCACTTGCAAGACGTTAGGACGTGTTTAACGTGATTTAATAAAGGGACGTAATTCTGGCATTTTGGTTGTAAATTTAAACATTTTATCACAAATAACTACCATTATCCTTTCTTGCATTCTATAGTAAGCTCCATTTTAGATCCTGATATGTTTAAAACAGAAATATTGAAATTTGAAAATGTTGCGTTTCTTTATGTGGTAAGTGTAGGTCAAACTCCAAGGTCAAGGTTCAAGGTCATGGTCAAATGTGACAGGTCTTGGTAGGAAGTATCTATGTGTGAAATATCAAGGCTGCATGTGTAAAATGTCATGATACATCGACCCTGTTTATTTTTTTAAACTATGTCAAACACCAAGGTCAAGGTCACAAGGTCTAAGGTCATGGTCAGATGTGAATGATGTTGATAGGAGGTATCCATGTGTGAGATATCAAGGCTGTATGTGTGCAAAGGCATGAGATATATGCCAGGTTAAGAATTAAGTGTGAAAATCAACAAAGGGCAATAACTCCAAAAATTTGATCGGCAGATTTACGGTTTTTGCGCACTGCACCTCTCCATAATGAGATCTATCCACCTGTAAAGTATCTAGATGAAATCGTTCCCCATTGGAAAATGTACAATATACTGAACAAAAAAAAGAAAGTTTCTATAATTATAGAATGTAGATATCCACATGGATATTTATTTGTGTACATGTAATGGTACCATTTCAAAACTGGTACTCCTTTGCGAAACATTCAGTATATGAAATACTTTATTTATAAAACAAAAAACAATTTAAATTCAGAAAATCAATTTGGAGGGGAAATTTTCCAATCTAGTCATTCTGTGCTAACTGTACAAACTGTCTAGGGTCTTTTTACACTTACCAGAATGTTCCTTTTCGCGTGACGGGTCACAAATCATCTAATGCTGCTCTGTAACAGTTATTTTGCGTAACGAAATGGATCGTGGTCAGGCTTCAAGCGTTTTCTTTTTTTTTTTTTTCTTTTTCTTTTTTTTTCTTTTTTTTTTTTTTTTGGGGGGGGGGGGGGTAATAATTATAGTCATAAAAACAAAAGCCATACCTCTATATCATTATCCATTACATATCCTGAACACTTTCCAAATTATCTAAATTTTGCTTATTTAAATAAGTCAATGTAAACATATAATGTTTTCTTTGACGTCATCAAATTATCGGTTTTCCCAACGTCATCAGCAACGTCATTTAGGCAGGTTTTCCTGGAGAACGGATCATATAGATTTTGATTTAAGGGGGAATGCTCCAGTTTCCTAAAAAAATTCCCAATAATAGAATTTATTTACATTTTGCATGTTGAAATTACATGTTATTACCAATTGAAAAATAAAATAAAAATGGATGGTCAGCGATCTTGTTTGAATTTTATAGGCATTCGTATCACATACCCCTACATCAAAAAATGCACAATTTCCTGCACCTGTCCTAGGTCACTTAAATGCTAATAAAATGCTACATATATTCATCGTTTAGTCCCGTAAACGGATTTAAAGTAACGTCTTACATTTAATAAGAACAGAAAACCCAAAATGTGTGTTATTATAAACGCGTAAATGTATAAAACAGCATCCTCACGTGTTCGGTTAGACCAACGAAGCTGGAGTTTTTTATGTAAAAAATTGCATATTTTTGGAAATATTTCAAGTTCTACATAATAGAATTTGATAAAACTCCCTCATTGTATTTAGCAACATGTCCTGGTAATAATTCAAAAAGAAAATGTATAGGTCAGCGCACTTTTTATTGTATTACAGCAATTTTTATCAGCTACACATGAATAAAATGACGCAAAACAGTTGTAACTGAATACATCATAATTACGACTGTCTTGCTCTAAATAATCGATTTCCATCTTGAGGAAATCAGTTTCGCATAATAAATACACTTTTACCGTCGAAAATGGTAAATTATAATGATGTGTTATATTATTGAAAATATGGTAGCGAAACATACTGGTACGAAACATTTAATTTACAACAGTAAAGACCGACTGTTCCGAAAAACTGGAGCATTCCCCCTTAAAACAAAACTTTAACGTTTTAGATTTAGCGTAAATAAAATGATTTTGGTCATTTTCAAAATAATGCTAAACTAAAGACGATAATCGTTTGTTTCAGTGTAAGATCAATTTACACTTCATTGAGTGATCAACAAAAGCTTTATTTGTTCAGCTTTATTTTAAATGAAGCTTTCGTTGTTCACGAAATGAAATATAAATCGATATTACTCGAAAAACAAACGATTATTCTATTTCTTTTATGCAAAAATTAGACAAAATGCAAAAAATCTATGACGGGTGTTCTTAAAGCCCGTCATTTTGCACGTGACTGCTGTTAATTTAAAAAAGCATAGACGTTTAATTTATGATAATAAAAGCTAAAACTGTGACATGTGAAATAAAATATGTAATAATTAAAGTAACTGCTTCAGCAAATTTTACGTAACAAGCAGGCAAAAACTCAGAGATGCCATAAAACACCAGTGTTTCAGGTGACTTTGGCCAAAGAATTGCGTCGGTAGGTTGGAAAACCCACCTTTTTAATGAGATACCCCCACCTCCCTTGTAATATTCGGAATCCTGAATCTACCCCCAATAAAACATTGAATGCAAGATTTAACATCTTTTCCTGATTTGTTTGTGATCAACAAAGAAAATTTAGATGCACTAGTCTAGTTGTTTAATCGCTACTTATAGTTAATCAAGTGTTTGACCCCCGACATACTTATATCGAGTTTCCAGGTCTAGTTAGCATCGTATTTGTAAGGTGTGCTTTTATCTCTAAAAGTACAGATAGCAGGTAAAGATTTAGGAAAAACAGGTAAAGATTTAGGAAAAACAACCCAATTGATCAATTTCTGGCATTGGCGTTCATCGCGATCTTACGATCGTATGTACATACAGGCCCGTAGAAACAGGGGGGGGGGGGGGGGGGCTAGTAGTGAGGGGGGAAGGGCTAAGCTCCCCCCCCCCCCCCAAAGTTGGCCAAAAATGCTGAATTTCTTTATTTTACAAAGAAAATTTAAGAAAATTCAATTTAGCCTCCCCCCCTCATTTTCAGGCAAACGGGCTTTAGCCCACCCAATAGGAAATTGCTTCCTACAGGCCTGACATAGATCTACGTTGATCCAACATGAATGCATGAATGCGCAAAAGAAGCATTGACTGGATGATTCTATGCCATGGTTTTGGTGTACGAAATTAGCTATGATGAGAGGTATCTTCTTTGCAAACGAAAGAACAAAATCCGACCTCTATCTTAATAAATATGCCAACTACAAGCTTCGATTAATTCACGTTCTTATCAATTATATTGTAACTGCGATCATGATGTGATGTTGTTACGTCGCTTTCATTAATACTAGGTTCCCAATGCCAATCTTTTCAACACGACCTTTTAGCTTCCTCGATCTAGTGCGACCAAAAGTATGCACACGATCTCTAGTCGATCAAACTAGACCCCCGCACAAGCACTCCCCATTCTTTCCCAATTGCAGTCCGACCATCTTTCCGATTTCAACCCGATCTCACAGACCTGTATTCGAGCCCTACACAATGAAGACCCGACCATCTCGATCTATACACGACTAGGTCGAGCTGAACTGAATGAAACTCTTTTTGCATTGTCTGTGACTATCAGTCATATTCATAATAACTTCATAATATTGTCGGTTTAAACATATGTGACCCGTCACGCTGAAAGGGACCTTATCGGATGTGTGAAAAATATCGACCCTAGTCAGTCTGTGCAGTCCGCGCAGCCAGACTAGGGCTGACACTTTTCACTTTTATGCAATTTTCTAAATCCGGAATGTTTTCTCTATCTTACTATATGTTCATTTTTCGCATACGGGATCTGGTTGACCTGTACTGAGTCCTACAAGTTTGTCAAAATTTGGATTTTTGGAGTTTGGATAAGGTACCTTTTAGTGTGACGGGTCACATATACATAATTTAAATGTAAGGTAAATGTACTTTTAGCTATTTGCTCACCATTTACTGCATTTTTGAAGTCATTGAATACCATTGCTTCAATCGCATGTGTTATGTCTCAGAGCGGGGAATCACATATCCCACTATTTCCGATAGTTTTCAATATTTTTGTAAATATAATCTGCGCAGGATCATGTTATGTTTGTATACATTTATCACCACATGACCTAGTGTTCCCTCAGCCAATCAGATCACATCGACCAAGCGATCAAATACAGATCAAGCTCAGTCTGCACGGGTGATTGGGAACGGTCGGGGTGATCGAAATTAATCTGCATCCTGCTCGATATATTTTGACATGCAAAAATACTCGAGTACGATCGTGTACAAAAATGATCAAGAAGTGATTGTGTATTGATCGAGTTGTAGATCGACGTTATCGAGAATCAATCATGTCTGGAGATCGAGTATGATCTGGTTGATATATCCCGACCTGTATCGAATGTTCACTTGATAACCCCGACTTTTACTTAAGTGATTTCCTACCAAGCCACAATCAACTTGACTTCTGCTTCATCTGTGCATCCAATAAAATCCGGTATAGAGGTCGGATTCGATCGACTAGAGATAGAAAAGAAGTAATTTGTTCGGGTTTGGCCGAGGAAATTTAAGCGATCGAGTAGATCGAGTTGAGCCTCTGCAGTTGAAAGCACTCGACCACCTCGACTTCTACGAGTAATTTCCGAACGCATCCCAATCAACTCGACTTCTGCCCCAGCTTTTCATCCAATCAAATCCCGATTAAAGTGACCTACTCGATCACACTCAATCACTACACGATTGATTCCCGATCAGCTCGATCTTCTACACGAGTATACTCGAGTACATCCCGATGTGTTTTCTACTCGATCGCTACACAAGTTTTTTTTGACATGTCAAAACAAATTGACAAGAGTACCGATCGATGCAAAACTAGATCATCTCGACTAATCCCAATCACCCATGCTGAGCGACCTCGATTGGCACTAGATCGCTTGATCGAGTTTGATCGAGTTGATTTGATCGGCGGTGGAACCTAGCATAAAGTTATGGATTATTTCAAAGCATTACTCCTGATTGATTGACAGGGAATCTTATGACATTAAATCCTGCGTAAAAAATGCGTTTCCTCCGCCCACAAACTGCGCCCAAAAGAGGGATTGACATGTAACTCTGAAACGCTCACGCGAAATTTCGAATCGTCCAATTTCTGATAACACAAGCAAAGGTCGCAAATAGAGGTCGCGCGTCTAACATGAAAGCAATAAACGCCTAACAACTTATCAATTTTGATTGCCGATTTTGAAGATCCGTGACGATTTTTTCGAACTTGCAAAATTTGTGCCTGGTTGCCATGGCAACCATTTTTGTTTTTTGTTTTTTATTTATTTATGAGAGATAAATAAATGAAATGTAAACATAACAACTAGTTTATTATTATACTGTCAAATATGTAGTAAACTATAGTTATTTTTCCTACAGCACAAATTTTTCTTGTAATACAAATATTAGGCATTTGATGTCAATTTGTAGCCACCGACACCCATTGTACAAAAACAGATGTAACTTCGTCAATTTTTGAGATAGAGTCATATTTTTTTCGATTTTGTAAATCAAAAAGATAGCACTTCCTAAAAATGGAAAAATCGAAAATTTTGTCATTTAGGCAGGTTTTCCTGCATAACGGCTCATATGTAAATGTATAAAATGATACTATTGATAAAATTTGTGTGTTTTAACATCGCTTCAAAAATTATAAATATTTTCAATGTGAAAGTGATATTCCGATAAGGTTTTATTGCCGGTGTATCACCGTTAAAAAGATTATGGAAAATAGTGTCAACGTGGTTCTATTTACTTTTGAAATTATTTACTCATAAGTTTTAAACGATAATGCGATAAACTTTGATACTAAATTGTATAGCTGATTTTGTGTTTTTGGCGGCCATTTTGAAAATATGCTAATTAAATGGTGAAAAAAAAACAACATTTTTTGTCACTCATTTATTTGGTAAACTATTTAGTTTTAGTATGTTTACCTGTGCTGAGTCTGACAAGTTTGTCAAAATTTGGATTTTGGAAGTTCGGATAAGGTCCCTTTTAGCGTGATGGGTCACATTTATTTGCGATATTTAGAACAAAACATGTCGAGAAAATGATAAATAACAACATTATTAATGTATAATTGAGGTTTTGGTGGCCATTTTGAAAATGTGCAAATTAGATGATGAAGAAGCCATTTTTCAGCTTATCCACATTGTTTTTCGGATTCAGCATACCAAAATACCCTTAGAAACGATCCCAAATCTTTTTCTCCACAAAATGCCTTTATCTGATAATTTTTCTAAATTCTTGCCCTGACTATATGCAGTTCTGATAAGAAGTGATTATTTACATAATTATACGTGTTTTTGATCAATATTGGACTTGCCTCCTCAACCAGATTAAGATAGTTTGCATTCCAAAACAACTTAAATTAATCTATTGAATTAAAATGCTATTAGACAACCTGTAATTGACCATTATATGTATTTTAAATTTTGTATCATCGAACCAGTGTAGGCCCATAGCTTAATCCTCTTTCAGTTTTAAATCATAGTTTTATCGCCTAAATGTTTTAAATTTAAAAAGCTGTTATATCCTTGTTTTAATTCCGAAGTAGATGTGAAGGAGTTTCATTGGATATAGCATTGAAAATCAATTAAATAGCCTTTCATCATTGGAAAAAATTGTAAATGGATATTAAATAGGAAATTAAGTACGATCAGGCGATACAAGCCTTTCTTTTGGACCCTGAGACGTGCAGTTAAACGATTAACTCAATTTACCAAGTTACATGTACATAGCATTTTGTGTCTTGTTTAACCCTTTCCAAAATGATACAGCGCTATAATTGTCCAAATGTATAGTTGCTATTGATCGCAAAATTTACGTTTTCTATAAAACAAAAAACTTACAATGCAAAAGCATTAGAACATTTAGTGAAGGGAAGAAAATTCAGGCCAGCATATTTTTTTTCGCATCTTACATTTTTGTACTTTAATTCTAACTATTTGTGACCCGTCAAGCTAAAAGGAAGTGGAAAAAATATCGACCCTGCGCAGTCCGTGCAGCCAGACTTGGGGCCGACACTTTTCACTTGTACACTGAACAGATCTTCTAAACCGCCACAGCATATAACTTTATATAAATCTTTAATACTTAAGGTAGGAGCTTGAAATTTTCAAATAAAAGAGATTAATCATTTTCAAAAAAGATGTCAAAATTTTACGGAGACACTTGACACGACCAAATTGCAAATTCGAAAGGGTCATCGTCACGTTAAATTTTCACACCAGAAAAAAAAGACTGTAAGTACGGGATAGTCTGCGTCAATAACTCTATTTGATAACGAGCGCTCACTGAGTTGTAGGTACCGAGGAAATTCTGAGGTGTCATTCCAGACGTGTCACAGCCTCTTGGCAAAACTTGTTGTTATGCATTGTGGTTACATTGGACCATATCTCCGATTTCAATCGATCAATGCATTAAATCTTAAGTTAAATATAAATTTCAATGACCGTTAACAACAATGTCGGCAATTCTTCACATTTGAATGGTCTAATGATTTCTACGGAATACAATACATGCTATAAAAAAGAACACGAAAATACAGTTTTTAAACATTATTTTGTATCAACTGCAGTTGAAACCATGCGTCCAAAATCCTTTTATGATGTGAACAACTGATTCACAATTGATGTCTCTCGTAAAGAAACGTGCACGTGGATCAATAATAACTTGTATGGTGGACTGTAAGGACCATGCGCCGTTGTGCACTTTGACATGATTTTGGCGACATAGAACTTGTTTTTAACTTGTTTTAAAGACAACAACAGGAAAAGAACTGAAACATTTAACATCAATTTTGGCATATCATCACCTTTTGATGCTTTATGGTTCTTCTACGGAATACAACCGGTGCTAAAAGAACCCGCAATGCAATTTGTAAACATATCTTTAAATCCTCTCTAGCGCGTAAAACACCTATTACTGACATGCTAATTGGTGCACAAGACAAGTCTTCTGTCGAAAAATGTACATGTGGAATAATGTTTTGTATGATGGACACAAGGGCCATGCTCTGTGGTGCAATTTGAAAAGGTTTGCGGTCCGTAATATTTGCAATAAAAAAATCAATCGGAAAATATTCTTTGCATTTAGCAGTGTCATGAGTAACCGTTGAGTAAACATATATATTGTGCCCAATCTCGTTTTTGGCCAATTTCGAAATTGGGCAAATCCCTGCAGAACTCATTTGCCTAATTTCGTAACTAGGCGAAATAGCTTATTTACAATTATTTTACGGTAGATCGGGCCATTTTATGTGCAGAACTCATCTTCAAAATGTCCTTTTTAGGAAGGTATCACAGTTAGCACTTACAAAGCAGTTTATATCCCAATAAAAGTTCGGTACCGAACAGCTAGAAAATACGGAACTTTCACTTCCATTTGCGCGGAAGTTGATTCGTACCCTAAGCATTTCGCACCTTATCTTTTATCAGAGACATAGATAAACAATATATTGACAGTTGTATGTCTCTGCTTTTATCAATTCGTTTACACATTCAGCAGTACATCAGATTTATAGATAATATTGTCATAGAAATCATATCTACACTCGATTCCATTTATCTATTGAAAAAGTTGCAGTTCCATATTATTTCGGAGCCTGAATTAGATCCATTTTGGGCTTTCTAGCCACCGAAATTAAAATGTTTTCACCAAGTTAAATATCGGCATTTTAGAAATTGTTTTTTTTTAAAGCAAACAATATTTATTATGAAGCTTTTCATCTGCTAAATATATGCCATATACCATAGATCTGCACACTCATGTTAATTAATTTGATATGTTCTAATTTCGCTTAGACTTTGAAGATAACTAACTCAAAATAATGAGCTGATTTTAAAACCATTTAAACAGGGGAATCCATTTCTGTGAAAAATACCATATTCAGCATTTTTCCCTGTATTTTTTCCCTGTTCAATAAGCTGTGGAGGCCAAACTGTATCTTTAAGGGCTGTCAAAACAGCCGAACAAGCCGATCCTGCCTACCATGCTAGCCAGAACTAGTGACCGACCCAGCCGAACAAGCCGATCCTTCCCACCATGCTGGCCAGAACTAGCGACCAAACGAACCAAACAAACCGATCCTTCCCACCGTGCTGGCCAGAACTAGCGACCAATCCAGCCGAACAAACCGATTCTTCCCACCGTGCTGGCTAGAACTAGCAACCGACCCAGCCGAACCTTTCCACCATGCAGGCCAGGACAAGCGACCGACCCAGCCGAACAAACCGATCCTTCCCACCGTGCTGGCCAGCACTAGCGACCAACCCAGCCGAACAAACCGATCCTTCCCACCGTGTTGGCCAGAACTACCAACCGACCCAGCCGAACAAACCGATCCTTCCCACCGTGCTGGCCAGAACTAGCGACCAATCCAGCCGAACAAACCGATTCTTCCCACCGTGCTGGCTAGAACTAGCAACCGACCCAGCCGAACCTTTCCTCCATGCAGGCCAGAACAAGCGACCGACCCAGCCGAACAAACCGATCCTTCCCACCGTGCTGGCAAGAACTAGCGACCAACCCAGCCGAACAAACCGATCCTTCCCACCGTGTTGGCCAGAACTACCAACCGACCCAGCCGAACAAACCGATCATTCCCACCGTGCTGGCCAGAACAAGCAATCGACCCGGTCGAACAAGCCGATTTTTCCCACCATGCTGGCCAGAACTAGCAACCGACCCAGCCGAACAAGCAGATCCTTTCCAACATACAGGCCAGAACAAGCGACCAACCCAGCCGAACAAACCGATTCTTCCCATCGTGCTGGCCAGAACTAGCGACCAACCTAGCCGAACAAACCGATCCTTCCCACCGTGCTGGCCAGAACTAGCGACCGACCCAGCCGAACAAGCCGATCCTTCCCACCATGCTGGCCAGAACTAGCGACCAAACGAACCAAACAAACCGATCCTTCTCACCGTGCTGGCCAGAACTAGCGACCAATCCAGCCGAACAAACCGATTCTTCCCACCGTGCTGGCTAGAACTAGCAACCGACCCAGCCGAACCTTTCCACCATGCAGGCCAGAACAAGCGACCGACCCAGCCGAACAAACCGATCCTTCCCACCGTGCTGGCCAGCACTAGCGACCAACCCAGCCGAACAAACCGATCCTTCCCACCGTGTTGGCCAGAACTACCAACCGACCCAGCCGAACAAACCGATCCTTCCCATCGTGCTGGCCAGAACTAGCGACCAATCCAGCCGAACAAACCGATTCTTCCCACCGTGCTGGCTAGAACTAGCAACCGACCCAGCCGAACCTTTCCACCATGCAGGCCAGAACAAGCGACCGACCCAGCCGAACAAACCGATCCTTCCCACCGTGCTGGCAAGAACTAGCGACCAACCCAGCCGAACAAACCGATCCTTCCCACCGTGTTGGCCAGAACTACCAACCGACCCAGCCGAACAAACCGATCATTCCCACCGTGCTGGCCAGAACAAGCAATCGACCCGGTCGAACAAGCCGATTTTTCCCACCATGCTGGCCAGAACTAGCAACCGACCCAGCCGAACAAGCCGATCCTTTCCAACATACAGGCCAGAACAAGCGACCAACCCAGCCGAACAAACCGATTCTTCCCATCGTGCTGGCCAGAACTAGCGACCAACCTAGCCGAACAAACCGATCCTTCCCACCGTGCTGGCCAGAACTAGCGACCGACCCAGCCGAACAAGCCAGAATTAGCAACCAACCCAGTCGAACAAGCCGATCCTTCCCACCATGCTAGCCAGAACAAGCTACCAAAGCAGCCGAACAGACCGATCCTTCCCACCATGCTGGCCAGAACAAGCAACCGACCCAGCCGAACAAGCCCACCATGCTGGCCAGAACTAGCAACTGACCCATCCGAACATACCGATCCTTCCCACCGTGCTGGACAGAACTAGCGACCGACCCAGCCGAACAAGCCGATCCTTCCCACCATGCCGGCCAGAACAAGCGACCAACCTAGACAAACTAATTAATCACATGAGACCAGAAATTCCTTAGTCTAGTGTATATGACCAAAAAGGCCCAGTTCAAAAAGGCTCACTTTTTAAATTGATAAAAAATACCCCAAAAGTGTATGTTACATTTGAAATTAAATATGATTTATGAGAGATTTATGATTGGTAAATTGTTGATTTAATGCTCGGCTTAAATGCATTGGAACAATAATGATAATAAAATCAGAGCGAGAAATGGAGCTTATACTATTATAATCATTCGAAAAATTACGCATGATTCCGCTTATTCAGATGAGGTTCGTTTGACGCCCGCACGCCCTCTGGATCTGCCACTGTCTCCGCAGCCTGATTATTTCATATCAATGCAGAAATTCAGTCAAAATTGTGTAATACTTGGAAAACGAACCTCTCTATTTGTAAATTCGAACCCCATCAGAGAAATCTTGGATCCGCGGCAGCAATGAGTACGTAGGAAGTATCAACAATCAAAGTAAACCGTAAAATAATCATTACGTCGTTGTTCGATTCATTACTAATGAATCGGTGAGGAAAAAAAACGAGAATAAATCGACAAAAATAGTTCTGCATGACAGTTTCGCAGTAAACCGTAAATGATATTAACATTTTGGGCATTGTATGAATCAATTATCAATAAATCGTCGAAAAAGATCGACAGAAATAATTCTGCAGGACACACGGAACTTACTGAATCATAATTTTGAATATAGATTGCCAATTTCGAAAATGGGCAAAGTTCCGTGCCCAATTTCGAAATTGCGCATTCCCAATTATGCCCAATTTCGAAATTGGACAAGAATCTTAATTTCGGCACAACATATACACTTACCACATAAAGTAACGCAACATTTTCATATTTCAATATTTTTGTTTTTAACAAATCAGGATCAAAAATGGTACTTTCTATAGTTCGCAAGGAAGGTTTATGATAGAAATTTTAAATGAAATATTTCAATTTCCAACGAACAAGCCATACTTACGTCCTTTTATTATTTTACGTTAAACACGTCCTAACGTTATGCAAGTTAAGAAACGACCATAAAAGTTAGTTTTACTGATAGTGTGTCGTCAGTTACACAGTAAAAACACAAAAGAATGTCACTGTGCGTACTAAGCGTCATGTCATAACTTCCGGAAAACAGCCGTCGACATTTGAAGTTGATTTCTGAAAAATTCAATTGGCAGGGACTTAAAAGCTTGGCGTCCAAATTTTCTTCAATTTCAAGGTTGTGGTATCATTTTATAGCAAACGCCAAAAAGCAGGATCGATCCAGATCATCGACTGGACCAGTTACAATCAGTCGGTAGGGTATTAGCCAAAGAGCTCTGAACATTGGAACAAATTCCTAATAGCAGCAGATACCACATAAATGAACATTGGCAGACATTGATAAGCCAACACAAATGAATTATTCAACCAGAAGCAAACCGTTTTATATCTGTTATTGACTAAATTTTGGGATATTTTTCGCCATTCATGACAACTTATCCATCCAAAGACGGTCTGATTCAGTTTAAGAGTCGCAGGTCTGTGCTTCGGATGTTTGCATAAAGTCACGGTATTCACTCAAACGCCCAGGCAGGCGGGCTGGGACAGACAAATGAAATGCCAAAGGCGATACTCGTAAGTAGCCTACGTTGACAATGTGTTGCGCCCTGTTGTCCCTTATATTTTGTAGGGAGAGTCAACGGCATGGTGCAAAAGGATGGCGCCCCTGCATACACTGTTGCTTTCACACGACGGTTGTGCAGCAAAACAAGGTAACTGTCCTTATTCGAGAACAAGTCTGCTATCGAACACTTTTGGGATTGTCTGAAAAGGTGCGTTCGTGGTAGTCTTAATCCTCCGACAAACCTGTTTTGCGAACGAACAATCCTTCAGGATGAGTGAAAAAAGTTTCTTTAACATCAAACCGCTCCAAAAATGGTGTCGATGGGACGAACATGTCAGTTTTTTATGAGAACAATGGATGATTATAACAATTAAATTGTTTGTGACTTTTGAATTTACACCGGGTGTCTTTGGATTGAAATTTCTGTCTGTAAATGTCTTAGCATACTTATGATGTTTCGTTTACTGTTTGATGAAATGTTACATATGATGTCAAAACAAATATATCCTTAAAATCATTAATAAGTTTTCAGATATTTGTTATTGAATGAGTGTTGCGTTACTTTATGTGGTCGGTATACACATCACTCAAAAGGGTCCATGCCTTATTCATGCTGACGTTGCTTTCGATAGGTCCCACAGTCTGACGCATATCACTTAAGGTCATTCTGTCCATTGTTTTGTCTTTTCTTTGCAAAATCTGCATATCGGATTGATATTAAGGGAGATTGCTCCAGTTTCCTATTTTTTCCCAATAATAGAATGTATTTATATTTTGTATGTTGAAATTACATGTTATTTCCAATTGAAAAATAAAATAAAAATGGATGGTCAGCGATCTTGTTTGAATTTCATAGGCATTCGTATCACATACCCCTACAGCCAAAAAATACACAATTTCGTGCTCCTGTTCAAGGTCACTAAAAGGCTAATAAAATGCTGTATATTCATCGTTTAGTCCCGAAAACGGATTTAAAGTAACATCTTTCATTTAATAAGAACATAAAACCCAAAATAAGTTATTTTTTATCAGCTACACATGAATAAAATGACGCAAAACAGTGGTAACTGCATACACACTTACGACTCTCTTGCTCTAAATAATCGATTTCCATGTTGAGGAAATCAGTTTCGCATAATATAATACACTTTTACCGTCGAAAATGGTAAATTGTAATGATGTGTTATGTTATTGAAAATATGGTAGCTAAACATATTGGTACGAAACATTTAATTTACTACAGTAATGACCGAGTGTTCCGAAAAACTGGAGCATTCCCCCTTAACTAAAACTTAGATAAATGTTGTGCAATCTTACTCTTCCCTTCGTGCGTCACGTGCAAAACCGGCTTTGCATCAAAGACTCTACACACAATAAATTGTTGTTTAATTTTGACTTTGTCGCGTTAATTCGATAAAGAGTAATGATGACTGTAATCACAAAATATAATATGCAAATATTGTTTCAAACGAGCATTTCGCGTTTTATTTAGACCAAAAAATATGTGTGGTGGTTTAGAAGATCTGTTCAGTGTATGTTATTTTCTAAAACTGAAATGTTTTTCGTATCTTAATATATGTTCATTTTTCGCATACAGTATCTGGCTGACCTGTGCTGAGTCTGACAAGATTGTCAAAAAGAGGATTTTTTACTCCTGATAAGGTCTCTTTTAGCGTGACGGGTCACATTTGTAATTGTTTCTGACTTTAAGATATGAAAACTAATTTATTATTTAGTTTATTGAATCAAACTTCTGCAGTCTTGATATTTTCAAGTTTCTTCATTTTTAATTTCGTTTTTCGAATGGATTCCAAATTGGTCTCTTCAGATTCTAAATCGGCATAGCCGGATTGGCCCAGACTGATCCAGAATCCGCCTAGACCAAACTAGAGTTTTAATATCGACTACCCAAACTAGAATTCCAATTTGGCCTAGACGAATTCTGGATCGGCCTAGGCTAGTTCCAGATCGGTATAGATTCCAACCTGGACTCGGACATGTACATTGCAAATTTCTTTACAACATGGTCACATTTTCTATGTACCATGATAAGCTGTTCGATACCCGGCCGCGGCTAATACCCTTTCTGACAAAATTGTCATCCACCAATGGGTTTGAAATCGTTCACCTAAGTGGACGAGCAGCTGGAGGCTCGGTAAGGGTGTTGTGGTAGTACTGGTTTGAGAAACAACAGGAATCCATGCGTAGGTGCTCCAGACGCCGCGGTATGACCCTGGTAGTAAAACCCCAATAAACTCAATAAGCATGCAAAAAAGGTCAAGTTGAGAGCCAGCATTAGGTTTAATCAAGTTATCGAGGCCGAAAGGTTTTAAGAGTTATGCTTCGGACAGAAAAAAATATGACAATCAACAAAAGTAAAAAAAAAAATCAAACAAAATTGTCGACAGAATAACAGTTATTGTGCAATATAATTAATTAATATTGTGTGATATAATTTGAATTAATGAAGCAAAAACATTTCATTTAATTTATTTAGAAAAATCTTGTAAGTTTAAGCACCGTCAATTACACGCTACATGGTAGTGTTCGTTTAGCGCATTGTTGCTGTTCCTTTATAACACTCTAAATAAAAAACGCACGTTAGAAATGTGTTATTTTGTGAAAATTCTGCCATGAACTAGTGTTCGGCGTAGGAAACGCATTGTCGTTTAAGTGACGTCATTTGATGTTACCTTGACGCCACGTGACGTTTTGGCGCATACACAAAGCATAATTACATAGGGTTTTTATTGTAAATAAAACCCGATGTAGTTCTTCTTTCGCTATTTATGGATTTTACGGAAAAGTGTTATAATACTTAATAAAAGCTCGATGAGTGCTTACAACGAACATAAATGATCTACCCCTTCAGGTTGATAATTTCATACGTTATTTCTGGTTTGTAATTATTGTGCCATTTGCATTTTCGATTTCCTAGCTGGCCCCCCTTTAAGCAATAATCTGTAACATTTCATGTCCTTGTACCAGATCTTCAGTCTAAGAAAATAAGGCGTTTCATCTCAAAAACCTACCAAATTCGTATAAATGTGAGGAATTTTCTGAAATCATACCATTTTTGTTAAAATGACGTTAACTTACAATGGTATTGATATGAAAAAATGATATTCATGTTTACTCTGAATATAAATCATGAAGAGTAAATGTTACATTCACGAGAGTCCTGAATAAAAAGATAAGTTTCTAATATTTGCGTTCCTCATCTGCCACCTGACATCGAAATAAAATCATTTGAAGCACATATGAAGCTGAACATATTCACTCATTGGGTGCGATTCTAGACATGACCGTGATGTGTTTATAGCATTACAATGTTTCTTAAATCATTTTGGTTGGTGTATGAACCGAAAACACCTAAAACTAATTTCACCAACCGTTTTCCTCCACTCCACTATAAATGCAACCAAATTAAAAGTATAGAGGATAATCGTTTGTTTTGGTGTTAACAAAAGCGTTATTTTCACGAGTGGCGAAGCCACGTGTGAAAATGTAGCTTTCGTTGTTCACGAAATAAAATATCAATCTATCTTACTCTAAAAACAAACGATAATTTTGTTTCTTTAATGCAAAAATTAGAAAAAATGCAAAGATCTTATGACAGATTTTCTTAAAGCGCGTCATTTTGCATGTGACTGCTATGCAACGCTTATGATGACGTCACTTATTTGGTTCAGCTTACATAACATCAGATAGGGTGAAATAAACGAAAGCGGGGCACAAGTTTTTGATAATTTCACTGGATAGGCGTTGAGTTTATCAAATGATAATCTACCGTTATTTCCCGGAAATCTAAGAAAAGAAAGTATTTTTGAAATCGCGCCCTCGTACAGTGTGCATGTACCAGTAATTCTACAGAAAACGTACATCTATGGCCAGGTTTTGATAAAAAAGACACATTTTGGTATTGGACCCCGAATAACTTAAATTAAAGGGAAAATATGTGACAAAATCAAAACAAAACATGTTCTGAATTAAGTACCGATATTTTTTGTAAATTTTCATTCCTATGATAAAGCACTTGACAGAAATAAGCCTTACCGTTACGGAGAGAAATGTTGAGTTTAACGTCTGAAAATTGTTTCATTTAAAAAAAAAAAAAAACACACAAACAATTTTCACTCGTTAAAAGCTTTCGCCAGAATGCATGAACATACTGCTACAGTTGTTCATCTCTTCGGAGAAATCATTTCAACACCTGAAAATCTAAAACGATTCTAAAATATGTATCAAAACTTCTCATATAATCTGTGATTTTAGTCCAAATTTAAATGCACAAATGTCTACTTTTGTATTTTCTTACAATACTTTTATCTTCACTTGAATTATTCATAAAGTATTTGAACTTGTCTTCAAAAGCAGTGTAACGGTATGGTTTTTAAACATTACCGTTACGGAAAATGGACCTTACCGTTACGGAAAAAGAACAATACCGTTACAAAATTGGCAATACCGTTACAAATTTTTGGTTTGCGTAACGGTATTGTTTGTAACGGTAATGTAAAATCTACACATCTTTTCAATAATGGTGATAACGTGGAAGGGATATGCATAGTTTCTCTTGACATAAACCAGAAGGGTTATACAGAAAATAGCATGGCAAAGTAAACATTTCATTATAGCGACCGACATTTGTTTAATCATATGAACGGTATTGTACGTGGAAAACATAACTATTTAATACGAACAACTTACTTCGTATTTTGTCTTCAAGCGAATCAGACATCACGGCCATATATTGTCACATTTACAAAATGTCGCGGAGATGCTTTAATATGACGTCATTTGATGACGAAGTCAGTGGTAGATAGTTAGCAAAAGTTGAAGAAATGATCCCGTAACGGTACTGTTTTATTTTACAGGGACAGTGGTTTAGGATTAAAAAATTTGTTAATGGTATAAGTGTTTAGCTCTTTTTGTTTTTTATCCACGAGGACAACATTATGTCTATCAACAACAACAAAAAAGTATGTATTTTCTATTTGATAACCCTTTCTTTTTTGTAAAAAATATGTCAGGTTGGGCATCGGGACACAATAAAATAGCTGATTTTCGTAGGGTCATCAAATTTTGTTCCGAAATATTGTTACAATTGGCGTTTTTCTGTCAAATAAAAAGTATTTGGTTTTGATTAACATAAGATAAACATACTGAATACTGTATATAAGTGCACTTTTAGCACAGAATTACTCCGTAATTACACCGGGACAGGCGATGTACGTTTTCTATAGAATGACTGGTACATGCAAATGTTATTGTTCGTACAACCATTTGAAAAGTAAATGCATATTTTAGATTAAAGCGCTGACAGCATTGGATTAGTACTTTTCATAGCATCGACGCTATTTGTGTGTGTGTGTGTGTGTGTGTGTGTGTTTGTACAGCTATCAATTAGAGGACGCAGACTTGAACGCACACCTACAATTAGAGGACTGCGGTACAATTCGAGGACTTGCACACGGGTCCTCAAAATGTTTTCATTGTATTCAACTGATTTTGATATACTATTACAGAAAATTGAAAAATAATCGAGTCCTCATTTAAACGTGAAAAAGTAGTCTGGACGCACAAAACATGCACACTTTGCTCTTGTCACGTGACTTGAGAGTGTGCTTGTTAGGTCCTCGTAATGACGGACATAAAAGGTATTGTGCAAAATATGCAAATTAGGGTCCTCATAAATTAGTTATCCAGAACTAAAACTCTTAAGAGTTTTGAAATTTTGCACAAAATAATGCTCGCAAGAGTTCTAGCTTCTTTATCGACACGTTTTCGTTTGTGCGTTGTTTTAAGCCAATTTTTACAAAACTATTTTTCAGTTATATCACGGCGATAGATCACTTATTCGTGTTTCCTGTCTACTAGCACTAGGCTAGGCTCTGAATATAGCATTGATAGTAATTGACTAGTTTTCTAAAGTATACCGTGGCATATCATAACCATTCATTGGTGTGTCTTATTCTTGTTTCACTTTTAAGAAAAGTCAGGTTTAAATAAGCCGTCTCTTGTCCCTAGACATTAACCGTTTTTTGTATACAGATCAAACTAAGGACCCAGACTAGAATGCACACCAACGATTAGAGGACTGTGGTACAATTGGAGGACTTGCACACGGGTCCTGAAATGTTTTCTTTGTATTCAACTGATTTTGATATGCTAAATCGAAAATTAAACCATTTGGCGGAAATTTAATATAAAGGAGCTATTGCAAGCATCGTGGGGAAAAAAGCCATTGCTTGCCAGTTATAGCTTCTTTATCGACATGCTTTTGTTTAATTACAACAAATATTCCGCGGAAACCATACACAACATTCTTTCCAAGTGTACCCATCCATGCGATGATGGTATATCTTCACCGGCACTACGTTCTTTCCAAGATACTCACTGTTTTTATCGCTTACAAAGTCCATTCAAGACGAATGAACCGGGTCACAGTGACTTTCAGCAGGCGTCAAAAAGAAAGTTGGCCGAGCCAGGATTCGAAACAGTTCCAAACTGGGACCGCTTGCATGGAAATTGCTACCCACTGAGCTATTGAGACTGTATAAGTACTGAAACTCAGATAAGCAACATCTGAATTGATGCAAAATCGCGAATAAACCGAACCGAAAAATCATAACTAAAAACTGCCTAAACATCACAATGTCGTCTAAAAGAGCAGATGACCGTATTAAGCCTATGTAAACACTGTGAAAAAAGAAATCATTGCTGTAGCAGATTTATTGGTGTGTCATATTCTTGTTTCACTTTTAAGAAAGTAAGGTTTAAAAGAAATCTGTCTTTTGCCCCCATATATTAACCGTGTTTGTATAGCGATCAAACTGAGGTCCCAGACTTGAACGCACACCAACGATTAGAGGACTGTGGAACAATTAGAGGACTTGCACGCGTTGAGGTCATACGTGATAAAGTGGATTCCTAATAATTTTTGGTAGGTTTTCTTTTCAATACTTGAGAGAAAAGAGCAAAACAGTCGGTGTTATTGCAAAACCTCGTAACTCCAGCTACATTATATAGCTGGAGTACCGAGGTTTTGCTATAACATAAATGCAATTAAAGGACTTGCACACGTTGAGATTATACTTGATAAAGTGGATTCCTAATAATTTTTGGTGGGTTTTCTTTTCAATCCTTGAGAGAAAAGAGGAAAACAGTCGGTGTTACTGCAAAACCTCGTAACTCCAGCTTAATTATATAGCTGGAGTAACGAGGTTTTGCTATAACATAAATGCAATGCCTTTTCCCTTTGGGGTTTTTAAGCAAACATTCTTCAGGGACGTCAAAACCGGTCTTGTTTGTGAAAGTGTTATTTTAGCATGAGAATTATTAATAATACAAACGAAATCGCGGATATTAAATCAGTTAATTTAGGGTAAAAACAATAAAATAAGATAAAAGTCCCCAAATCCGCTACCCATTGAGCTACTGAGACTGCATAAGTACTGAAACTCAGATAAGCAACCTCTGAATCGATGCGAAATCGCGAATAGACCGAACCGAAAGTGGAAAAATCATAACTAAAAACTGCCGAAACATCACAATATCATCTAAAAGAGCAGGAGACCGTAATTAGCCTATGTAAACACTGTGAAAAAGGAAGCCATTGTTGTAGCAGTTTCACTGGTGTGTCTTATTCTTGTTTCACTTTTAAGAAAAGTAAGGTTTTAAAAAAATCTTTCTCTTGCCCCCAGATATCAATCGTGTTTGTATAGGGCTCAAACTGAGGACCCAGGCTTGAACGCACACATACGATTAGAGGACTGCGGTACAATTAGAGGACTTGCACACGATGAGATTATACTTGATAAAGTGGATTCCTAATAATTTTTGGCGGGTTTTCTTTTCAATCCTTGAGAGAAAAGAGGAAAACAGTCGGTGTTATTGCAAAACCTCGTAACTCCAGCTTAATTATATAGCTAGAGTTACGAGGTTTTGCTATAACATCAACGCAATGCATTTTCCCTTTGGGGTTTTTAAGCAAACATTCTTCAGGGACGTCAAAACCGGTCTTGTTTGTGAAAGTGTTATTTTAGCATGAGAATTATTAATAATACAAACGAAATCGTAGATATTAAATCAGTTAATTTAGGGTAAAAACAATAAAATTAGATAAAAGTCCCCAAATCCGTGCGAGTTTATAAGGCGTATCTTTTTTTCGTTAGACACAATTAATCAAATATAAATTCATAACCTATAGCAAATGGTGGCAGGCTACTCAGTCGTAAAATATATTAATTGTATCAAAGTTGAAGGTTTAACCCATTACCAAACGACAGTATTAGACTGGTCTAACCTCTAAGATGTTGCAGACGACAACTCTTTTTGAATGTCATTTTACATTTATTGATAATTTGAGGTAGAAAATAATGTGGGAAATGAAGAAATTGTTTGTCATAAGCAATTTCTTCATTTTCCACAATGTTTTCAAGAGTTTTTATCATGTAGGGTATCAAAGATGTCATTGTGTTGAAATGGGTAAGGGTGCTTCAAGAATAATTTTGAAGACTTTGATCACGATTTTGCTCCCAAACAAATATTGAGCGATATTTCTTATACAGTTGAGAACATCGTGAAATTGGCAACCTGAATGTTTTGGGAATGTTAAATTTATACATTTTCTCGTATGTTGATTTTTAATTCATTTTTCGAGACGACCACAACCGAAAAACCCGGTTATTTTACCCATATCGCGATTACAAACAACATGGCGTCGAAAATGTGTTTTTCCACTTTGACAAGTCGTTTTCGCCTCGAAAGGACAATAAAAAGCATAAATTATGACAAATCAATTTGTCAGATTGGCATGGCAGATGACGATGCCCGATGTAACATCCCACTGGATTCGTAAGAGAGGTGTCAAACCTTTGCTTCGACAGTCAAAAAGGTGAATTTTACTTTCTACAACCATTTCCCAAACAAGACGCCACGGGTACCGAAACAAGACCGGGTTTGATATCCTTGATAGAAGATGATAAATTTAAAAGCATTGGGACATAACACTGACGTAGGAAGGGGGACAGGACCCGCAATAATATAGAAGTGGGCCAACATATCCTATAGCCTTCCCAATAATACACACTGGCGTAGGGAGAGGGGGCGTCCCCCCAATAATTTAGAAGGGGGACTTACATATCCCTTGACCCCAATAATTCACCCATATTTTCCTTCAAGAAAGTGCCCAGATAGCAGGAAATGGCTGCCAGACCCCAGACCCCCTAGCAACGCTACCGTCGGTCGGGTTCCATTCTGAATTTCATTGATATAATCAGGCTACAGAGGTTGGTTCGTTCTAACCCTCCCGGATCCGCTACTGCATGAAGAATTACTTGTTATGTACATTGATTCTTGGTAGAAGAAATCGTGAGTAATGAAAAATGCTGCAGTTTGCTTCATTTTTCATATTGATTTCTTAACCCTTATTCTCATGGGGGCGGCAAGTTGTACTGTGAAACCGGTCCCATATCCGTAAAACCGGACCCAATGCCGATTTTCCATCGGTAAAAATGGCCCCCAAAAGAGGCCCCAAAATATCAATGATTTATGTAATCGGTGATGATATTAAAAGAAAAAGAACATCTATAAATAATCGATATCATATTGTTCTTTGTTTGTTCAATTATTTTGTTTTGTTGTTGTTCAATATTTAAAGTGCCCGACCACGAATTAGTATCCCATTAACAAACAGCAAAAATTTAGATGTGTCCATATTCAAAGTAGTCCTATTTATAAGGCCTCACACATTTTTTGAAAAATCTTTTCTGTGTATGTCGGGACTTATCAAATTTGCCATTTTTTCTATAGCACCTTTCTATTGCGGTCTATTATTGCACATGTTTAACCCTTTCCCAAACAAGACCTGGTTTTGACGTCCCTGATAGAAAAGGCTTGGGAAAACATTGAAACAAAAGAAGAAACTGCTGGTAACCAGCAGTTTCTCCTTTTGTCTCAATATTTTCTGTGCTATAATATTTTACACAAATCTTATCTTTAATAACATCTATTTTGTCATTTGTGGCAGTTTTTGAAGTGGATCACCCTAGAATTTTGTCGTTTGGGAAAGGGTTAACTGAGGGAAATTTCATCAGACATGCCTGACGGTCCGACAGTCTTTGCTATTCCTGGGATAAGTTCATTGTCAGAGAATAAACTTAACCCATTACCAAACAACAAAATTTTAGCCTAGTTAAAACTCATAGGTGTTGCAGACGACAATTTTCATTGAACAAAATTTAAAATTGTTTGGTCTTTCTTTGTCGAAAACATTATGGGAAATGAAGAAATTGAATGTCACAAGCAATTTCTTCATTTTCCACAAATGTTTTCCAAAGCCTTTATTTTGTGGGGCGTCCACAAGCGTCAATGTGTGGGAAAGGGTTAAATATGGTGAACATTATTTTCAGACATGGAGAAACTTGCATTGGTGTTATTCGAAAGAAAAAAAACTTGGAGACTAGTCAGACTACGAATGCTTGAAACAGAGCTCAAGAGACTTGTCTATTTTTCCTTTGGTATGTCAAGTTCAAATGTGAAGTTCTGAAATATTCAGGTAGGTTTCTTGTGATTTCCTTGCATTTGATTTGTAAAATTTTTTGCTGTGCGTGAGAAATGATAGATGCATGACCTGATTAGTCTTAGTATTAGTCTATATTAGATGTGTGTAAGTGGGTTTGCACGTCTTAAGTATTGGTCTGGCAATATCTCATTTTAACCCATTACCAGGGTGTCCAAAAACCTCCAAATGGGTTTTTTACCCCCAAAATGAATTTTGTACCCCCAGTTTTTGCAAGCAGCCTTCTTTGTCTCTACTATAGAGGGGGTAATTGTAAGCATGCTGTAAAAGTATGGTTTGTACCCCCAGATTTGAGAGTCGGAGGAAACCCTGTTTACTGCACATACTGATGCCTTTTGACTCCCTAACAAGAAAAGGCTTAGTAAACATTGTGAAAAATGAAGAAATTGCTTGTCATGTACCGGCAATTTCTTCATTTTCCACTATCTTTTCTAATCCAAAATAGAAACACTTCTAAAATTTCATCAATTTGAAATTGTCATCTACAAAATAATTCAAATAAAATTTTCAGTCCAAAATTTTAGTGAAAATAGGCGAAGTTAACCCTTTCCCAAACGACAAAATTTTATGCTGATCCATTTCAAAAACTGCCACAAATGAAAAAATAGATGTTATTAAAGATAGGATTTGTGTAAAATATGACACAGAAAATATTGAGACAAAAGGAGAAACTGCTGGTTATCAGCAGTTTCTTCTTTTGTTTCAATGTTTTCCCAAGCCTTTTCTATTAGGGACGTCAAAACCAGGTCTTGTTTGGGAAAGGGTTAAGGGAGTTTACCTCTAATGAGATTCATGCGTTTACCTCTAATGAGATTCATGCGATGTCAGAATAATTTCTAAGGCAATGTCATGAACATTTGATGGTAGAACATTCCTTCAAAGAATGTTTACATTGCCAAAATATGTTTGGATACATAAGAAATGTTTATGAAGTGGCACAAAAAATTCTGAAGTCCCATGAATTTCATTAGAGGTGGACTATGTTAACCCATTATCACACAATGATGCTTTTAGATTCCTCTCAAGAAAAATGGCTGAGAAAACAGTGTTGTAAATGAAGAAATTGCTTGTGACTTGTTGTGCAATTTCTTCATTTCCCACAATGCTTTTCACCCTGAAAGACCAAAATTTATAAAAATTCACTGACTTGAAATATGTCGTCTGCATCATCTTTGAATTTGGACACATCTAAATTTTGTACTTTGGTAATGGGTTCGTAAATACAATTTTCATTGCATACTTGCTAGCACAGAAAATATTGGGGTAAAAAGAATAAAACTTATGCTGATTAAGCCTTCAATCTTTTCTTGTTGGCAGAAGCTTTCAAATTTGACCACCCTTAACTCATACAGAATTATATAATTTTATTCAGAATTGCTGTCTTTATCTCTCAAAAATTTGCATGGATATAAGCCTTAATGTAGAATACCTGTAATGTGGCCATTTTGAGATAACTAAACCATCAGATGTTTTCGAGTGGCGTCGTTGCATATCTGAACTTATTTGGGCACGGTCGTAAACATTGGGTGCTGAAAAGTTCCACAGCTGAATGTTTTCGACTGCGCCCGAATAATTCCGACGTCACGCAAATCTCATTACGTTTATACTACATTCAGAAAATGAAATTAGCATTTGAATTATGCCAAATTCATGATTTGATATTGCTGTAAATACATATTTACAAAATAGCCAAATAATTGTATTATTTTGCTTTCAGACTCAAGACGGTCAGTGTTGCAGAACATTTTTAAAGTTCACTGCACTTGGCATGGCAAGATGGATGGCAGATAATGCAATGAATATTTCATCCACAAGCTCTTATGGGGAGAAACGACTTTGGAATGCAGGGAAAGCAAACGATTTCCCCAAACGAGACATCATTCAATTGAGCATGTTTCTGCAAACAAGTTTAGTGCCAGGGATGAATACATGCATTTAGAACATGTAGACCATTGTTCTCTTTACATACAGATCATTAACTTACAAGTGTTTAATCAGTACACAAATGAGTGTAAATGCCTCAGAAACAAGGGCGGATCTAGAGGGAGTGGGGTTGGAATCCAGACATCCCTGGCATTGGCCTAAAATAAAATTTTGACTACGATGTTAGTATAACTTTACATATTAACACTTTTAAAGCCATCGTTTAGGCTTTGATCCCAACACTAACAACCTAACAACGCTGCTCGAAAAAGTCTGATGTTTTATGAATCTCAAAATGGCCATATTATAATGAGCATTCCACCTCATCAGCCTAGATAAGAGAAAGACATGGACATTTATTAGGCTGCAAATACATGCAGACTTATGAAGATCTATGTTATTCTCAATTGAAATTCATATAATTTTGCAAAAATCATATAACAACAGAGTACAATGTGAAATACATGGGAAAGCATTGAAGCAAACGAAGAAAATGCTGATGATCAGCAGCTTCTCCTTTTGCCTTTATATCACATGTGTTATATGTACACAAATCTACATCCATTATGTCATCTCAAGCAGCTTTTAAATTGCATGATCCTAGAATTTTGTTGTTTGGGAAAAGTTCAACGAAAAATCTTAAGGTAGTCCATCCCTTATGAGTTTCATGCTATGTCGGATTTTTTTTGTGTGATGTAATTAACATTTGTTACGTAGCCGGCCGTTACAACTCGTGTGAAGTCGCATGAATCTTATCTGGGTCAAACTACCTTAATAAACAATTTATCAAAACACTTCAAAATCAGATGTATCTTACACTTCCGATATAAAAATCGAGGCAATGTAATGTTCCTTGTGGCTTGCACACATAACGAGTGTACACAAATCCAATCTTTCTCTGCATCCATTTGTGACCTCAAGCAGCTTTTGAATTGCACCATCCTAAACTTTTGTTGTTTGGGAAAGGGTTTGGCTCAAGAAAATCTTAAGGTAGTCCACCCCCTAATGATATTCATGCGACATCGGAATTTTTTGTGCGATGTAATAAACATTTCGTCGGTGGGGAGTCAAACCTCGTAACTCCAGCTTGTTCAAGCTGTAGTTACGAGGTTTTGACTCCCCACCAGCGATTTGTTATGTAGCCAACCTACACTGCTCCGGGGTTGTTGCATGAATCTTATCAGGGGTGGACTACCTTAATGAACAATTTTTCAATATACTGCAAAATCAGGTGTGTCTCACACTTCCGATAATTCGAGGTAATGTCATTATGACCGTGATGTTTCTTTTGGCTGGCACACATAAAGGGCGGTTTACACGGTCTGCTTTAGCATATCTGCTTTAGCATGTATGTTTTTAGCATGTATGTTTTTTGCGTTCACACGGTATGTTTTAGCACATGTGCTTTCTGACCTAGGTCCAACAGTTCACTGGTCAGTTGTAGAATGGAGGATAGTGAAATATTATACCTTGTGTGCCTTTATCCTTTTTGATATCGCAAAACATTGCTGAGAAAAGAGACAGTGAATCGAAACCAATTTCCCATAACCTACTCTGATCTTAAACATAAGTGTCTGTTAAAGTTCACTGGTTTAGCATGACAAATGTTATTGTAGATTTTCAACATTTTCCTCTCTTGTCTCAATGTTTTGCCTACCCATTTCTACAGGAGACGTCAAAACAGGTCTTTTTGCGGAAGGATTAATACAAATCAAATTACAATAGTTTGCATAATCTTGAGATTTCCCATCACAAAGATTTCAAAGAAAGAACTTAAAATCTGGATCAGACTATGACAAGAGTCATGCTTTACTATAGTCAAGATCAGACTGACTAACATTAGTCTTTGCAGATCATTTATTATCATTATCAATAAATACATTATGTAATATGAAATGAAAAATTGAAATTATTGACATCTTTTTGATAAAACATGTTTGTAAAAAGACCATTTTTTAAAGTCTGATCTAAACCTTGTCTTTTATATTCGACAAAATTTAACCCATTCCCACACAATGACTCTTTTTGACTCCCTAAAAGATGATTGTTTTGGAAAACATTATGGAAAGTGAAAATATTGCTTCTAACAAGCAATTTCTTCATTTCCCACAATGTTTTCAATGTGACCCAAAAATGTAAAAAAAAAAATAATTCATTTTGAATTATTGTCTGCAACATCTTTGAATTTGGACCAACCCATGTTTTGTCGTTAGGTAATGGGTTTAGGTTAAGATCAGCATGATATAATGATAAAGATCTATTAGTTTCATGACAAAGTATCAAATATAATTACTTTAAAACAAGAACTTAAGATTGTTGTACTAAATAAAAAAAAAAACAAAAAAAAACTGTGTTTAGGTAATAATAAAAGATCATCATTTTAACTCATTACCACACAGTGACTCGCTTTGAATCCCTACAAGACGATGGCTTTGGAAAACATTGTGGAAAATGAAGAAATTGCTTGTGGCAAGCAATTTCTTCATTTCCCACAATATTTTCCATACAAAAAGACCAAAAAGTGTAAAACTTCATTAAATTCAAATTGTCGTCTGCCAATTCTTTGAATTTGGACAAGTCTAAAATTTTGTCGTTTGATAATTGGTTAATAGTAACTTGTAGAGATTCTGTGGGCTTATCATGATTAATGAGGGGGCTGACCAGTGTTTGTTTATTTTACCGGTCATATCTATGGAATCAGAGATCTGATTGGTCAATTTCCGTCTGCTTTTTCACTAGAAATAGAGCATGCTCTAAAACGTCTGCTTTAGCAGATATGCTAGCAGAAAGCCCATTATCTGGGGTTCACACGGTATGTTTTAGCACATCTGCTAAAGCAGATATGCTAAAGCAGACCGTGTAAACCCCCCTTAAAGATTGTACACAAATCCGATCTTTTTCTACATCCATTTTGTGAGCTCAAGCAGCTTTTGAATTGCACCATCTTAAAATTTTGTTGTTTGGGAAAGGGTTTGGTTCAAAGAAAAATCTTAAGGTAGTACACCCCTAATTAGATTCATGCGACATCGGATTTTTTTGTGCGATGTGATGAACATTTGTTATGTTGCCAACCTTTACTACTGGGGTGAGGTTTCATGAATCTCATCAGGAGTGGACTACCTTAATACACAATTTTTCAAAACACTGCAAAATCAGATGTGTCTCACTCTTCTGATATTTTGAGGTAATATGATGTCCCTTGTGGCATGCATACATCCAGAGTGTCAACTGTATATGCATAAATTGAATAGTGAATACTATACATGGACATATTGATAATTAAAACTACATTAAATGAATATTCGGTAACCAGTTCTCTTACCCAGACCTCCTTTTATGCAAAGTTATAATGATGCATTCCAAAAGCAGTGGCCATAGCCCAGTTGGCAGCTCACCAGACTCTCACTTATGAAGTTTCGGGAGTCCTGGGTATGATCCTCGGCCGTAGCAAACATTGATTCTGGCGAATTTGTCTCGCATCAATAGTTTGATAATCGTTAGTCTTTTTGGGTGAGCAGCTTTAGGCTAGGTAAGGATGTGGTAGTACTGGACTGAGAAAAAATGGGATCCCATGGTTAGATGCACTAGCGACCGCGATATGACTGTACTTCGCTGTTGAAAGAAGTGTTTAACCCCAATCAATTTCCAAAGCAAATCTGCTGTATCAAGGCCTAATGTCACTCATGGCATCAGTGTTCTATTATAGCTAGATTTATAAAAAGAAATATTGAGAGAAAAGATAATGCTGATAACCAGTATTTTTCTCATTTTCCCTCAATATTTTCCATATAGCCCTTTCACAAATGACAAAGTGTGTCAAACTCAATTATGAGGTCCAGTGCTTCAAGTCGATTATGACGTTCCAGCTCTCCAGCCAGGGTTAAGGTACTCCACCCTAATGAGATTTGTGCGACATAGGAATTATTCCAGCGAAGTCGAAAACATTCACCGGTGGAACTTTCCTCCGCCGAATATTTACGACTGCGCCTGAATAGGTTCGTCTACGTTACGATGCTGCTCGGAAAAATCTAATGTTTTAAGAATCTAAAAATGGCTACATTACAGGTATTCTACCTTAATATCCTGTTTTGTCTGCCACTAATTGGTGGATAACTGTAAAACCTATGTGGTTGAGTAGCTGTAGCTAGGAAAGATGTTGTAATAATTCTTGTGAGAGAAATAACCAAAATCCATAGGTAGATGATCCACCTGCCAGGATATGACCAAGAAATCTTTTAAGAGAGGAGTTGCACTACACTTATTTACACAAACGACACTATTTCAGACTGTTCCAATTTTAGTCCACCATTAGGAGATTCGCATGACTTCGAAATTATTCGGGCGAAGTCGAAAACATTCGGCGGTCAAACTTACACTGCCAAATGTTTATGATTATGACTGCGCCTCAATAGGTTGGTCTAATTAACGACTCCGCTCAGAAAAATCTGGTGTTTTAAGAATCTAAAAATGGCTACATTACAGGTATTCTACCTTAATATCCTGTTTTGTCTGCCACTAATTGGTGGATAACTGTTATACCTATGTGGTTGAGTAGCTGTAGGCTAGGGTAGGATGTTGTGATGGTACTTGTGAGAGAAACAACCAAAATCTATAGGTAGATGCTCCACCCACTCTGATGTAACCCAGAAATCCTTTGAGAGACTGTTCCAATCTTAAAACAGCTGCAGATGACAAAAGGGATATATAAATAAAGAATCATCTATAGAAAATATCGTAAGAAAGGTAGAAAATGCTGATCATTAGCATCTTCTTTTGTACAATATTTGCACAAATTTTATGTCTTAATCGGGCTGTAGGAATGTTGAATGTTTTCAAATTTTGCACAATAATTTTATGTGTGTAATTTTAAATAATGCCAATTCACCAATTTTCGTAGCGCACAAATTTATGATAACTTTGAATGTGGTGAATGACGTTGCTTTTCTTAAAAAACGCGTATCCACAGCTTGATGTAAGCTGTAGTTACCAGGTTTTCGAAGAAAAGCAACATTATTTTAGCCGGTTCAGTAAGCGGGGTTAATTGGACTTTATCGTTCAAAGGTAAAAATTAAAGGGCTATCTAAGTAAATTTTCTGACGCGTCATTTGAAAATGTTTGTCCCCTTTATTGCTTTCCATAACAGTTTGGGATAAAGGTGTCCCTTACAGCGCATTGAGAGAAAGAACAAGCATGTCGCTGCTTTTCAACAAAAAAAACTTGTAACTGCAGCTTAAAACAAGCTGCAATTACGAGGTTTTTGTTGAAAAGCGATGATGCTGGCGACTAGCAGTCTCCTATCAACCCCATTCCACAGAAAGTTACTTGCCTCCATAAACTATAATTTACCGTGTCGTTTGCAACACCTTCGAATTTTGACCGGTCAAAACTTTTGTCGTCTGTGAAAGGGATAATTGGATGTTGCGGTTCAGACGTAAAATTAAAAGACTATCTAAGTAAAGTTTATGACCTACCATTCTAAAAGGATGGCTATGTATCGCATGGAAAAAGGACATTTCGTAGGCCTAACTGTGTGAAATTGAAAAAGTTATTCCACTTGTCAAAAACGAAAGAACTGCGTGTGAATAGGGTACAAAATATTAAAAGGACATACCATTTCAATTTCATATTTTAAAAGTATGTCTTGATGTAAGGATTTGTTATTCTTTTTTTTTTTAATTTGTTATTTGTAAGAGAAAAATACGCCTTTAAAGTTGAGACAGAAATGAAAAAATCCATGTAAATCTGAACTGTTGTCAACAACAATTTGTTTGATTTTAGCACAAAAATATATATTTCTCGTAAACGGTTCGGTATTTTGGCTTGAAATTTTCAGAATGTTCATAAGAAAATATGTTCTTTCAGATAAAAATTACAGTAAAATTTATGTAAAAAAAATGAAATGTCATTTTAAGGGAAATCCATGTACTAAGTATACAGATCAAACCGAGGACCCAGACTTGAAAGCACACCGGCGATTAGAGGACAGTGGTACAATTGGAGGACTTGCACACTTGCAAAACTGATTTTGATATGCTAAGTCGAAAATTATACCATTCGACCGAAATTCAAAATAAAGGAGCTGTTGCAAGCATCGTGGGAAAAAAGTCATTGCTGGCGAGTTATAGCTTCTTTATCGACATGCGTCGGTAATGAGAAGTATGTATTAACCCATTACCAGACGGCAAGATTTTAGACTTGTCAAAATTGAAAGATGTTGCAGAAGACAATTTCAAGTTAATTAGATTTTACATATCTCTGTCTAAAAGGGTAGAAAACATTGTGGAAAATGAAGAAATTGCTTGTCATGATGTTTTCCAAAGCCATTATCTTGTAGGGAGTCAGAAAGAGTCATTGCGTGGGAATGGGTTAAGCGTATAAAACCGGGTATATGCTTTCCTTTAATTAACAACAAATAATCGACAGAAACCATACACAACATTCTTTCAAGGTTTACCCATCCATGCGATCATGGTATTTCTTCACCGGCACAACGTTCTTTCCAAGATATTCACTGTTTTATCACTTAAAAAAGTCCATTTAAGACGAATGAACCGGGTCACAGTGACTTTCAGCAAGCGTCAAAAAGAAAGTTGGCCGAGCCGGGATTCGAACCACTTCCAAACTGGGATCGCTTGCATGTACATTGCTACCCACCGAGCTATTGAGACTGCATAAGTACTGTTCAAACTCAGATAAGCAACCTCTGAATCGATGCAAAATCGCGAATAAACCGAACCGAAAGCGGAAAAATCATAACTAAAAACTGCCTTAACATCACAATGTCATCTAAAAGAGCAGAAGACCGTAATTAGCCTATGTAAACACTGTGAAAAAAGAAACCATTGCTGTAGCAGTTTCATTGGTGTGTCATATTCTTGTTTCACTTTTAAGAAAATTAAGGTTTTAAAAAATCCGTCTCTTGCCCTCAGATATTAACCGTGTTTGTATAGGGCTCAAACTGAGGACCCAGGCTTGAACGCACACCGACGATTAGAGGACTGCGGTACAATTAGAGGACTTGCACACGGGTCCTCAAAATGTTTTCTCCGTCGAAAATTAAACCATTTGACCGAAATTCAAAATTAACAAGATAGTTTCGTAGTACCTACATGTTTTTGTATTGTTTTGTTTTAACTTGAAAATTAAAGTGGCCGTTTAAAGAAGTTTGAGTGAGTGTATACCTAAAAATATTACACACATGAAACAGTCTAATATTCACGCATGCTATTCAACTATGGAGAATATCATACAATCATGTATAACAATTCAATGAGTTATTATAAGGCTTTCATTTAAAACGAAATCAAATTCACTCTTATTCTATGGTCCCAATTTTCATTCATGTCTATTGGTCTGCTTTTTCCTTTTTTTGTGTATGTTCCGTAAAATTACACTCCGCTTTTAGTGTGAACGAAAGAATTGTGCAAGTCCTCATCACAACTTTCAAGTTAGGTCCTCATAAATATGGCCATAAAAGGTATTGTGTAAAATATGCAAATAAGGGTCCTCATATTGAAGGTCCTCATAAATCAGGCTAAAGGTGACAAGTCCTCACTACGTTTTCTCTGATTTACTTTGAGTGTTAAGGGGAAACAATATTAATTTTGTGCTATCCACGCAATCAAAAAGAAACTGACATAAAATTGCGTTTATACGTAAACGTTTAACATGGGTCCTCAGGATAACGCGGAAAGTCAAGGTCCTTATATTGTATGCTGTACAAGTATGCGTGTGTGTGTGTGTGTGTGTGTGTGTGTGTGTGTGTGTGTGTGTGTGTGTGTGTGTGTGTGTGTGTGTGTGTGTGTGTGTGTGTGTGTGTGTGTGTGTGTGTGTGTGTGTGTGTGTGTGTGTGTGTGTGTGTGTGTGTGTGTGTTTGTGTGTGTGTGTGTGTGTGTGTGTGTGTGTGTGTGTGTGAGCGTGCGTGCGTGCATTGTAAAAAGTTTAGATACTTTAATTTCCTTTTCTCGCCTATCAAATGATGGCAGGTATGCCTTGGACCTATCATATTTTGTAAAACGATTTGGTAAAATTCCCTTTTTAATCCTTGAGCAATTGACCCTAAGACGAAATATCTTTAACTATTTGGTTAAGTGAAATAATAGTAACTTTGCTATTTATATTCAAACAAAAAAAAAACAGTTACAATTGGTAATTCAATATTTTGATTGGAAGTGATCGACTAAATTACCTCTATTTTCAACTCCTCAATTAACACTTTATCATAACAGGATGATGTTCTGACTACTTGCTTTCTAGCTCTTTCACTTAGCATCTGATTTTTAGCGATCTCGGTTTCAAGTAAGTCGAAGAGATTGGAGAAATATTAGTTATTAGCATTTTCTTTTCCTTCATCAACATTTCAAAGAATGTATGTGATGAAAGGTAAAAAGGGAACACAGAAAAAGTGGGTACATCTGTAAGTGACATGAAAACGAAAGTGTGGAAGGATTCGTCCTGTAAGAAACAGTGTCTTATTTAGATGACACCAAGCAGAAATCTGTCAGCACACATTTGATGAAAAAGAAAAAGTTGATAACAGGGTATAAACAACACAAGAACAAACTAATTCTCGATCTCTATTCATTTTAATTTTGTTGGCTGAAATTGATTGCGTTTTGACATGCCTACCAATTGTTTGGTGCAGGGTTAAGTTAGTCACTAATGTACAAATAAACTCGAGCATTTCGTTTGTTTACAAAGTAAGAGAAGTAGGTACTCAAGATACTTTACAATACAAAACGTTCCTTTACATCTGATACATATGATATCACTGATATGCAACGCCGCAATTGCAAATAATTTGTTGGTTTTTTGCGTCAGATTTTGCTCTCTACAAATTTAAAGAAGCATTCTCACGATTTTTTTTATTTTTTTTTTTTTTTTTTTTGGGGGGGGGTGGGTGGGGGGGGGGGGGGGGTTGTGTTTATCTTTATAAATAACTATACATAATTGAAGTGTAGACTTTAATTTAAGCGTGCTGGCAAATTTTGTCCGAGCTGCAGCCGCTTTCATTACGAGGGATGTAAAACCCATATGAAATCGGTTTGTTAATACTTGTGAACGTGATGTGATTATATATTTCATCTTACACAATCGTTACACCATTGTCGATTTATCTAATTTTCAGTACGAATTTTATTTGATATGTGTTTAAACAGTCGAGCATAATGCTAAAAGCCAACTTTAGTGGTTAAATGTTTCCAGTTTTTTGGGCAGGCGAATGACATTGGATCTTTAACAAGAGGGATAATCACGTGATACAACAATTTCAGAAAACAAACCTCTGTGCTATTGAGGCTATCGCGGCGGGGTGGTGTTGACTGGTGAGGTGAGAAGAAACTGTAGGTGGATACAAGTAATAGCGTGAAACAAGAATATCAGAAAATCTTAATAATTTTGTTAAAACGATGCCGATTTGAATTCGCTTTGAGACAAAGATGGTGGACAGAGGTCACAGACATGGTTCATGCTTGAAGAAAAATTAACTGATAAAAAAAAAACTGAAAAAAAACCTATGTGGACTGAAATTTTCAAGTCCATACATTCTCTCTTCTTTTTTTCTTTTCGGTTTACTCCGTAGATATATCCCTGAATCAGCCTGAATTAGAACGCTACATACTGTACAGCCATCTAACTATAACGTGCGGTTTAAAATATCGTTACTTGACGTCCAATAAGGCACGGGAACGTTAACGTCGCGAAATCACAGTATGACGACTTTGACGTCATATCCGCAATTAGACTAATGGAGCAGGAACAAAATGATTATGTAGTAAAAAAGTGTTTCTATTTCTCTTGAAAAAGGCAATTCGGATTGGCCAAGATAATTCCTAACTTTTGGAATTTCATTGTTATGCTCCAATATTTATGTACCTTTGACACCAACCTTAGAACAAATGATGCCACATGAAAGAAAATGTTAAGACCTTTCCGTATATGTATACTTTTACAGAATTATTATCTAAAATGGATTCTATCGTCCAGAGATGGCTTTCAATGGCTCAAAAATGACTTTTTTTGCATGTTATGCTGTTGCACCATAGAAATGGTATTTTTGAAAAGTGAGCTATTAAAAATTGTTTATTCAAAGACTGAATACTTTTATGTCCAAGCGAAATCACTCCTATAAAATTAAATCTTTTCCACAAGTATTAATGAAACTAGACTTTTTTCATTTTATGCTCAGTAATGAAAACCTATGTGGCCAGATTTTTTTATCGTTTTTACCTCTACAGATAGGAGACTAGGCTCCCCAAATAGCACCTTCACGGTGCTCTGTGTTATCAGTTCCACATATCAGTCGGTTTCAGTCAAATGGAGCCTAGTCCAGGGACTGTCTATCCTCGTATGAGTGCCAGGAAACGTATATGGACTGTGTCAAAGATAACTGAAGCTGCTGTTAATATTGTGCAGTCATTACTGATTACATATACTATAGGCAATCAACTAATGTTTTTTTTTTTTTTCGAAGTTTCATAAAGAAACCACTCTTTTTGTTTGTAGTGCCCGTAGCCCTTTATTGCAAAAATTCTGTAGAGAAAAGTGGATCATAATATCTGAATGATATCAAGGTCAGAGTGTTTTTGTGCTAAAACAAGCATAAAAATGAAAATAGCATACTAATCATTTTTCCATATAACCATGTAATCAAGATGGGCTATAGACACTACAGAAAAAGCATAACTACTGATTTTTGCCAAGTTTTCTTGAAAGCTTTTTGAAGCACAAGCACCAAAGTTGGCACACTTACTCCTTTAAGGTTATTGATATAAATATGTTGGTGCCATTTTCAAGATGGTTGCTGTTTTGGATTATAAAGGGGGAGTCTGCTCAAGCTCGGAATTTAATGAAATTTGACGTGAAGTTAGTACACTAGATAATATTCATGAAATGTTTCAAATCGCACATTCAAGAAAAAAATATTCTCGGAATTTTAAGTTTTTACCATGAATAAAGAGGGTACTCTGATTAAAACTGTGTGCATGCGTTCTGCTCGTTAATTTCATCGCGTAATTTATTCAAAAAATAATGCCCAGTTGTTCGTGATCCTGTATTTAAATGAAACTTTGACTTAAAATCTTTATCTTCATACAGGTTTCAGATGCATATTACCTTATTTAGACTATACATTCTGGGTTTATAACATACAACATGCTGACGGAAATGTAGTCAAAATTTACTTGATTCTCAATGTATTTTGGTGTTATTTGATTTCTGTAGAATTGCAGCCTGTTAATTAAGTTTATTTGATAATTTATATTATAAGATTAAAACAAGCATAAAACTATTGTTGCACGTCTTTAAACTTTGATCTGCTAGAGCTATATATCTGTAGGTACCCCAAATTGTCCCCAGTGAAACATTTTGTGTTTGGGTGCTTATAATTGTTCCCCATTTTTTCAAATGTGCATTCCTTTATATTTCCCAAGAGAGTCTGTGCCAAAAAGATCACCATCAATAGAATAAATGAGAGGAGGATGTGCATTTGGTATCTGTCATCTGAAAACAAATGTCCCCAGTGAAACACAATTTGCGGCATGACACTATATCAGTCTAACTGTTAAAAGATCTTAAGTTTAGGATTTTTTTCATGATATCCCTATGGTGTAGGTAAAATATCAAAGACATCATTTTCTAAATTTCTGACTGCAAAATTGTACTGATCTAAAAAGCAATTGCCATGTTTGAAATTATAGAAAAAATGAACTATGAACAATAACAAACAAGTCTTGTTTATCCTGAACCCAACAATTTTATATCCTCAGTGGAATGGTTTCAGCTGCATTTGTATAAGGTGACTTTTTTCAGAAACTTTTCCTATTTTAATTTGTATACACCTTTAATTGAGTCTTTGGACAATATTCTTTACATTAAAAAAAAACAAACAAAAAAAAACAAGAATCAAATTGAATTCTTCTACCATTTATTTCGGTATCTAAACTTTTATAATGTAGGTGTAGCTTAGAAATATGTGCCAGTTGGTTGTTTCAGACCATGTAAACATACCAGAATTTATTAATCTACAAGGCCTTGTCAATGATACATACAAAATTCATGTACATTATATCAGTTTCTAAAAAGAAGAAGGTTTAAGATAATTTTATTCATATTTTTGTCCCCAATGAAAGAGACTTTCCAGTTTCTTTATTGTCATGTAAACTACTTGTGGCTACTTGTAGAAAAGCGGCTTTTGGCTTATCTATAGCTATGTGTTCATTGTCACATTAGATAGAACTACAGCTATTTTCATATTGCGTCTTTTACAGATACTTTATAGCGTACAAGAAACCGAGAAACAACTAGAAAATTCCATTATATCCCCCGGTAATGAAAATCACACTTTTAATGAAAAAGGAATGTCAACTGTAAGATTCATGATTCTTAATATGATTTCTTTACCTGATAAATCTTTTGGAAGATAAATTATATGAATCTAGCTGATCATGCTGTCCTATGAAATTTTTGCAGTTGAGAGGGTATTTGAGACAAATAGCGTACAAAATTACGATAATGTGATAACTGTAAACACGTGACAGATTGCACAAGCTGGCTCTTGTAAATGCAACTCCGAACACTTTGATCATCTTCTCGCGGTCCAATTTCTTTCTTGTAAATAGTTTTTGTGATGATGGTGATGATTATTTTAAGGTGGGCATAGAGGCAGATTGTTGAATTTAGGATATAGGCAATTTAGGAAATACTTGTTTACAAAAAATACAACTGATACTATTTTCAAAATTTACAATTAAATATACTTTTGAAATGAAAATCTGGATTTCAGAACGGTTTCACTTATGTAAAACAAAAACAAAAATTCTGGATTTCTCATTGATTAAATGATTGTAAATTGTTATAATCTATCCGATACATACAAGAAAACAACATTCGTCTGAACAACATTTTTCAATGCACTTGTAAGATACTGGTATTGCAATGTAGGAGATACTTTTCATGTTGATTAATTCCTCATAAACAGCAATTTAAGCTGGTCTTATAGTCATGTATATTGCTTTGGTACGGCATACATCGTAGGAAGAATATCAAAATACACCACGTACGTCCACTATGCGGTCTCTGAGAATGCAGATTATTTCTGTTATAACGTTTGACATTGAGGATATCTTATCGCTGTGCTTAGTTTAGAAATAACTATTTCATTTCTTCCATGTAATTGAAAAAGTAACTTTTTGCCAACGGGCCTTAACACAACGGCAAAAATACATAAGGAACGATTGGTTGGATAGAAATCGAGAACACTACAATGGGCATATATAGTTTATATATTGTTTTAACGTTTTTGAAACTACAGAAAAAGTTGAACAAGCATTACTTACCCTTCTACACCAGACATAGAGGTGGACAAATAGACGACAATGTGGTACACTGGTACAGCCCCTAGGTATTTAGAACTACATTACTCGTATTTCTCTAAGAATGCAATGTACATCTACGAACATTACTTTTTATTACAAAAAAAAACCATAAAGAATTAGTCTTTTGGGACTATGTTCCAACGACCTTTCTTCAAGCCGAATACAAAATTACACAGAAACTAGGTGTATGCTAGATCTATCTACATATTTTTCTAGCTTAACAAGAAAATACATTCCCTACGTACACTTTGAATATGTTTTCCCCGCTAAAACCCCATTATATCATTCTTCGAAAATCATCAAAGTTTATTTTGAAAACTACATTTAGTACATAGGTAGGCAATGTTAGATCTTAATCTTCAAACAAAACAAAAAAAATTAAATAATACTCTATGCATAAACTCATACTTTGATTTTGCATATTGTTCCATGTTAATGTGATATATTTATATATTAGAAGACCCGTATATCAGACAAAGAAATTTCTTATTCAAAAATAGCAGCAAGCCATGTTTTTTACCTGGGTAGATTTTTTTGACATTAGATTTTGTTGCATCGTGTTAAACTGACTCAATTATTTCAGATGAAAGTCAATCAATTTATGGTCCGCCATAACAAATGGTTCAAATGTATAAGCTTCATGTCAAGAACTTTCACTTTGCTGCATTGATTCATTTGAACTTTTTGGATAATATGAAGCTGTGAAAATGCAAGGTCGAGATCCCTAACCTTTCACTAAGGTATTTTTTTCCCTTTTCATATTTATATGAAATATATCAGCATGAAAAAAACACCGAAGACAAATCCTTCTTTTCGGAATAAGAGTACGGTACTGACGACATTTTAGCAACGGCAAGAGGGCTAAATGCATATAGAATATAGATTTTATTTTTTAGGTACGAACATTTCTGAGTACGAATTCACGGCTGTCAAATCAATTTGCGTCGTATTCTAGGTGTTTTGTATCACGAATCTCGCATGAATCAATACATAGGAATTCAAATTTATCTATAAGTGTCAAAATCTATTGGTAAGCATACTTTTGCGTCCTAAAATTGAAAAATTCACAAGTAAAACTCGTGTATTACGTCTTCTGTAGCACATTGATTTCTATATTACTGCACAGAGAGGGCACATACCTGGATAGTGATAATCTTAGACTTTAAACTAATGCCATAATAATCTTTTGGCAGCATAAATTATCATGAAAGACGTTTTGATGAATCATAAAGTTCCGAAGGAATCACATGCATTTTTCATTTGTGGCTTCTTGAAAATAGGGTAGGTTCAGAATGTTGCGATTTACTCATCATTAGCTACCAATTTAGACTGCCATCATACCAATTATTTAACTAAATATATCAAACTATTCAGAAAATGCAATTAGAATTACTCCCTCCAAGTGGTAACAAAAAGTTGTCTGGCTCAAGGACTAATGATTTTTAAAAATCTGATGTTTAAAAAGTGAACTAAAAAAACATGTGTATGTGAGTCTATTGGTATTATTTTCAGAGATATTTTTAAACCAAAAAAAGGGATAATATTTTAATTTTTAAATAAGTTGTTATATGCCTTTCCGTACATAAATGTCCTAATTGTACAAACATGGTTAATTATTCTTGAGAAAATAATTTAAAATTTCCTTGTATATAAAGTAAGGATAAAGATGAGGAAATACTTTCAAATTTTCAACATGCTATTGGCAGCTTTAAGTGAAAGATGAATACATTTTTGAATTTTCGAAATAAATGTTAGTTCCATAATTTGAAAATGGGAACATGACTTTTTAATGCCAAGTATAAATAATATTAATTTTGTGTATTATAGTTGCTTGTATATGTGTAATTTTTGAATCATTGTTCTTATCTTGTTCAATTGTACCAAGTGCACGAAATATCTTCATATTATGCAGCATTTTTAACAAGCAATATCTGAAGCAACTTTTGACATACACTGATGAAACTTGGTCTTTCTCTTTAGATTATCATAAACAGATAAATTCTAGTAAACATTGAGGTTTTAAATCCTTCTTCACTCCAGACAAACATAAACAAAACTTTTAAAGGTGAACATTTGAAAACAGTAGGTAAAAAACTTAACAATCTCAATTTTTCACATTTGTTTATAGCTACGAAATGTTTTTTTGGCATTGCAAGCTTTGAATTTCACCTATTTTTATTTAGAATAATGATTTATTTGGTTCCAATAACGTACCAAATACTGTCATCTTTTTTCAAAAAAAAAAAAAAAAAAAAAAAAAAAAACTAAAAGTTTAAAGCAAAGCCTTAGTTTTAGATTTATGTTTGCACTTATCATCACGGCCCTAGTACTTTATCAAATTTGAACCGTTTTCTTTCACGATGCAGAGATTTTGTCCTATTTTAACATCTAAAATTCATCACAAAAATAAAATCTTGCTTCATTATTTTTGAACATACCCATAAATCAATCAGGTTTTAGGCAAAGTTGCCACAATGAATCTCCATGGTGCTTAGTTGTTCACACGATTTACATTATTCAGATAATTCTTGTCGTTCTTGAATTATTTGCCCTTGAAATAAAAAATGCCAATTTCTTGTGTGTGCAACTCCAAAAGTTTTTTTCGGGAATTTGATCATATTATGATAATCAATCTCTTTGGTATCATAAAATGTACAGCTCTTACAAAATTCGGGCAACTATTTTCATTCTTGCCGTCGTCCCGCCCTTCCTTGGGAAAGCAGCATCGCGGCTGTTAGTAGCTGACTCAGTTATGAGGTTATGTGCTCGGGGATGAGCATCCCTTAAAGTTCGAGGCATGCATGACCCACCGACGTGTGGACTACGCTCTGGTGCCTAGACAAATGCTACCTCTACCCGCTGCAGGGTAGTTGCAATTCATGAAAGCTCCGCTGGGAGGCAGGGCGGAGGCAGTTGTGTAAAGGTAATCTCAAAATATGGAGACTTAGCTTCAAACGCAACATCCGGTTGTGTTACCAACGGCAATGGGAAAATGGCCAGTACACTGCATCTACTGGAAGGACTTGCGACCACCAGTATGAAACAAAGCAATTAGAAAAGTAGAAATGACAAAAACTCGAAACACCAGGGTTAAAGTCCCTGCATTGCCCATGTATGCAGCAGGTGAAGTTACATCTTCGGGAGTCCCGAGATCAAATGACGATGTGCTCCTAAACTCTTCAGAGCGGGGTAAATCTGATAAAACATCCAACAAAGCAGGCAATCAAGTTATTAATTACCGTCAATTTTCACATATCGCCTTCCAGAACGTACGTACAATACGCAGTAAAGAGAAACGCATAGAACTAGCAAGACATTTTAACCACCACAATATTAGTGTTCTTGGAATCGCAGATCACAAGATCATCCATAAGGACAAACATCTAAGTGAACCAATGGACAACTATTCACTTATCACAACATCTGCTTGGAGAAACAACAACAATGCTGCTTTTTGAGGAGTCGGGCTTCTAGTCTCCAAACATCTAGAAAATGCAATTACAGACATCGAACCTGTCACTGAACGAATTCTCTGTGCACATTTTAATGGGAATCCATCTACAGCTATAATTGTGCATTATGTCCCAGTAGAAGGAAGTGACCAAGCAGAGGAGCACTATAGCACTCTTTCCAACTTTATAGATTCACTACCCAAACATAACATTACCATTGTTGTTGGTGACTGTAACGTACATATTTGAAAAGAGGATGCTAAACATACATACCATGAAACAACAAATAATAACGGAAAACTCCTATTACAACTGGCAGAAGAATCCAACATGTTGATTACATCCAGAAGAAACCAGGGAAGCAATGAACTTTCATCTCCGATATGAGTGGTACAAAATCCCAAATAGACTACATACAAATCAACCGAAAATGGAAAACCTCTGTCATAAACGTTGAGGCATATAGCAGTTTTGCAAGTTTTGGATCAGATCACAGGGTCTTCACAGCCCTATCAAGCTGAGCCTTCGTTCAGATAGACCTCTTCCGAAAAGTAAGCTGTATGACTGGGGAGTCTTGAGAACAGATACGTCTCTCCAAGAACGGTACACTGTACAGGTCAATAACAGGTTTGCAGAGCTCAGTAAAGATTCTGGAGATGATGTCAATAGTGTTCATCAGAACTTGATACAAGCTAATGAGGAAACTGCCAACAACATGATTCCAACAAAGAAAAGAACCAAAAGATCTACTCTTTCGAATGAACCTTGCGTAGCTGCTGCACGGGAAAAAGTCAAAACAGCATTTGCAAAATATGAATTGAATCCTGACAGCAACTCCTACAACATCCTACAAGAGGAGAAAGCAAAGCTAAAATCATCCTACGACAAAGTTATACAGGACGAACTTGAAGCCCTGATCCGAGGATGCAGATATGAGAGCTCAACATGCCGAAAGCTGAAGGATCATCATCTAGATCAGTGGGCGCAAAGCAACCAAGAAGGGTATACTGAAAGGGAAAAGCAAAGAGGAGCGAGTAAACAGCTGGTTCAAACACTTCAGTCAACTACTTGGTAAAGAACCCATAATCAACAACCTAAATGAGGAAATTCCACCAATCTATGAAGATCTAAACATTCAATCTGGACCATTTACAATGAAGGAGTATCAAAAAGTCAAAGGCAAGTTAAAAACATGAAAACTTCCGGGTTCAGATGGAATTCCACCAGAAGTGTTAAAATATTGCAACTTGGACCAAATCCATGATTAAAAACGAAAAGCCCCAACAATGGTCGGATGTAGACATCAAACCTCTACCCAAATCAGGTGATCTAAGTCTCACTACAAACTACAGAGGGATCGCCCTGTCTGCAGTAGCAGCGAAAATGGTTAAGAAAATGCTTCTTGTCAGGATACAACCTATACTCGACCATCTTCTACGACCGAATCAAAATGGATTCCGACCCAAACGTTCCACTACAGCTCATATATTAGCTCTGAGAAGAGTGATTGAAGGTGTCAGGAGGAAAAACTTAAAAGCTGTTTGTATTTGTAGATTTCAGCAAGGCCTTCGACAGTGTTCACCGTGCTCAAATGCTCAAAATACTCAAAGCATACGGACCAACTGAATGCTATTCCCAAGCTGTATGAAGGCACTCGTGCTAGAGTAATCTCACCAGACGGAGAAACATACTATTTTACATTGTAGCCGGAGTACTTCAAGGTGACACACTTGCACCGTACCTTTTTGCCATCATAATTGACTACCTCATGCGATTTGCTATTGGAAACGATTCAGAAAAACTAGAATTCATCTTGCAATCAAGAAAAAGCCGTCGCACGCCACCAATGGTTGTCACAGATCTAGATTTCGCAGATGACATTTCTCTTTTGTGCAACGAAATCCACGAAGCACAGGAATTACTGAAACGTGTAGAATCAGAAGCAGAAAGGGTAGGACTACGCGTAAATGCCAAGAAAACTGAGTATATGAGTTACAATCAAGATCGACCTCAAAATACTATCTACGCAATAAACGGTGGGCAGATTGGAGAAGTGGAAACATTCAGGTATCTTGGAGGGTGGACAAAGAACAGCCAAAGCGACATGCTTATAAGAATAGAACTCGCATGGCAAACCTGTCACAAACTTAAATCAATTTGGGCATCAACTCTGAACAAAGTATTAAAAACCCGCCTGTTTCTCTGCACTGTTGAATCTGTGCTCCTTTACAACTCTGAGACATGGTCCCTAACCAAGCAAATGGAAAAGAGACTGAATGGTGCATACACCAGAATGTTGCGGATGGCTCAGAATGTGTCGTGGAAACAACATCTAACCAACGAAGAACTCTATGGCAAGCTACCTAGAGTCACTGAAAAAGTCGCACAACGTCGCCTTAGACTTTCCGGGCACTGCGTACGCCACTCAGAGGAAATTGCCTCCCATCTTGTGTTATGGGAGCCCATCCACGGACATCCAAACCGATGGAGGAAGCACGTCACCTAGGTCGACTACTCAAGAAAGACACGGGACTCGCAAACACAAGTGAATTACGTGAAGCCATGAGCAATAGAGAGGGTTGGAAAGGTTTTGTCAAAGCTGCTCGACCGGGAGGCCGACCAAAGTAAAGTAAAGCCCTTGAATTGAAAAAAATGCAAATTTTGGTATTATGTCCCTCTTGAATGCACCGCAATGCGAAGCTCTTGTTTTGCACCATTAACTGAGGTTGGTTCCTATCAGATGAAGTCAATTTTATACTTCTTGATTGGTCAAAGAATAAAAGCTGTGTTCTTTTTCCACCAATATGAAGTCCTCTAAAACTCCCATGCTCCAGCTAATGATAGCCATGAGACAATAACAATCTCAAGTAACTAAGTTGACGTCCATGTTGGACCTCCATCATCACAATTGGCACTGGGGTGCTGGAAAGAGCTATTTTGTTTATAAGTTTTGAGAATTTCCAATGCTTACTACAGTAACAGCACATTGTTTCAGTATTAACTGAATTGCAACATATTTGTATAGAAAATGATTAAATATGATAATCGTATACATGATAATCTTAAAGATAAAAATTCATGACACATGTAAGATTTTTGTCATATTCATTCTCTTGGCCAATAATACCTATAGCTTGCAATTTGTAGTGTCCGTAGGCCTACATCACACTACGTGCACTGTAAACGTATAAATTGGAACATTCTGATAAAAACTTGTGTTTCATGAAGAGAAGACTCATCATACAAGCCAAAACACATTACTTTTTGCAAGTTTTTTATGAAAAATATAGTGGTTCAAGAGAAATTCAGTATAAAATGACAATTTCATGCAGCGCTTGGTAATGATATTGACCATATTAACAGAATGAAAGCATTTGAATGTTGATAGATGTTGATGATACATTTCAAATACTTTGTTCAATACAATAATTATTTTTAGACGCTTTGCAGGGGTGATATTAAACATTTATTTATATCATTTTTACTGTTCATAAAAATCGAAATCTTTTTAGCCATGGCTGTATTAGATATTCATCTTTCATAATAAGTAAGACTATTTGACATCCAAAAAGTTTTAAAATTTGACCCTGGTGCAACATTTGGGTAGAAAATATCTTGGCCAAGCCGAATTGCCGAAATATTGAGTCACGAGTGTTATTATTGACAGCATTTATACGCATTAGAATAACCAAGAAATGAGATAGGAATGATTTGTCCTTTTAAGTGTAATGAGGACAATTCGGGCTGATGTTTCATTTAAATGTAAATTTCAGTTAAAGTAAATCCTTTGACAATCGCTATCAAAAAAGAGGATAATGTCGCATTTTGGAATTTGAAACGGTTGCATGGGCATACTATAACGTAGAACGTTACAAACGTTTAACACAAGTTTTACTTGATGTTTAATAGTTTATGAGTTTTGTAGACTAGTATGTGCACGAATCTTGCTATATTTCAGCATCATCCCAGTGTTCAGGCAGTCCACAAACTCTTACAGCCACAGTTACACCTACTACATTCTTATCGCCAGGATATCCTTCTACCTACTCAGAGTAAGTCAAACGTTATCAACTATTGATGCTGTTTAAAAACACAGTCAGTACAAATTGAAAAGCTTTAGTTACGGCATTGTATCTAACGCAATGGTTTTCATAATACCGCCTTTCTACCGCCGGGACATCCAATACTTTTGTAACCGGCCTAACCAGGTTCCCAGGTTCTTTAGGGATACAGTGATACACAAGAAATATTTTAATTTACTTTTGTTAGACGTTTTATCTTTTAAACAAGAACGAAGATTTTACGACCCAAAATGAATTAGGATAAGTGCATGAAAAGCATGCAGGCTGAAAGTATGGTGCACTCACTATAACATGACAAATGTTTATAAAAGACCTAATTTAAGACTGGGTGTTCTATGGACTTATAAAAGCTCAGATTAAGTAACAATATGATTTACAAAATCAAAAAACATAAAAAGATTTGCATCAGAATTAGTTTAACACGAGAAAATAATTTCTGGTAAATAAACTCATGTATAGTTTTAGTAGCTGAGTTATACTTACATGTGACCCGTCACGCTAAAATGGTCCTTATCCGAACTTCAAAAATAATAATTTTGACAAACTTTTCAGACCAAACACAGGTCAACCAGATCCCGTATACGAAAAATGAACATAAATTAAGATAGGGAAAACTTTCCAGATTTAGAAAATTAAATGAAAGTGTCCTAGTCTGGCTGCACGGACTGCGCAGACAGTCAAGGGCCAATATTTTTCACACTTCCTATAAGGTCCCTTTAAAAAAAAACGGAACCCATTTTTGAAAGTCAATTTTTCATGATGCAAGCTGTTTAGAATTTAGAAATGTGGTAGAAAGAACGATTTTCTATCTGTACTACAAATTTGGTTGAAAAACATATATTACTTTTGTAAATATTGGCATTCAAATGAATGCACCCGAAAAAACTTTTTTACACGATATCGATTTTTCGATATGATACATGTACGTGCGTACGCACGTCATTCAACAAAATCGAAACTTCACAATTTGTTAATTATTCAATACAATACAAAAGTGATTTTGAAACATTTTATTCACAATCGTGCATTTTCATTTCATCTTTTCTTCCAAAAAAGAAACTGTTAAAGAAGAGCTGCGATGTAACCAAAATGAATGCAAACAAACTATCAAAGTGTATCGCAGATTCTCGAATATGAGTGCATATAACCTCACTGGCAAAAGAATAAAAGAATTGATTTAACAAATAAATAACAAATATTATCAAAATAATTCAACCAACCGCACTATGGACTCATTAGCAATGAATTTTGTGCCAAAAAAGACTAGGTTTTAAAGACTAGGTTTTCAATGTTGTTACAAAGTCTCATAACTACTGCTTGAATCAAGATATAGTTACGAGATTGTATAACAAGACCTACGATACTCTATTTGTTTGTCCAAATTATGGCACAATTAATTAGGTAAAATCATTCGCTATTTGTACGTGCGACAGATGCATGTATTAAATTTTGATGATAATCGGAACATACATGCACAACGGTAAAGAAAGCAATATACAGCTGACAGCAAGTGCGCTTTTACGAACAAACAAGACGCAAAAATCGGTATCACGTAAAAGCGGTTTTTTGGTGTCATTAAATTGCATATAACTTTTGAACCAATACATATTTTGTAGTGAAATTTTGAACACATATGCACACTTGATATATCTTCAGTAGATCTACTGCAAATTCAGTTATAGGATTTTTTGCGTACGCTTCGAACATTTACACTGATGCTTGAATTAATTCCATAAAAGCAGAGTAAGTCGAAAATTTACACTAATACTCGTAATACATGTACTTCTATAAAGTCAGAATAAGTCGAACATTTTTACTGATTCTCGTAATATTTTCGTAAAGGCAGAATAAGTCATTTACACTGATACTCGTAATATTTTCGTAAATACAGAGTAAGTCGAACATTTACACTGATACTCGTAATATTTCCATTAAAGCAGAATAAGTCATTTACACTGATACTCGTAATATTTTCGTAATTACAGAGTAAGTCAAACATTTACACTGATACTCGTAATATTTCCATAAAAGCAGAATAAGTCATTTACACTGATACTCGTAATATTTTCGTAAATACAGAGTAAGTCGAACATTTACAATGATACTTTTAATATTTCCATACAAGCAGAGTAAGTCGAACATTTACACTGATACTCGTAATATTTCCATAAAGGCAGAATAAGTCATTTACACTGATACTCGTAATATTTTCGTAATTACAGAGTAAGTCGAACATTTACACTGATACTCGTAATATTTCCATAAAAGCAGAATAAGTCATTTACACTGATACTCGTAATATTTTCGTAAATACAGAGTAAGTCGAACATTTACAATGATACTTTTAATATTTCCATACAAGCAGAGTAAGTCGAACATTTACACTGATACTCGTAATATACTAAGCAAAACAATTCAAGGATATTAAAATTCCACAGCTATTTTACAAACTTTGATAAAATATTACATAAAAACCTAATTCTTTTTATTATAACATACATTCGCTCTCATATTTTATGCTGCCATATCAAGTTATACTTCACCGGTCATGCCAAAACGGGACAATTTACCACACAGGGGTCAACTACCAAACTTACCGTGTTATTTACGTGCAGTTTTTCACGTAAATGCGTACTGTGAGTTCCTTCATTGAGTAAATTAAAACGTACTTACCTATAATCAATTCATTAAAAAGGATTGAACGTTAATGGCTGACAGATCTGCAGCGCTGACAGGCCTTTGGTGAATTGAACGTATGGAAACGTCAGGTTGACGTCGCTGGTAGATTTTAAATTTTGCAGTGTGTAGGCCTATTCAGTCGATTACACAAACGGTATCACTAATTATTAAACGTAATTATGAAACGGCGTGACAGGGGACGTAAGTAAACGACGTCTTTGGCTGATGACAGTTACATTCTCAAGAACTCGTTACGTTCTAGGTCTCCAAAGCTTTCCAAAATTACTCAAAAGTCTAACAGATGTCCGAGGGACAAACCTTAGAATTCAGTCTGTGATAAACGGATTAAATTTTCATGAGCATTAATGCCAGTAGGCCGTTTACAGCTAACGCTTTGACATGACGACACTGGCGCATGGACCAGAAACAATTTGAGATGGAACCAGCAGCACCGGAGTACATTGCTCATCACCGACCAAAGTTGGTTTCGGCGTCGCATGTTGACAGCAGAATCCGTTTATTTCTCGATATAACAACGAGAGACAACACGAATGCAATATACCCAAATGTGACGCATATGGTGACGTGAGCGTATGGAGTTGACGGGAATCTTACGTTATCTAGAGACAAAACTTTTCGTGCTAAATGGCACTGACTGACCAACAAAACATTAACCCACGTGGTTACATCCTTTAACTTTTAAACAGGAAAATAGAGATGAACACTCGTTCATTGACACCAACGTAAACTTATTCGGTGTTGTTGTTGTAAAACAGATTAGGTTTCAATCCAAGGATCTGCTATCCAGCTCACAGAACCTTTATCTAATCGAGCATGATTGAAACACGTTGGGTAGACGTCTACGTCACCGACAACAACCGATCAACCCGGCTTATTCCAACGTGGACGTATTCGGAAATGGAATACTGTTCCGCAACATGTGGTAATTCAATCTGAGATGAATTTGCGAGGTACTTGTAAGGCTTGAGTCGACTTCCAAGGTGAAAATATCCGTTATTCATGACGTGTGACATTTCGGTTGTAGGGTACCAGCGTTTAACCCGATATTGTAGGGAAACTGGAAACGATCTCTGTGCTCTATGATTTTGATTTTCAAGATTAGACATTGATATGAAGTTATTTGTAGATTTTTGTTCGAATGTATGCCTTTGTTAATTTTTACAAATAGTACAATTTGAATATCCTTCAATTGTTTTGCTTAGTAAAGTCACAGTAAGTCGAACATTTACAATGATACTTGTAATATTTTCATAAAAACAGACACTTATACTCGTTATTCTTCCATAAAGGTAGAATAACAGGAACATTTAGACTTTTACTCATAATACTTCTATAAATGCAGAATAAGTTGAACATTTACACTGATACTTGCAATATTTCCAAAGAAGCAGAGTAAATCGAAAAATTGCACTGATACTCGTTATATTTTCATAGAAGCAGGATAAGTCGAACATTAACACTGACACTCATAATATTTCCATAGAAGCAGAGTAAGTTGAACAATTAAATTGTGTACATTGATACTCGTTATACAGTCAAAACAGTGTTAGTGGCCACCTGTGTATATCAGCCAAACTGTCGTATATGCAGCCAGTCCAGGTCCTCCCATACACTTTTACTTTTTAAGGTAACTCTGAATAACAAATTACTGTCTAATGTCGTCAGTGGTCAGCTTTAGTTGTCCCAATTGCTATTTACCTTTATCCCCTTAAGCAGCCATGTACCACTAATTGGTGGCAGGCAATGTGTTAAATATTGATAATACAACTGGCAATTTGCTTAATCATGTGCATAAACCATGAAAAGGTATGATAAACATTTAAAGTGACATTTCACATTTATTTCATTTTTTTAAAAGAATGCAAAGATTGTTCATTCTAATGCTTAGAAATGCTATCAGTTCTTTTAAGTTGTTATTTATAAGCGAAAAATAGACATTCACAGTTGAGACAGAAATGACAAATTCTATGTAAATCTGAACTGTTGTCCACAACAATTGGTTTAATTTTAGCAGAAAAATATACAGTTCAATATTTTGGCTTGAAAATTTCAGAATTTTCATAAGAAAACATGCTCTTTCAGATAAAATAAAAGTAAAATTTATGCAAAAATAATTCTGAAATATCACTTTAAATGTCATATAAAATTTAACACCCTTTACTTTACAACACTTGCCTTTTCTTCATATTTAGAGGGCCAGTCATACAAGTAGACATGTACGTCCAGCCTTCAGAACATTCTTTTCTGTGTTAAGCAGCCAACTGTCGTATGCAGCCAATTTTTGTGTGTCCCTTGCCTGGCTGCATACGACAGTTTCGGCAGAGTAAGTCGAACATTTAAACTAATTCTCGTATTACTTCCATCAAGGCAGTATAAGTCTATTTCTACAGAAGCAGAGTAATGTAATCAACCAGCCGTTCTTCTCTATCTGTCAGGATTTGATGGCTGAGTTGATTTGGCTGGTCGACTACAAATAACAATGTTAAAAAGGAGGGGCAAAATAAAAACACAAGATTGAATTAAAGTTTTAAAATCATTATTAAATTTCTCTTCTATAGCTGCTTCATGTTAAATAAACAAACAAAATGATGTGTGTGAAAGTTCAAAATGAATGCTCAAGGCTTAAACAAAATAAGGGGGGGCATGACCAATTGCTACAGACGACGGATGTTCTATTCTATTTCTAAGTTCTCATTGATGAATTGATGATTCTATTTGTTGTTGTCTTATTAAAAGATGGATGATAAGAAGTTCTTTGTTGATTATTAACCTTTGTTGTTCGATGGTCTCATGGTGATGCCGTCCGAGCAATTGATGCAGAACCTGGAGTTCTCGCGCTTTTATAGGTGATTGGATGCTGGCGATGCTGGCGAAGTTATCAGCCAATCAGAATCCTCCATTCCGTTTCGGCTGACCGGGCCGGAATGAGTGATTCGGTCAAGGCCAACAACATAGGGTTTTGACGAAAAATCCCTTTAAGTAATGAGAAAGGGATGTACGGAGAAATATTCTCTAGGTTTTAATGTCCTAAATCCTGTAAAATGCATGACCCGATTAGTTGAGTAGAACGATCGAAACGTTTCGCCAGCATTCGGCCCCATCCGGCAGCATTACGCGACAAAGTAGTCCGTCGGCAGCATTAGAATTACGTATTAAAAATAACTGGAACATGGCATAAAATATACACAAAACATTCATAAAATCAATTATCAACCCGAATATTATACGTTTGGACTCTAAAAAGTGCCAAAACATTGCTTTCTGCGAAGATGACAAAATTCCTTACGCCAGCGTTCCTGGCAACAAATAGGCCGGAAATGACCGGCTTCTATTCGAAAGACAAAAATGCTGGCGATCATGATTACGGCTAATGTACGGGTTGACAACACACAAATTTATGCTGCCTCGTAAGTAAAAACATTAATCTAACTTCATATGCCCGGGTGAGATCGTGAAATACTGGTTTTGACGTAAAACAGCGATCATGTTTTGGCAAGTGCACCTATATCCGGATATTACATTCTTCGACTACGACCTGGCTATTACACTTCCCCCACCTTAATCTACAAACTTCTCCCGAAGTTTCCACATCGTAGATGGAGTAAGTGCATAATGAATGTTAGATTAATATTACTTACTAAGCTTGAAAACATGAATTAAACATTTAATTATCACAAAAATGTAACGCTAATTGGTTCAATTAGTAAAACGCACGTGGTTAACCAGTCCTTGAAAAGTCCGTGTTGGATTGGAAATGTAAAGAATTTAGCACTGGAAAAGTTCAGTTTCTTCTTAAATTCGAAAATTAATGATTTATAGCACTTTATATCTTGGTAAAGTTCATCACAGTCCAAATACTTACTGGTAAACACTGAATATCCCAGTCCTATTAATGACTAAAGCTATTAACACAAATACTTGATATCACAGTCCATGAATCACTAATTTGAAAGCTAATTACTATATTAAATTAATTTCAGGCTCGGAATGTCCACGAATATCACAATGGTTCAGGAACACGTCGGTGGTAATGGCACACAGGAATGGTAATGTTCAGCACACGGAATATGTCTCGGGAATGTCTCTACTGGATTAATACGGTCATGGTCATGGCACACAGCAACAATACGGTCATGGCCATGGCGCACACAGGAACACCAGAACAGAAGAAATATGGTCATGGTCATGGCACGCAACAACAACACGGTCATGGCCATGGCGCACACGGGAGCAATAAGGCAGGAACAATACGGTCATGGCCATGGCGCACACGGGAACAATTATGAAGGCAGGAACAATACGGTCATGGCCATGGCGCACACAGGAACACCAGAACAGAAGAAATACGGTCATGGCCATGGCGCACACAGTAAAGATGAAACAGGAACACTGGGGGGGGGGGGGGCAAAGTGGAACAGCTCGGGGAAAGTTGAAGAGGTTTGTTGAAATGTTTTCTAGTGGATTCTATCAAATTCAATTCAGTAGTAAAGTCCAGTTTTTAGTTGAAAGTTGTCTGATGTTGTAGATTCTGATAAATTTCGATTCTTGATGAATATAGATGTTAATTGCCAAAGTTCAAGTGTGGATTGCTGAATTCAAAATATTTCAAGTTTCGTTTTTATTTCAGGAGGCGGAGGAAGTCTTAGTTTTCGGATGACATTCGAAGAGGTACGTCTATGCCGTTAGTAAAACCGGCAGGAAGACCCCCTTCGAAGGCTCGAACGATATCCAGATCTTGCGGTGTACACTCTTCTTTCGCTGTGGTGGCTATCCTTCGAATGACTTCGTAATTGGCAATCCACATGTCGACGATTGAGCTGTCCCGAGTTAAGGTGGTTCCTGGCAGGACCAAGTGATTGTAACGAAAGACCGTTTCGCTTCTTGTCTGGCCACCCCATTCTCCTTCCAAGGTGATTGCAGCCCATTCCACAGCGAACAACTTCATTTCTGGGCTCATTTTCTTCCATCCCTTGGGTGGCCAGGCAAGAGCAGGAGTAAGCGGAACCTCTTCCTCCTGGACATTGCCCCACTCTCTTCTTCCAGGAGGAAGAAGAGGAAAAGATCCCCGCATCAACAGTCGCTGGGCCCTCTCTGGAGTAGATAGGGAATCTGACTGGCTGCTGGAAGATGGTGGGTCAGTAGCGGATGATTTCTGATCGACAGCAGATGAAGGTGGATTCGTCTCACATTGCTCTACGTCTGAAGGCTGACTGGTCTCGACTAGTTGCGGTTTGTCGTCTGATGAAGAGTTGGTGGAGTCTGATGAAGTGTTGTTGGAGTCTGAGGAAGAGTTGTTGGAGTCTGATGAAGTGAGGTCTGATGAAGTGAGGTCGGAAGACGGCTGAGGGATAGTAGGAGGTTGTTGTTGTTGTTCTGAAGAAGAATTATCCGGGATCGAAACTAAAATAGTAGTTTGGCCCTCTATGCTGGTGATTTTCGTCGACATGCTTGCCTGTTCAGTCGGTAGAGCGGATTCCTGCATCGCCTTAGAAATCATATCTGGAGCTGGTTGCGGATCTGCTTGAGGAGGAGAGAAGACCAGGGGGTGATATACAAGAGGATGTCCCTCTGGTGACACTCGACTGTCTCCCATCTCCGGATGCTCTGGGTCGTACTCGTCGTACCCTAACGAAATTGGCGTTGGAGATCGTAACGGCGAGTTATAACAAGAACGGATCTGGGATGTGGTGGATGTTGCAGACGCAGAAGTGGCGACGTCGGGCTTGAACAGCTTAGGCGTGCTTGTCTGTACGGGATGAAGCAAACGTTCGTTGATTTGCAGAAGGTCTGCCAGGGCAGAACGAACATCATCGCCCTGGTATTCCAGCCATTCGATATTCTCCGGCATGTCGTAGGGTGGTAGACGGCTCAGATGTTTAACCAACGCTGCGCAGGCTGAATCCGTCGTGAAGATCTGGTCAGAAATTCTGGCCTTCATTAAGTCCTGGTCCCTGGAGAAGACTATCCGTTTCTCTGCTGACGACAGGTTTATCTCCAGGAGTTTAATCGTGTTCGCCTTCCTTTTCCGGTTAGTGTGGAGGCTCTGGGAGGCTGAGGTCAAGGCGGGATTACACAAATCCCAACCCTGCCTCCAGTGATCGTACGAGGGCTGCTTCCCACGGCACCAGATCCTCATCTTCTCTTTGGCGAAAGTAGCTTCTGGCGTGTTGAACTCTGGTTTCAGCCCGTGAGTCTGCATGAAGTCTCGGGGATCACGGGCGAAGAAAAACATGTTTGCGGTAGTAAGGGTCTTTGGTGGCATCTCATCAAGTACCTCCGGATGCACTCCCTTGACGTGACGTGTCAGGTCCTGTGGGTACCGGAACTCCCGAACCTCACGTTCCAGACACCACGGGCAGATAACTCCACTGTCCATGTGTCTACTCTTCATGTGGTGGTTGGTCAAGTCCTTCTTGGTGAGGAAGACAGCCGGGCACTTGTGGCAAGGATGCCGGGCTGGTTGCGTGGTGGCTTTGTCAACTGCAAAGAGAGAACAGTTCAATTGATGATCTACATAGACATAAGGTTAGTTGAGTTTGATGAGTTTCAAACAATTCTGATTTTGTCGTTCATAAGCATTGCAATAATTCTCTTTTGATGACTCTCTTATAATATTATTCCTTCATAAGATGCAGACAACATTTTTGGCATAAATCTGTCATTATAGATGCTTTCATAAGCCCAAGCTTCTCTACACAAGGTTCTAAAAACCTTTCAATACATTGACTCAAATATTAAGTAAATCGCGGGTGGGTGATCAGTTCCTCCCTCATTACTTAGTTGGATGGCCATCCGTACTCATAGTCAACTTCAAACAAAAAAAAATAAAAACAGATGCTTGGCTCTAGTATCTATCTCTTATAACAGACTTCTTATGCAAAAATAATTTTTTCAAATATTTCAATTGATGCAATGCTCATGTATGACCTTGTATTCTCATTCTATTTCAGATGATGTTTGATGAAAAAGATTAATGTTGTGATGTGATGTGATGTTCAGTGCTGTGTCGTCTTATCATTTATGTGGAGCTGGGGGGTCTATTTTACTGTGATGTGTTGTTCAACGCTTCTTTGGCGGTCAACAACCAAGTAGGTAGGTTTGAACATTTGTATTTTATCAGTCTGTCAATGTGCACAGCCTTTGCTGGGCTCTTTGACGAACTTTTCACCAAATACACTAAATCATCAATTTTCTTTGTAACCAAGAAAGGACCTCTCCAGTGAGGCGCAAGTTTGTTGCATACACCAGGCTTCCTAGCTGTGTCATGCAACCAAACAAGCTCACCCGGACAGAAGGCTCGCTTCCTTGCGTTCAAATCATAGTGCCGTTTCCTGTATTCGGTTTTCTTTTTCAGAGTTTTCCTTGCTGTCTCGTGTATGATTTCAAGCTGCTCTTGCAGGTTGGAGACATACTCGTCGCAGGAGCAAGGACTTTTGTTTTCTGTTTCAGGCTCAGGCGGGAGACCGGTCATTGCTTGAAGTGGAAGCACAATGTTATGTCCAAGGACCATTTTGTTTGGAGTCTGGCCCGTACTGACCTGAACAGAAGATCTATATGCCATCATTACTTGAGGTAAGAAGTCGTCCCAGTTTCTTTGAGTTGAATTGCAGTACATGCTTAGCATTACTCCTAACGTTCTGTTAAATCTCTCCACAGTCCCGTTGGACTGGGGATGCATCGCGGTAGATTTAGTGTGGTCAATTTGTAGTAAACTGCACATGTCTGCAAACAACTTTGAGCAAAAATTGGTTCCACGGTCACTGTGGATCTGCAGTGGCACACCAAATCTAGCAACGAAATGGTCGACAAAAGCCTTTGCAACAGTTTCAGACTGTTGGTTTGGCAGAGCTACTGCTTCTGTGTAGCGAGTAAAGCAGTCACAGATTACCAATACAAAAGTATTTCCTTTCTGGGTTCGTGGCAAAGGCCCAAAGATATCCACCGCACAGCGTTCAAAAGCTGTGAGAGTGGGAACTGAACCCATAGGGGATTTATTTGGCTTAGAAGGTTTCCTGGCAGCACACTGGGGACATTTTGAGCAAAAGCTTTCAATGTCTTTCTTCATCCCTGGCCAGTAGAAAGTTTGTTGTATTTTGGCCAGCATCTTGTCGGTTGCTAAATGTGCTGCAGAGGGAATATTGTGCATGTATTGCATGATGGTGTCTTTGTGTTGTTCTGGGACAATTAGTTGAAGTTGTGATGTGTCTTCATTGTCATACCATTTGCGAAAAAGGCATGTGTCAATTATTACTAATCTGTCCCACATGCGCCAAAGTGATTTGGTAACCTTAGACTGGTCTACTATTTGTTGCCATGAAGGTCTTAGTTGACTTTGCTCCAAAAGTTTAAAAATTTGACCAATTGATTTGTCTGCCATTTGTTTTTTTCTTATACTTTCAGGCGTCAAATCTGGGTGACTAAAGATGGTCTGTCTGAAAACCGAGTTATTGCACGACTGACTTCGTGTCACCGCACAAATAGCTGAAGATGGTGCAGACTCTTGGTCATTCTTACAAGAAGATGGATCAGTCGAGGTAGGTTCTAATTCATGTTGTTCATTGAGGCTTTGTTGATGTGCACATTTAGTGCATGGTGCTCTAGAGAGAGCATCAGCATTTCTGTGTTGAAGCCCTGGTCGATGGGAAACCTTTAGGTTGTAGGTACCTAGGGTTTCGAGCCACCGAGCTACCTGACCGGTCGGTTGCTTGAGGTTTCTCATCCAAGAGACTGCTGCATTATCTGTGCGGAGCATTACTTCTTGACCATACAGATAATGGTGGAATGCTTTTAGTGCATGCATTACGGCAAGAAGTTCTTTACGTGTCACACAATAGCTTTGCTCATGTTTATTCAGTGATTTGCTATAGTAAGCAATAGCTACCTCTCTATCATTTTGTATCTGTGAGAGTACTGCCCCTGTTGCATAGTTGCTTGCATCAGTATCAAGTATGAACTGGCAGTCTGGCAAGGGATAGCCCAATATTGGTGAGGAGATCATGGCCTCCTTAAGTGTTTCGAAGGCCGTCGTACATTCGTCGGTCCAGTCGAATTTAACATTCTTTTCTGTTGCTTTGTATAGTGGTCGTGCAATTTTTGAAAAGCCTTCCACAAACCTTCTATAATAAGAGCAAAGTCCAAGAAAGGACTTTAACTCCTTTGCATTGCGAGGAGCTGACCAATTCTTCACTGCATCAATTTTGTCGGGGTCAGTCGATATGCCATCTTCAGAAACTAAGTGACCAAGAAATTTTACTTGTTTCTGGAAAAAGAGGCATTTTGATGGTTTGCACTTTAAATTGGCTTGCAGAAGCCTCTGAAAGACATGCTCTAACCTGACTAGTCCTTGTTGCACAGAGTTACATGGCACTATTATATCATCCATGTATAGTAGACATTCTATCCATTGCAGGCCACGCAGGACGTTCTCCATCAGGCGTTCGAAGGTTGACGGGGAATTCGATAAACCAAAGCTCATAACCGAAAATTGGTATAGGCCCATGGTTGTTGCGAAAGCCGTCTTTTCCTTGTCGGAAGGTTTCATAGCAACTTGCCAAAACCCACTGTTGAGGTCGAGGGTGCTGAAGAATTTTGAGCCCGATAGAGCGTCAATACAGTCATCCACACGAGGTAAGGGATAGGCATCTTTTATTGTGACGTCATTAAGTCGTCGATAGTCAACACAAAATCTTGGTGAGCCGTCTTTTTTCTGAATGAGGCAAACAGGGCTCGACCAAGCACTTGTGGAGGGTTCAATTATCCCCCTTTGTAGCATTTTGTCGATTTCCTCTTTTTCGATTTCGCGCTTCCCTATAGGAAGTCGTCGTGGAGGTTGTCGAATAGGTCTTGCGTCACCTGTGTCAATTGAATGTTGTACCAGGTTTGTCAGTCCTATGTCTTCTGGGCTTTTTGAAAAGACCGTCTGATACTTAGTTAACAGGTTAGATAACCCTTGTTTTTCGTTCTCGTTCAAATGTGTTGAGCTGAGTTCCAAGAGATTTGTCAAATGTTCTGGTAGTGAGGGTTGCTCTTGCGTCTCACTAACCGATGCTATATGTTCTGTTGGCAATTCAGTCTCAAAGTATGACTCGCAAGTACCAACAGCAGTATTCTTGTAGAGCGTAATGTCGTCTGAACCATAGTTCAAGATATGCATAGTCAGCTTACTGACTGTTGTGTCGATTATCCCTCCTATAACACTGACCTGGCTCTTTGCCATCAGTTCTATAGAGGGTTCTATAAATCCATTTGCTGATAGGTGTTCTTTTTGAGGAATCTTAACTGTCACAGTCTTTCTGGTATGTGTTGGAATGCTTATGGTGTGTTGTAACTCTACCCTACAAATTTGATTTGCTTGACCACCTGTCCAAAGTGGCACATTTAAATTACCTATTGTAAGGCATGATCTTTTATAATTTATGCTGTCCACATTATTTTTCAGAAAATCCTGCCCTAGAATGCCATCAGCTTCAATATCACATATCACAAATGGGATATCAAAATGCTCTCCGGCCATATCAAGGACAAGATCAACACTGCCCCTTACAGACATTGGTTCCCCGTTGACAGTCTTGAGAACACTACTTGCTGGACGAAGATTAAAGGCACACTGGGTACCTATTTCTTTCATTTTGGAGTTTGAAATCAAGGAAGTGGTAGCCCCACAATCAATCAAAAAATTAACAGAAGCCTGTCCTATATTACAAGTAACATAAAAACCATTATCATGCTGGTTGAAATTTGCACCAACACGAGCTGAAGAAATATTCACTTTTTGTTCATTAATCTTAGGCCTATTTGTTGAAATCTGAGCTGACTCTTGGCCTGCAGACCCAGCTGAATCTGGTTATTTTGGTTATTTGTGTTGGGTCTGTATGGCTGATTCCTTCCTGTATTTTGCTGACTTTGAGATTGGTTATAACCTAAAAAGTTGGAATTTCGTTGATTCCAATTAGGGGGGTATCTACTCTGATTGGTGTTTAATGGACAAGACATCCAGAAATGATCTGGTGACTTGCATCCAAAGCATGTTTTTGGTCCCTTGTTAAAGTTGGAGTCCCTATTAGGTCTATTTGATTCCATTTTATCAATTCTGGCTTCAAGCCTCTTTATTGCAGAGCTTAAGTCAGAAGATTGTTTGTCTAAACTGTCGTTACTGCTAGTCTCGCATGCGCGAACTGCCGAAACTGATGTGCCTAAAATAGATTCGTATCGCTCGATTATTGTCACGGCCTCATTAATAGTGGTGCAGTTGTTGTCTATACATCTACATCTCATTTCAGTTGAGACCAACTTGTAAAGCTGATTCAACGCGAGATGTTCCTGCGCATGATGGTCGAATTCGGAGTATGCCTTTTTGGACAAGAAACGGAGGTCATCGGCAAGAGAAGAAATACTCTCACCTTTCATCCTTCGCCTATTTTCCAGTTTGCTGAGCCAGAGACATTGGTGCTTGCTACTGAAACCAAATCTATCAGACATTCTAGTTACCAGCGTTTTATAATGTCGGCGTTCAAACTCCGACAAATTCATATAAAAATTTCTGGCTGAGCCCCTAAGGCTTGTTGCTAGCATTAATACTTTAGTTCTGGAATCCCATTGTGACAGTTCCGCGCAGTCCTCAAAGTGTGAGAGGTACTGCTCGAAACCGCTTGTGCCGTCATATGTGTCAGGCTTAATAGAATGTAGAGGTCTATGTGATGGAAAGTGTTCAAAATGTCCAGCTGTGTATGAATTGTCACTGTCACCATTGTCAAAATGTGTATTATGTGAATTAGATCTATTGTGACTTGTATAATTGTGGCAATTATTCGTGTTGTGCTGATATGGATGATGCTCATCTCGAAAACGAACTTGTCGTGTGTCGTTACATGTTTCTCTATGTGTTGTGAGTTGCGAATTATCATGACTAGGCGAAAAAGATCTCGGTTGACTATGAGTATTGATGTCATCTATTTCGCTTTCTACGTCACTATCCTCATGTAAGGATTCTGGTGCTGGTAGTCTGAAAGAAATTTCAGGATCTGGGGAGGCCATAATGACTGAGATAATCTACAATAATGATGAAAAAACTTTTTCTAACGTAAAAGTATTTCTTTATGATCACTGGCTTTTTCTTATTTTTGAAAATGCAGCAAAGTAGAATGACTGAATTTTGAAATTTATAATATCCTTTACTTCTGACACCAAAATTGTAATCAACCAGCCGTTCTTCTCTATCTGTCAGGATTTGATGGCTGAGTTGATTTGGCTGGTCGACTACAAATAACAATGTTAAAAAGGAGGGGCAAAATAAAAACACAAGATTGAATTAAAGTTTTAAAATCATTATTAAATTTCTCTTCTATAGCTGCTTCATGTTAAATAAACAAACAAAATGATGTGTGTGAAAGTTCAAAATGAATGCTCAAGGCTTAAACAAAATAAGGGGGGGCATGACCAATTGCTACAGACGACGGATGTTCTATTCTATTTCTAAGTTCTCATTGATGAATTGATGATTCTATTTGTTGTTGTCTTATTAAAAGATGGATGATAAGAAGTTCTTTGTTGATTATTAACCTTTGTTGTTCGATGGTCTCATGGTGATGCCGTCCGAGCAATTGATGCAGAACCTGGAGTTCTCGCGCTTTTATAGGTGATTGGATGCTGGCGATGCTGGCGAAGTTATCAGCCAATCAGAATCCTCCATTCCGTTTCGGCTGACCGGGCCGGAATGAGTGATTCGGTCAAGGCCAACAACATAGGGTTTTGACGAAAAATCCCTTTAAGTAATGAGAAAGGGATGTACGGAGAAATATTCTCTAGGTTTTAATGTCCTAAATCCTGTAAAATGCATGACCCGATTAGTTGAGTAGAACGATCGAAACGTTTCGCCAGCATTCGGCCCCATCCGGCAGCATTACGCGACAAAGTAGTCCGTCGGCAGCATTAGAATTACGTATTAAAAATAACTGGAACATGGCATAAAATATACACAAAACATTCATAAAATCAATTATCAACCCGAATATTATACGTTTGGACTCTAAAAAGTGCCAAAACATTGCTTTCTGCGAAGATGACAAAATTCCTTACGCCAGCGTTCCTGGCAACAAATAGGCCGGAAATGACCGGCTTCTATTCGAAAGACAAAAATGCTGGCGATCATGATTACGGCTAATGTACGGGTTGACAACACACAAATTTATGCTGCCTCGTAAGTAAAAACATTAATCTAACTTCCTATGCCCGGGTGAGATCGTGAAATACTGGTTTTGACGTAAAACAGCGATCATGTTTTGGCAAGTGCACCTATATCCGGATATTACATTCTTCGACTACGACCTGGCTATTACAGTAACAACAATTACACTTATACTCGTAATATTTTATGGAAGAAAAGTCAGTCGAACAATTACACATATATCCGTAATATTTCCATAAAGGCAGAGTAAGTCGAACATTTACACTGATACTCGTGATAATTCCAAATAATCAGAGTAAGTCGAACAATTAAACCTTTACATGAACTATTTTACTCGCAATATTTCCATGGAAGCAGAGAAAGTCAAACATTTACATTGATACTCGTAATATTTCGATAGAAGCAGAGTAAGTCGACCAATTACACTGATACTCGTAATATTCCATTGAAGTAGAGTAAGTCGAACAATTACACTGATACACGTGATATTTCCATAAAGGCAGAATAAGTCGAACAATTACACTGATACTCGTAATATTTTCGTAAAAGCAGAGTAATCGAACATTAAAACTTCAAGAGAAGCACAGTAACTGTGATACTCGTAATTTTTACATAAATGCAGACTTGGTCGAGAATTTACCCTAGTACTCGTAATATTTCAATATTTCCAAAGAAGCAGAGTAAGTTAAACAATTACACTCGTTATATTTCCATAAAGGCAGAATAAGTCGAACATTTTCACGGATACTCGTAATATTCCCGTAAAATCTATTAATCTATTAACGATATTCGAGTGTATTTCACTGAGTATCTCTTTTTATGTTTCAGTAATTTAAACTGCACATGGCTAATAGATTCCGGCAGCAAAGGTCAACCTATCATGCTGTATGCAGACGTATTTTACGTCAGTTGTTCTGTCGGTGATTACGTAAATATTTATGACGGTAAGTGTGGGTTCTTCGCCAAAAACAGTTTTCAAGATGACGGTCTCTACACACTGGTAACGTTTTAACGACGTAAATGATTTTTTCGACAACAACTGATCTTTTAGCCTCCACGAGAACTCGTAATCCATTGGATAGCTAGCTTTAGATACCATAAAAACTAGAAATGTGATTCAATTTCGATTGCCTTAAAAGTGACATAGTTAACTAATAAAATCAATCTAACATCAGAGCAAATTCGATTTATAGATCGTTATTTGAATTTTAATTTTCAAACATCAATAATCACGAGGTAATTAACGTCACAATATATCACAGTGTAAAACCCACTTGACTTTAGGGAAGCGTTCACACAGAAAAATCGTCTGCTTCAAGTATGGTTTATTCTATTTCTCAGCTTATATTCTATAGAATATCCAGGGTTAGAACCGGGAATGACCTTCTCAAAGACGGTGCGCTTTATCCGGACAAAATCCGAATAGTATTTGCTAAGAAATTACTCTAAACTTACGAGCATACGATTTTTCGTTTCCAAAAAGTGATTTTTCGTTTCCCAAAAGTCACATGGGTTACCCACAGTGCATATCGAAATAGTACAATTTGTGTTTTTGCAGATCAATATGAGCAATAAACTCTATGTTGAGGGTAGGAAAGATAGAAGCATCCAAACTTGACCATCATCTCTCGTCAGACTATCGACAAAGTCCTTATTACAATCACCAATATCCTTCAACACTGATCAGATACTTTTAGGTGGAATGCAAAAAATAATAAAATAACATAAAAATGAAATATGAAACAATGACTTATTAAACCATGCATGCCTGCTTCGATAAGAAAAGATGATTGATAAGAATTTTCTTTCTTCTAATTTTTAATTACCTCGCAAACAAGAGCTAATAATTTTCAATTCTTTTATTATAGGTTATAGCGTAACAGATTCGCCTTTAATCAGTAACTTATGTTTAAACACCCAGCAGACGGCCGAGTATATATCAACAGACAGGCACGTGCTAGTACAGTTTGTCACAGACGGCTCTCTGCAAGACACAGGCTTTAAAATGACATACCTTAGTGCCACAGATACTTGTGAGTAAACCCTACTTTAAAATAACATTTGATTACTTAAGGTATGCAACCCATAATAAGCACCAAAGAAGCAGGGGACCTCTATTGATAAGGCGAGAAATTTCCCTAAAAGGGCTCAAATGCATATTAATAATTATTTCGAGTGGTATTGTTAGATGTATACCTAAATCATACGAAAAATGATTTTGTGCAATCAAAACAATTTGACATGTGTGTATGTATATTTGACATGGTATGTATTTTGTTTTTTTAACCTACCCCTAAAAATAAATTTTCTTACCCAACTGGTATTAGAATTAAGATTTCTACTGTTTTATCAGCATTTTTGTCGGTAAATGTAAGGACAATTGGTGTTGAAATCATAAAACAGTTTTCGTTTTGTCCATAATGCCCATGAACATCATTAAACTGAGTTTTAAAGGTGAAATTTTCCCGCCAAAAATAAGGCAACTGATATATGAGTACTATTTTTAGCATAAAAGTATGCCCCCCCCCACCCCGTGACCATGAAAATCCTTTTACTAAGAAAGCATAACATATATTTCAATGGGAAGCTGGGTCAAGAAGGGGAACGATGTTCACCAGCCAAGGGAATTTATGTATTCCTCGTTTTTTGGCGGGAAAGTGCACTTTAAAAATTGTTTAAATGATGCGCTTGCGCAATACAGACAGAACCAAAGCTACCATATGCTGTCAACATCATCTATCCTTGTAGAAACGTAGAAAATAAATTGCAAATAAAACAAAAAAGAAATTTCATTTTACCTCTATGAATACCGCTAGTGTACGAATTGAAACCATTTAGTCGAGTACACAAAAGTTATTTACACTTATAGAACGTTTTAAAAGACATAAAATCGGTATTCATTTCATTTATTTATCTACCTAACCATTATGCATAATTTTGATTCTAAATTTAAATTATAACTTTTGAAAATTCACACATCGAGCCTTTTAGGGAGATTTCTCACCTTATCCATAGAGGTCCTTTGAAATGTGCCAGTATTCATAAACTGTGTCACATTTCCATTTCAAATAAATACATAAGCATTTTGTACGGTTAAGAATTTTGAATTAATGCATACTTATGGAAATATTTGACAAAATTGTTCAAAATTACCTCCCTTGCATATGGATATTGAGTAAAATAATATTTCTAAATCATTTTCTTCTTGAAGTATAATATTGAAACCCGGCATGTTGAATCAATCTTTGTAAAGTTTATTTACAAGTGTTTATAATTTGATGCATTTCGTATGGCTAGAAAGTGGTGTTTTTATTTAAGGGTTGAATACCCTAACATAATATAATAATCTTACCCTTCCAAGATGAAGATCATATTATATTTACAAAAACATACATGCAAAAGAACATAATTGCACAACAATAATATGATACGGTAATTACAAAATAAATACTAAAGAAGAACAAAGACAGAAACAATACACAGCGAGAAGTACATAAGTTTAAGTTTGAAAATTCGAAATTGGCCAAAATGTTCATATGCACTTTGCCGGAACAGGAAAAAGATAACTAAGGGGGAAAATAATCAACTGGTCTCCCTATCTCAAACCTTTCACGAAACTACTAAAGAGAAAGGTTTTATAAGGTGATCGGTGATAATAACAGAGCACTCTGATGTTTCATGAACGTTTGGTCATTTACATTCCTTTTGTTGATCTGTATAGACGCATTTAAACACGGCTACATAGAAGTTTTCACAGTTATTTCCAAGGAAAGTAATGAATTCAAAATTTGTTCAGAACATAGCTCTAACAAACTTATTGGATTCATCGAATATAAATGGATGCAAATTGTAAGCCCAAGTCTTGACGCAACTTCCAAGTAAAATGAGTTAATACATTCATAAAAGTCAAAATATGTACTGTGATGCTGACATGTAAATTATCACGTCAACATTTAGAACAGCTAGTATCAAAACTAGACAGATAAGCGATGAGCTGCGCCACTGAAAAGAAAGCACGTAACATATTTGGGTTACATATCGCCAAATTCCACAACGGACATTCGGGTTGAATTTCCCTATACATAACAAACTGAAAGTTGGAAGTTTTAACTTGCCATGCATTGAACCATCCTTTTCCATGCACAGTTTTCAGGAAAAACAATGACATTTATATAATTGGTTAATACATGATAAAGGTTGAACTTATGCAATATACGAACAACATCAGGCATAAACCCCTTTCCAGACGACTTTTGAACGAAAGACAATAATCTTGACAAAAAGTTGTTAAGCTGCACAATCCCAGTCTAAACGACACAGTTGACCCAAAAATAACAGTTTGCGCTTGTCAATTTCATACTCGATTGGGAATGAGCCCAGCATGCCATGTACAATGTCTGATCTTGATCGTATGTTGGATTTGTTTTAAGCATAGTCTGTGGCTGCGTTCAATAACAGGTTTATCTGTATTTGTAAGCGAATTAGAAAATTCAGTTTGTGACAAAGAGAGAAGAGTCATATCGTCCGAGAAGGAGTTGCGCAAAAATCGTATCCTTCAATTTAAAAACCTAATTTACTCATGACTAACTCGTCAATTAAAGAATCAATATACCAAAGATATAGGGCAGGCGACCAGACCCTTTTCTGCCTGGTTCCCTGTAAAATGGAGAACCAGTCACTATGAAAGCCGGTGAAGAGTACACAACTGAACATATCTGAATGCATCGCAATTACCGACTTAAGGTTTACGAACTGAGAATGAAACGCAGAGCCAGAGGCAAAATTTGAAAAGTGTCAGTAATTCATAATCTGTGTTACATTTCCATTCCAAATATAAGCATTTTTTGTGGTTTAGAATTTTGATTTAATGCATTCTTATGGAAAAATTTGACAAAAATGTTCAAAATTACCTCCCTTGCATATGAAAATAGAGTAAAATAATATTTGTAAATTATTTTTTTCTTAAAGCATAATCTTGAAATCCGGCCTGGTGAATCAACTTATGTGAAGTATATTTACAAGTGTGTGTAATTTTGTGCATTTCGTATGTCTAGAAAGTGGTGTTTTCATTCTCCGTTCGTAAACCTAAGTTTAAAATCAACGCCGCGCTGGGATGAGAAGGCAAAGGCAGAAATATTCATAAAAGAATTTCTGTCTTCTCTACTTCATGCTGCTCATCAAATTCAACGGACATGTTTGGGCTCGGAAAAGGAAAATTCGATTAGTGTCGATGTCAGCCTGGTTGTTTGCAGCGGAACTTCAACCAGGTCCCGGTTTCTCGAAAAAAAATTAAGTACGTTCTCAGACTCAAATCTGAGCACCGTGCTCAAATCGGACGAAATCCAAGTGAACTTCAATCGAATACCTTTCAACGCTAGAGAGTATTCCATTGAAGTTGAGCATATTCTCATAATATTTACTTAAGTTTTTTCGAGAAACCCTGGTCTATAGTGTACTTTTAGAGCATAATATAGCTTTGATATTTCATACATGGAAATTTCACACAAAGATGTTTGAGAAGCCAAAACCTTTGACCTTGACTTAAAAAACTTATTATTGGCCTATACTATACATAGTAAAAAAGTTTAGCAACAAAATGTAAATATCTTTAGTAGCCAAAATATTTTTGTTTTAACATAAAATCAAACGTTTACACGATAGATTATAGCTAGAAAACACAAACAAATGAATTTTATACCACCATCGCGTCATTCGCGTGCGTCTTGCACTCCAGGTGCGCATTTCCGGTTTTCATGTCTGCCATGGTATTCATGTGTTTGGAGCATAATTCTAGAAAACTTATAGGCGTGAACATACTCGTCTTTGCCCCGAATGAAAAAGGCCACTAAAAAGACTTTTCTGCAACGCTGTTTGACTACGTCATGGACTTACGTTAGAAGGACGTTATATCGCTTATGTGTTCCTACGTGGCGGAATCGACGATAAAGATGTCTTTTTAAATTTTACGTATCTCAAAGCATGAGTAACTGTTTGAGGATGCTATATGAGCCAATGTTTGTGGTTTGAGATAGTCCCGGTCAAGGCCGTCGGAGAAAAACGCCACGAGACGATGACCGTCATAGTTTCGTAACGTCAAGGCAGAGATGTTCCATATTCTCGCCAAAACTTTGAGTGGCTTCAACAGTAATACCAAAATAGAGTATCCTCTTTTTCCAGCCATGATCTTCTCCACAGACGAAGGGTTACTAGACGTTGACTATACGTTGTAATTTCCCTGACGCTACACCATGAACGTACCAGACCATACTGGCATAGAGTCCTAAATGCTGTAAGCCTAAACAACGTTGATTTTCTCCCATTACCACCATTCTGTTTAATTTATCACCAATAGAGCTCATATGGCGCATTTGGGGGAAGACGTAAGCGTGATCCTTATGACGTGAATGACGTTCAGTCTCTTGAATGTGAATGTTGATACTGGGTACAAACTTTTTAAGTGGATTAGAAAACGTTTCAATGCTGTTCTTGCTAAAAATGACCTCATAACCGATATCGAATTTTATTGTGACTTCTTGTTTTGACCCCCCTCACCTACGCTAAGACACTGTTTCTCAGACAGTATTTAACGTTTCCACAAAGCAACCTTTGAATGTTGTGTGTGAATGCATCATACTATAATTTGAGCAACGTTTGTCTGTTTGTTCCCCTACTCCTCCCAGGTCCTTGGGCCGATCTTCACCAAACTTGGAGGGAAGGTGGAGGGCGGCCCCGGATATTAGCTTGAGGGGTTCATTTTTTTGAAAGGTCAAGGTCATCGAGGTCAAAGGTCAAATTTATGTTTTTACGGGTTACGGGTATCGTTTTTACGGGTTACGGGACGGGATTGCTTATGGGTTACAGGACGGGATTAGGTGGAGGGCAGCCCCGGATAGGTCAAGGTCATCGAGGTCAAAGGTCAAATTTCGAGACGGGTAAAATTGCTTGTATGCTAAAATATATATAATGGTGGTGAAATAAATATCACAGAAAATATATGTTTTTAATTAACAAAGTCAGTGTTGCTAAACTTTTTTTACATGGTAAATATCTTATGCCCTGTTTTAGATATAGCCTTGATATTTCACAAGTTACTAGTAATCGAACAAATAGCGATCGAATATTTTACCATGTACAGCCTCATTAAACGATGAAACATATTGACAATATTTACGGAAAAGGGTTAAAGAATAACACAAATGTAGTTTCATGAGTTTGTGACATATACATAAATTCACATGTTTTTACACAAAATTTGCTCCATTTCTTTGATTTTTAATATAATAGATTTTAAAGTCCAAAACTTGTGTAAATGTGACCCGTCGCGCTAAAAGGGACCTTATGGGTTTTGTGAAAAGTCGACTCTAGTTCTTTAACCCTTTTCCAGACTTTTGGGGTATTTCTACGGTGTCGTTTAAAATGTTACAAGATTTATACTGTATGTAATCTATACCAGTCCGACGATGGTTCTTGGCACAAAATATTTTCCATCTACACTGAACGGTTTTTCCAAATATAGCCAAAAAGACCCCATATAGGATTATATAGGCAATATTGAAGAAATAAAGATATTTTTCTGTTTTAAATGAACTAGGAATGTACTCTGTGATAGCCAATTTGAATTGCAGAAAGACAACTGAAAGTCATGTTGCCATGATACATACACAATTTTTGATTTAAGGTCTATTTACTTTGGTCTGTCAGCGGAAACTGGTTTATATTTCATTCTTTGAAGAAAAGAATTTTAATTTCCCAAAATGAAAGGTCAATTGAGATATGTAAGAAGATGGCAATGAATCATTTCTTCACACAAAATTTCAAATTCCTTGGCTAAATGGTTCAGGAATAATAGATACTTTAATATTTCATTATTTGTCTCTGTATGAGTTCTAATACCAAAAACTGCCGCCCCACAACATTTGGTCATTTTGTTTTTGTATCACAATAATGTTTGGTATGTTGGTAGTGGACCATAAGACAATTCTACACTTTCAAAGCCCAAGTACACACAATTCGGGAGTATTGGAACTTTACCAATTTTCCTTCTTTGTCTCTTTATGACAAGTGATACCCCACAACATAGGGAAACATTCGTTTTACCCCAATATCTTGACCTATTTAGGTAGAAAACTTTCAGAAAGTGCTTCATACAAAATTTCAAGACTCTGGGCTTTGTGGTTTGGAAGAAAATGACTTTTTTGTAATTTTGAACAGACCGGTAGTTGAACAGAAAGACAGACAGAAAGACGAATGACAGTGTACGATCACAGTACAATCATGTGGAACTTTTTCCTTCATTCAGCAAGGGATAATACTCTGCAAAGTTTGCTGATAAGCCAAAATCGTTATGCGAGTTTGTGCGAGTGTTTGACATAATTTCTGGGACAGGTTATCATATATATTACATTATCTTAGAACAGATCGACAATCTCGATAAGATATTTAGAGTCAGTATGGCTTAAACAGCATTTTGGAGTTTTATACAGCGATAGCGTTTGCTTGCTTTGCTGGCATGATTGCGGGTTTGTTTGGTTGACAAATGGATCTTTGGATCATAGGATCATTCATTCAGTCATTCATTTTTACGTTCGTTCATTCATTCATTCATTCATTCATTCATTCATTCATTCATTCATTCATTCATTCATTCATTCATTCATTCATTCATTCATTTGATATGATTTTGAATTCTGTAAATCTTATACCCAATAGTAGGCATATGATATGAATTAATTTCGTCGATGACTGTACTGTCCAAAACTCATTAACTCTAGCTCATTTAAGCTGCAGTTACGAAATCTTGCATTGTTAGTATTGTTCTATTTACAGTATTTTCTGGAAAGGGTTGATTTTGTCGATGTAGGCCTATGGTTTTCTTACTTAGTTTGTATTTGGACGTCTATGATCCTTTTCATCAAATCATGAGTGTCAATTACGAATAATAACGGGAAGTAATTTTTCGGACATATTTTGAAATAGGCTCGTTTGGCATAATTCTTCATGATCTCCCCCAGTTAAAGATGTAAAATGGAGACAGCCTCTCTCTTAAGTGTGAAGCCGTTCGTTAATTTGTCGGACCAACCTCTACATGGGGTCTGCCGGTTGTTTCATTGCCAAAAGTCTTACTATCTAATTGATTGCAGTCATCACATTATGTTCTGAAAAATAATTATCATATATCGTCAAAACAAGAGCAACTCGTCGGGCACAATACGAATAGGCTCAATTTCAATCAAACGTTCTTCTTTACTCATGAACACATTTTTCAGTGTTTAACTTAAATTTGTCGGAAGTGAGTTTGAACCCCGTTACATTTTTTTTCATACTACCTTTATATCATCTATTTCGATACGGACCCAAGAGGCATCACGGCGGGGAATCACGTGACAACGGTTTCAGAAAACCGTTACTAAATATGTTAAAGTGCTTATCAATAACATGCCATATAAGATTTTTTTTTATCTTATAACCATCATCGCGATTATTTAAATATCGACTCGAAAGTTAATTACAAAAAGCGACGATGCTGGAACTCACTTATTTATGGAAAGGCTTTGTGTATAATAATGTTGTCGCACAAGCCTCTCTTAAGCGTCTCTTTACAACCGGTCGTACGTGCTCATGTGTGCGGTCTGTGTCTAAAACGTAGGTATAGGCCATAGTCGTGCGATGCACGCACGTGCAATGTACGATTTTGGTGGACGCAACCACGACGTAGACTGCACGCATCAAAGAATTGACCGGACAATTCTTTGAGCCTCTTTTACAACCCGTCGTTCGTCCTTATAAATCGTGCGTTTTAAAAATGTCCGAAGACGTAAGATTTATAAAGACGCACGACGGGTTGTAAGAGAGGCTTAATCGACATTTTTACACTTTCTAGAAAGTCGAGTCTGAAATGTTAACCTTTATATGGAACAGATAGCATAATATAGAACATTCAGTTACTAGAAATCTCTAAAATATGACTTCATTTCAACAATCTGTAAAGCACCATGAGATAGAACACTCCGAGACGATTCCAACTGTACCAAAATCTCAATTTTCACGCAAAATCGGTTACATCAGTCTAATATTAACACGATGGATAATCACATGATACAACAATTTCAAGACAAAGAAAAAAAATGTAATAGTTTTGTTAACACGAGACCGATTTGAATTCGGTTTGAAGCAGAGAAATTGGGTACAAGTCACGCATAAGCCAGATGTTTTTTTTTTTTTTTTTTTTTTTTTTTTTTTTTTTAATCGCCTGATAAAAATGTTTTTGAAGATAATATCAACCAAAAGTTGGATTTATCTACAATAACATTTTTGTCGGTTGATTTTTCAAAAATCTAACAAATCCAGCTAATTCCTGGCTTTCTCCTACCTCTCTGTCTCGAGCCGAATTCAAATTGGTCAAGTATTAACAAAAATATTGAAGATTTTTTGAAATTCTGAGTTATGTGATTATCTACCGTGATTAAAGTGACATTTCACGGACAATTTGTCATAAATTTTACTTTTATTTTCATCCGAAAGAGTATATTTTCTTATGAAAATTTCAAGCCAAATATTGTGCCGTTTACGAGAAATATATCATTTTTGTGTTAAAATTTAACAAATTGATGTGGACAGCAGTTCAAATGTAACCCCAGCTATATGGAATTTGTCTATTCTGTCACATCTTTAAAGGTGTATATTTCGCTTATCAGCAACAATTTAAAAAAACTGATACCATTTATACTTGTTTGAAGAGCCAATCTAGGCATCAAGACATACTTTTAAAAGTCAAATTGAGAATGAAATGTCCCTTTAAGGCGATTGTAAAATACGGCGTTAAATTATTTCAGCTCATCGCTATCTTTTTTTAATTAGATATGTCTTGTGGTTATTTGCATATTTGATAAGGGAAAAAAGCAAAAATATAAAATGAAAAAAAATGAAAAACTGAAAAATAAATAAATAAATAATAAAGCAGATTATTTGTGTTATAGCTAAATTTCAATATAGTAGGCGTTTACTTTAAAACAATTCAAAATTAGAATAGCACATGACTTAAACCTTTTTGTCACTAAAGATACGTTAATAATTAGTCAATTAGCATAATCATTTTGCAGAGGAATAAACAACACCATATGAATATAATTATGGCTCAGCGTCCTTATCAATATCACAGCATGTCCATGACGTGTGATAACGTGACCCAACAATTACAGAACAATTTCAAAAATTTAAACGTGCCCGATTTGAAATTAAATTGAATCAGAGAAGCGAAAAAATATCGGGGATCTGCCAGGTGCTGTAGATATTTTAAAAACGAAATGAACAAAATATTGGCGACCGACTAAATTTTGTTTGATGGCCAATAACTTTTTCATTAATTGGATTAAAAAAATCTACATCTATCAAATCCCTGACATTTTTGCAACCTCCTCTGCTTCAAACCGAATTCAATTTCTCGATTTTCAGTGGTTATCAAAAGTTATAGAGGGTTCCTACCTAACGAAAACTTTATGAGTTACTCTTGTACAAAATCAGTAAACACATTTTGAAATCTACTAAAATATATTTTTATAGCTTTAGATTTAGAATTTATCATTATCGTAGACAACAAAATGTATATTGGTAAGGATAAAATATAACAAAGAATATATAAAGACAAAAGAAAAGAATTCGATTATCAACATTTTCTTCTTAAAATTCCCAATATTTTTTCCATGCAATTTGACCCAAGAACGTTAAAACATGGCAATGTTTGGGAATTGGTTCAATAAGGATTCTTGAAAATTTCATAAATTGCTTACGTAAAATACATAAAGAAATGCAACCAAATAATGTTTATTGTTAAAAAAGTAAAACCACAATTCGCTAAATTGACCGTTGGTATACATACAAATAGACCATCTGGTTGCGCACGCGAAATTGGGTTATATTATAGATTATGTTAATCTCGATCTTAGTCATTTTTGCCATTGTTCCAGAATTGCATCTAAGGGCGTTTTTAAATGAAATTGGAAGCAAGAAGACGACAAGTTATTTCGAATATATTTACATCATTGCAATCACTGAAAGTTGCTGTTTCTCATCATAACAGAGATAATGTTTAGTTTTAAAAGAAAATCACATTAAATACACTGTAAAGTTGCCGTAGGACAACATTTTCCAACAATCTATATAGAGTATATAGCGAACCAACATGGTCATTTTCAAAATAATTTGGAAGCAAGAATGAATTGCACTAGAAAAACATAAAGTATACCATTGAGAAGCTAAAAAATTGAAGTTTATCGTCATAACAGAGATAATCTTGGTAATTAGATATTAAATGAATTATGGCTTAAACCAAAATAAATCCTTCTTTATTTCATTGTAATTTTCTGGTCCGTATCGCATCGATAAGACGGTCCCGCATCCGCATATAGTCTACGGACTTTAAATCCTACGATGACTCCTGATGGCATTCTTTGTTAATGCTCGGCATCCATGCTAGAATTGTTCCTTAGACTATTACAAACAAGATAGGGGTGGATGCCCAGCGTGATTTTTCGATTTAAGGTCACAGTGAGGTCAAAGGTCAATGAGTGCAAAAATCAAGAAAAATGGCTTATAGATAAAGCAGAATTATTTGCGTCCACACAAAATGAAAACAATTTAAATGAAATCAAAAAAATTGAATCAGGAATGGACTGAGGCTCACCCAGGGCCTATATTGTCATTTTCAAACATTATTTTACCATATTTATGCTAAAAAACGCTCAGGTCAATAACAAAATAAAGCACGATACTTAATGAAATTAATATTGAACTTGAATAAAGGCTTTAGTTCTTTTATTACACACAAATATTCCAAGACATTCTTGTAACCAAAGGTAGCAATGCTAGAAATATTCTAGACTACTTCAAACAATGTTCGGAACCTGCTAAGTGTCTCATTCGAATTCCAGGTCAGAATGAGGTCACAGGTAAACTACGTTCAAACGTGCGAAACTTGCAAATAGCATTTAGCAGATAAATGCAAAAATCATGCATTTGATGATGCAAGCATCAAACTTGGCACACGCATCTATAAAACCATGTAGCTAAATAAAAACTAATTAGCCATTCAAAATGTATAGATGGCCGCAATTTTTCAAGATGGCCGCCATTGACGTATGAAAGATACCGCTTTTACCATAAAAGCTAATATAATTGGCCGATTTTTGTCCTTTTCACAACAAAATGATTGTTTCCAAAACATGAGAAAAAAATTTATAATGTTTTGTGCCTAAAAATTACAAGATGGCCAATATTTTCCAAGATGGCAGCCATTGACGGGTGGGAAATATTTACCGTTTTTACTATAAAACTTGATAGGCCTATCATTGGCCGCTTTTTTTTATAACAAATTAATGTATGTTTTTAAACAAAAGATAACATAATATGAAAATGTTCTGTGCATAAAATTACTATTTTCTATATTTTGAAAAATACTTATTGGCAAAAAATAGAAAAAATATCAACCCGGAGGCAGTAATAAAATTCGTGCATACAAAACGCAATCTTTTAAACTAAGACCCTTTTAATTTCTAGTAATGGTTATGGTGAAATATTTCTCAATGGGAAGTGTTATACTTAATACCAGTTCTATGTCTCCTTTCATTTTGGTCAGAAATAATGTGATGTAAGCCTGATGCATAAATTACCTAACATTGATCTCTTTAAATTGTAGCGTGCATAGCTCACCACTCTGATTTCTTGGAGCGTCAGCATTTACATCTGCATAATCTAGTGCAGCGTAGGCTTAACCTATAGCACCAATCTTTGCATGACTTCTTGTACCCACAACAATTGACGGAAGTTACTTGAGTAATCCAAATCCATACAATATGCTATGTGATTCTTCATCGCTTCCTTTCCTATTTAGGATGGCTCATTACTTCCATTTTGGGGAAAGTTATTTGACCGCAGGTGTATCCTACTTGGTAAAAATAGACCTTTCCAAAGATGCGCTAGTTGGGGATTACGCATCATATAGCTTTGCTGGCAGACATGATAAAAAGAGAAGAACTAGACCCCTTGTCCTATAACCATAAAGCTGAAACAATATCGCAGCCAGTGAAAGCATGAAAGACTCTCTCTTTCTTCCAAAAAAAACCCTAGTGCATTGTATGCAGGGGCGTTTAGCATAAGTTTATAATCATAAACGAAAGCTTCTCAATACCAATATCATTTAGTCTTTTAAATGCATTGGTTATTATTATAAGGACGTCTGTGCAGCTGACTTTGATTATCAAACATGTATTTGCTCATGATTACAAGGCGCAATTTCGCCAAGACTGGCTACCTATAACCCTTTCTTCCCCTTTTACAATGACAATATTTTGCCGACACATCTGAACAATCTTCAACCTGAAAGGTGTTGAAATCAGTCTTGTTGTCATTGTCTATATAAAATATATGTCATACTTAATGCATTTGTCAGTCACTCTGTATTTGATGACTAGACCATGCTTTAACCTTTGTTTCAGCATTTAGGCTGGCGTATCTGTGTACATCGACAAACCAAATCAGTTAGCCTTTAAAATCCCATGAAGGTTTGGTACATTCGGCTGCATCTTTATCACAGCTGATCCATCAACTATGATAGCAAAGACTTTGGTTTTGTATCTGCAGCTGTAATTTTCATTAATTTTGATTTTGGTTCCTAGAACCGAGGCAAGCTGGAACTTAGTACTGCTGTGAAGTATTTAGTTCCAACCAAGCACAACCGGAGAATTCGCTTCCTCGTAATTTGCAAGCTATTTATAAACAAGTTCGAGAAAGACTTACAATTTCACCTTTAAATCCTAAATTGCTTTTGACCACAGGGAGTTAATTCTGGTTTACATTACTCAAAAGAAGTCAAGTAGTGAATAATATTATCTTCAGGTAAAGAGTAAACAAATCAGGATATTCTTCTTAAAAAGGATTCCCCATATCATTCATGACATCGTCAGCGTGCACCTTTCCAAAATTGCTGAAGAGTTTCTGTTTACCCCAAAATGTGTGTTCATGATATCTAAAAATTCCATTTAATGCTGGTCATAGCGAAATCGATTTGCTCAGATTGAAAGAACTGAAAGACAGCTGAGTACTTTGAGTGTTCTAAAGATAAAATGCCTCTAAGATGAACAGATATCCCAGTTTGATTATCTTCAAAAAGAAACTGTAAGAGGAGTTGAGCACCCAAGAAATTGCTATCGGACAAAAGAACATACAGATCGAGGATTAGACACTAATTCCATGACAATTATTCGACTATTCGGGTGTATTTAGATGAAATTGTTGAGTCTTATCTTGAGGCGCTTGTCGTATCAGGGCTTAACAGAAAGAATTATATCATCATTTTTCATTGATAGTATTGTCGTAATAGTTATATGTACCTTTAACTCTTCCCAAACAACAAAATCTATATGGTGCTCCCATTTGGAGCTTCTGAAGCCGACAAAACGAATCTTTAAGAATACTGGAATGTGTTTGTGTATCATATAGTCAGCATTTTCTTCTTTTGTCTCAATGTTTCCCAAGCTCTTTCTGCTAGGGACATCAAAACAAGGTCTCGTTTGGAAAAGAGTTTATGTACTTGTACAGACAACTTGATATCTGGACTGGTCTTGTTTTAAGATTATGCTTCTAGAAGAAAATCATTTACAAATATTATTTTACACTATATTCATATGCAAGGGAGGTAATGTTGAACATTTTTTGTCAAATATTTCCTTAAGTATGCATTAGTTCAAAATTCGAAACCGCACAAAATGATTATGTTTGTTTTCGGAATGGAAATGAAACACAGTTTAGGAATTACCATCTTCGCAAGCCAAGGGTGACATCTACGACGTAACGTCGTTTCTGTATACAAACGTAGGTGGGTTCAACCTTGGCTAGCGAAGATGAGGAATTACTGGCACTTTTAAAATTTCGCATCTGGCTCTTCGGTGCTAATGAGAGGTTGGATACCTTAAGAGCTATACGCCTATCAGCCTCTACAATAGCACTGCTACAACCACTAGAATGTTATTGAGTACCAATAGACTTCAGAGTAACCATTTTAATAGGAAGACTACAAAAGATAACAACAAAATTGCATTCACCGTTCTGTTCTGACCACTGCCATTGAACCATTTTAGCAAAAATATGTTAATTAGGGCAAAATTCAACGATATAACAAAAGTTTTGGACGAGATGCAACTTCTGCGACCATTCCTGAACAGGAACATATTGCCATTTCAAGTGCAGACGTTATGAAGTAGGATATGCATAGCATGCCATGAGTATTGGACTCACTAGATAGCATTTGGGATACTTACCGATCTTCTAAATTGAATGGAATTTTGTTACACCGACAGCGGACCCTGTGGTAGATTTCGCTGCATTACTCAGAACCGTGGTTAAATAGAGATATACCACGGTAGAACTCGGATTATTCCTTAGATATACAATACAAGTGTACACAGGACCTTACAAAATGTATAGGACACAATTGCAAATTAAGAAATGCTATTAATGACTGAGGCATCGTGGCAAATACAGTTGAAAAAAAGACTGAAAACGTCAGAAATATTCAGAGATATACCGTTTTTAGCTTTGGAAAGTACATTTTTCCATCCCATAATAGTCAAAATATTTACAAAAAGTCATTTTTTCAATAAAGTAATGTCTCTGATGCAGTTTTAAGCAAATTCAGCAATCAGTGACAATCAATCATTTAAAGCAGTTAAAAATGTCTCAATGACTGTTTAAACATGAAATTGCACCCATTTGACCTTTGACCTTGCTGTGACCTTAATTCGAAGTTTCAGACTGGGCATCCACCCTAGGAGGTTTTGTCATACCCCAAAGGATATTATTAGCATGGATGCCGAGCATTAACAAAAAATGCCATCAAAACCGTTTTCTAGAGCCCGTACGAATTAGAGTCCGTAGACTAATATACTCCCCGCTGGGAAATACTGATAAGATCTTTTATGAAGGAAAAAGTTCGGTATGATCATCGGCACTTTGTGCTCAGGCAAGCTAATAAATGAATGTAATCTAACAATTCACATTGATACATGCATGTATTTGTATTGGGGTCCTTTAACGTAATTTTAAGTCACTGACCGGAATAGGGTTAAATAGGATTCACAGGTCGAATTTTTAACACGTTTTCCTTTTTCCTGTAGATTATAAAAGCCTTTGCGCCTTTTAAGTCCGGCAGCAAACCGAGATGACCGTGCAATAGTGTCAACATATTTTTTTGCATTTTCTGATAGACGAGACATAGCAGATTATGAAACCAAGTGATGCCACTCTGGCATCATTGAGGATTTCGCTAGAAACAAGATGGCGGCCAATATGCCGGCAAAATCCCGTTTTCCCATGCAATGGTTTATCTGGCATTAATCATGTTTCTAAATTGTTCTCAAAATATCATACATGTTATACGAATAAGAAAAAAATAACTATGGACATGATTTTTCAACTAAAACTACAGAAAAATAGCCAAAAATGATTAATAAAGGGAAGTAATTCGCTTAATGTTAAATTCACGTAACTTTCGATGAATAAGTTCCCAAAAATGCACTTTTAATGCACCCGATATCGAGATTCTCACCCTTTCCCTCACCATGCGGGAATTTTGCTGGAAATGCGGGGCTTTTTTCCACAATTTTCCAGATTGCTGCTGGAAGTGTAGGGTCGAATCTGACCTCTTGATTGGCTGATGAATAATTTCACGAGACTGCTGGAGCATAAAAATGATTGTTCCCGCAGGAACAATGAATGACCTCACTTCTAAACACTGGAAAGGAAACATGTAGAAATAATTATATGAGGCACTTGAAAACATTCTGTTTGAGTGTTTTATTTTATTTTGACTTTGGAATAAATTCTAAATTAGTTTTTGCAGTCGTTATTTTCTTGTCTGACTTTGTTTTGAAATTAGAATCAAATTGCAGATACAGCCTTTTAGCATTGACTTTGGCACTTATGATTGATTGTTCTGAATTGCTGACTATGATTTAAATTGTAATTGAATCATTGTTAAAATGTTTATAATTTTTGGTAATGTTTAAACTGTCCTTTTTGGCATTTATTTTTTGTTGGATCCGGTCCCCCTTATTCTCCATCCAACGCCATGAGAATCGAGTCGTCATGCCATCATAGCAGCTTTCCCTAAAATATCGTTCTAAATTGTTCCAAACCAAAAGGCAATACACTTTATTTGAAATTTTCTAAGAAATCACTTTGTCTGCCATCTTGGACGCCAAATGGAATTCTTCTAGACGCAATTTTGTCAGTTTTATCGTTGCAAATATTGAATTTCATAATTTTAATTCAAATTAGAACAGATACCAGAAAAGAATAAAGGAGATGCTAACAGTGTTACACAAAACTCTATTTTACAATATAAAATGAGGTGGGTAAGGTAAGACTTTCCAGACTTTGGTAGAAATTACACTATCTATTGGAAAAATAATTCTTCATTTTTATCAAATGGTCTTTTAAAACATTTCTGAACATTTTACTAACAATTTTATGCCATAAGTGTATCCTTTTTGACAGATATATGATCATATTCTACGAAATTGATCAATCTTGGACGCCATCTTTATTTTTGCTCAACGGCTCTTAAGTACGGTAGTACCCGCCGTTTTTCATAACTACACTATGTCAGAAACAACAAAAACATTTTCTATGGTATTCAAATCCAGGTCAAGTGCTCTTCTTTCTGTCGGTATTAGATTAGATGCAAAGCTGTCTGTCTTGAATTGATATTTGAGTTTTACATATACACAATTTTAATGGTATCTGTTTTCAAAAGTGGGTCCATTATGAATTTCATTTCTAAGAATAATCTTAAAGCTTAGCTTTTTTGAAAAATGCTACAAATTAGAGCTGTCTTCAGCAGGAAAGTAATATAATTACAATGTTTATCAAAATTATATACTTGATAATTTAAAAAAAATATATTTCTTACTCTTCCATGAACTTCAGGTATCCATTTTCGGTTAGAGAATTTTGTAATTAGGAATCAAAAAGTTTAAAGTATCTTTTCGCCCAAGTTCGAAAATGACGTACATATACAGACGAGACAGATTAGAAAACTACGTGTATTCAAACTATATTTACGGCATTTTCGCGAGCAATATTTCCTTGAAATTCAACCACCAACGTGACATAGTAAAATGCAAAACTTAGTTAATGTTTGTGACTGGTAAATTGTTATCTTATATGTTGCAGCATCAACAGGTTGCAGTACACCTATCAATCTTACTGCATCTTCTAGTCCTAGTTATCTTACATCACCAGGCTTTCCTAACACATATCCCAGGTAAGTTGATTAGATTTGTTTTCGATTAAAAAAAATTGACATAGAATTTGCTAACGCAAAGTTTAGGACTAAGGTGAATTTAAAAAGATGAAATCACTATCATGTGCAGCGCTCAAAATGTAATTTGATTTATTTTTCGAACTGAAAACGAACGGAATTCACATATATCACCGTGTCCAATCGTTACCGGGGGATGTGGTTTTCGTAACGCTGAAAGCGTGGTGTATAACGCCGGTTTGTGGTGCAAAACAGAGGCAGGACACCCACCACCAAGGTAAGAAAATTGAAAAATTGAATCGATGAAGTTTTTTCTTTGGGAATGAGACTAGGCCGAGGCTCATCTCAAATGATTTCTTCATCCCTAGCAATGTCTGTTTTCTTCGAGAAAGTTGCAGTTTTCTCTATCATTCCGTGAATGTAAGGTATTTCAGGCGAAATCAACTCAGCTTGCCCGTAAAATATGAATTATATACAAGCATAACCAGTTATGAACCCCAAAAAAGCATGCACTTTGTACTTACACATGTATTGCACAAAATCACATTGAGGTTTGCATCCTCTGCATCTTACAGAAGCCATGGAAACGATTTTTATTTTAATTTACAAGTAACAATGGTGGATGTGGTGCACACAAAGAAATATTTTGTAACGTATGTGGCATGGTGATTTTAAAGCTTTGCGTTTTTCCTTATTTAAGCAGGCCTAGCAGATATAGTGACACTTTCCCTTACTTCAGATGCAACACACGTCCTATTCGAATGATCTTAGCAATTGTGCAATAATTTTGTGAAAAGAATATGTGGGTTTTTTCGACATCAGCATTTTTAAACCCTATTAACCGGATTGTGTAATGGATTTAGAAATTGTGCAACCCGAACGTTACATTTAAGGCGTACAAAATACAACTTATCTGTCAATATAGGGTTAATTCACGTTTTTGAGGTCGTTAACTTTCGCAGAGGCCCAAGAAATATGTTAACGGCCGAGTGCGAAACACGAGGGTTGTTTACGTAATTTGCGGGCCTCTGCGGATGTTAACGGCCGAAAAATGTGTGAATTGATGCTATTATTGCATAAAAACTATAAAATTCCAATGAATACTCACCTCAAAGCGATTGATATGTGCGAAAAATGAACCGAGGTGAGATAAGAAAATGTCCGCCAATGTTGTTTCGTTCTGATAAATCTTCCGAGATTTTTTTGTTAATTGCGTGACGTCGGAAAAACCTAAGTTGTTGAAAGCGGCGTTAAAATCCCACACTATCAATCAATTAGGTCCCTTCACTTGTGTTTTAGTCTGTACCCGCAGAACACACTTCCGGAGGAAAAAAATAGGTTTATGGGAAATCAACATTGTATACATGAAAATTGTTACTAAAAATAGTCCCAAATCGGCATTTTCAAAACGAGGCTCCCTAAATATGCGGAGAAAACAATGACGACGCACGTGTATTAAATATACAGCGATAAAGAGCACGTGCATTCAACATGCAGCGATAAGGCGAAGTTTAAAGTTTGAGTTTATTGGGGTTTTACGCCGTTTTCAACTACCAGGGTCATATCGCGGCGGCTGGAGCACCTAACCGTGGGTTCCTGGTATTTCTCGCACCAGTACACCACAATATCCAAACCGAACCTCCAGCTGCTCTCTCACATAGATGATTCACACCCATTGGTGAGAGACAAATGACTTTTGTCAAATGTCAGAATGGATACTGGCCGAGCCGGGGGCGAAGTTTAAAGTAGAACAAAACTCTGAAATTGAATGTATTCGTTAATAGCCGGTAAGATAGTTATTTTATTGGATTTACAGTCAATCGTTCCCAGTTTCATTGTTGATTTCGTATGCACGCCATGCTTTGGGTTCGAGAGTATCGTTAACTAAAACGCTTTGGGTTCGAGAGTATTGTTGCCAAAACGCTTTGGGATTGAGTGTATTGTTACTAAAAATAACAAATACTAAACGTTTGAGCGGCGTTTTAAGATTCCAAGGACGACTTCCGGAGGCTGTTGTGTGCGGGGGGAGGGGGGGGGGGTCTTATAGGCCTATGAAATAACCTAATTAATGGTAACCAGGTAACATGCAACTTCCGTCACCAACACTGCAAAAAAGTTACTGTTCTGACCCTTTGCTTGTACAGGTATAACAACCTATACAGGTATAACAACTATTCACTTTCGTCTGCACTTAGATATTTTTAATTTTACGCAAGTCCACTTCCCCAGCCTCATTCATTGTTACATTGGCTATGATCTGACTATACGTTCTATCTGTGGGATAAGTCCCGAGTCCCTCCGATAGATGCTTTGTGTGAGCGTGCCGGGTTGATTAGGTCAGATATCTTTACATACACTCTCTCGAATAAACACTCTCTCGAGTCAAACGTTGGCTCAATTATCACGGTGGGCATTGTGCATGATGGGATGGATAACGAATACAGACAAAATAATCTCGATTCTGGTAAGTTTTTTTGCATTAACTTCCTTATTTGTGCGTCAATTTTCAAAAGGTTTGTTGTATGTACCCCGCCTTACCGAGCTCTTTCATCGGATGTATGACATATTTGATAACTCGTGGTACTTTTTCCAAAAGATTGTCGCAACTGACCCGAAAGCGAAATGGTAACGACTACGGCCAAATTAACCTCGCTTCAGGTAAGCATTTGTGCAATAACTTTCTTATTTTAGCGTCAATTTTCATGCAGTTTTTGCACGTACTCCGTCTTACTGAGCCCTTTTCTCAGATGTATTACTTATCGGGAAACTCCTTGTACTTTTCTCAAAAATCGATCCCAACCGACTAGAAAAATGACCTGGATTTTTTGTCGTTTTTCTGATCGGTTGGGATCAATTTTTGGACAAAGTACGAAGATTCTACAAACAAGTCATATATCTGAGGAAAGAGCTCAGTAGTGCGGGGTACATGCAACAAACCGCTTGAAAATTGACGCAGAAACAAGAACATTATTGCACAATTTCTTACCTGAAGCGAGGCAAATTTGTCCGTATACGTTATCCATCCCATCATGCACAATCGGTACTTCTTACTCGGGGTTTATCTGGTTAACTTATCTGGTGTTAGGTAGCGTTTGGTCGATGGTTTTACCCGCCTGTATGGTTTGTACAATGAGAGGCTTGATTTCTGCCTTATTGTATCTTACTCTGAAAGAATGAGATACTATGTACACAAAGCATCTATCGGAGGGACTCGGGACTTATCCCACAGATAGAACGTATAGTCTGATCATAGCCAATGTTACAATGAATGAGGCTGGGGAAGTGGACTTGCGTAAAATTAAAAATATCTAAGTGCAGACGAAAGTGAATAGTTGTTATACCTGTATAGGCCTACTACAAGCAAAGGGTCAGAACAGTAACTTTTTTGCAGTGTTGGTGACGGAAGTTGCATGTTACCTGGTTAACATTAATTAGGTTATTTCATATAAGACCCCCCCCCCCGCACACAACAGCCTCCGGAAGTCGTCCTTGGAGTCTTAAAACGCCGCTCAAACGTTTAGTATTTGTTATTTTTAGTAACAATATACTCAATCCCAAAGCGTTTTGGTAACAATACTCTCGAACCCAAAGCGTTTTAGTTAACGATACTCTCGAACCCAAAGCATGGCGTGCATACGAAATCAACAATGAAACTGGGAACGATTGACTGTAAATCCAATAAAATAACCATCTTACCGGCTATTAACGAATACATTCAATTTCAGAGGTTTTGTTCCACTTTAAACTTCGCTTTATCGCTGCATGTTGAATGCGCATGCTCTTTATCTGTATATTTAAAGTGACACTTCAGAATTTTTTGTCATAAATTTTACTTTTATTTTTATCTGAAAGAGCATATTTTCTTATGAAATTTCTGAAAATTGCAAGCCAAAATATTGCGCCGTTTACGAGAAATTTATATTTTTGTGTTAAAATTGAACAAATTGTTGTGGACAACAGTTCGAATTTATATGCAATTTATCGATCATGTCTCAACTTTAAAAGTGTGTTTCTCGCTTATTGGCAACAACTTCAAAAAACTAATAGTATTTATACTCGTTAGAATAACCAATCTTTGCATCAAGACATACTTTAAAAGATTGAAATTGGAATGAAATGTCCCTTTAATACACGTGCGTCGTCATTGTTTTCTCCGCATATTTAGGGAGACTCGTTTTGAAAATGCCGATTTGGGACTATTTTAGTAACAATTTTCATGTATACAATGTTGATTTCCCATAAACCCATTTTTTGCCTCCGGAAGTGTGTTCTGCGGGTACAGACTAAAACACAAGTGAAAGGACCTAATTGATTGATAGTGTGGGATTTTAACGCCGCTTTCAACAACTGAGGTTTTTCCGACGTCACGTTTAACAAAAAAATCTCGGAAGATTTATCAGAACGAAACAAAATTGGCGGACATTTTCTTATCTCACCTCGGTTCATTTTTCGCACATATCAATCGCTTTGGGGTGAGTATTCATTGGAATTTTATAGTTTTTATGCAATAATAGCATCAATTCACACATTTTTCGGCCGTTAACATCCGCAGAGGCCCGCAAATTACGTAAACAACCCTCGTGTTTCGCACTCGGCCGTTAACATATTTCTTGGGCCTCTGCGAAAGTTAACGACATAAAAACCGTGAATTAACCCTATATTGACAGATAAGTTGTATTTTGTACGCCTTAAATGTAACGTTCGGGTTGCACAAATTCTAAATCCATTACACAATCCGGTTAATAGGGTTTAAAAATGCTGATGTCGAAAAAAAAACCCACATATTCTTTTCACAAAATTATTGCACAATTGCTAGGATCATTCGAATAGGACGTGTGTTGCATCTGAAGTAAGGGAAAGTGTCACTATATCTGCTAGGCCTGCTTAAATAAGGAAAAACGTAAAGCTTTAAAATCACCATGCCACATACGTTACAAAATATTTCTTTGTGTGCACCACATCCACCATTGTTACTTGTAAATTAAAATAAAAATCGTTTCCATGGCTTCTGTAAGATGCAGAGGGTGCAAACCTCAATGTGATTTTGTGCAATACATGTGTAAGTACAAAGTGCATGCTTTTTTGGGGTTCATAACTGGTTATGCTTGTATATAATTCATATTTTACGGGCAAGCTGAGTTGATTTCGCCTGAAATGCCTTACATTCACGGAATGATAGAGAAAACTGCAACTTTCTCGAAGAAAACAGACATTGCTAGGGATGAAGAAATCATTTGAGATGAGCCTCGGCCTAGTCTCATTCCCAAAGAAAAAACTTCATCGATTCAATTTTTCAATTTTCTTACCTTGGTGGTGCCCTGCCTCTGTTTTGCACCACAAACCGGCGTTATACACCACGCTTTCAGCGTTACGAAAACCACATCCCCCGGTAACGATTGGACACGGTGTATATGGATAGAACATTTTCTATCTCTTTTCGAATACGCTAGTTGTGAATGGGCTACATACATGTACCGGTATATTCAAAATATTCTGTTTCGTGTTTAAAATTTTCATTCGAAGAGCATCGAAATTGGTTCCATATGTGAAAAATCTATCATACTTAGAGCGTCTTCATACACTAGAATATTGAAGCATTATGGCAGATATAGTTGATGTGTACAAAAAAGGATAAATTCTTCAAATTGATAGTTAAACCCAGTGGCGAAAGCTCTGAAAATGTTAAAAATTCAGCAAGGTTAGAGGTTTGAAAAAATCAACTCGTTGAATAGTCTTGGCACGGACACTTCCCTAAACATCCTCATGAGTCAGCTTAACGTATACTGGAAAGACAAGCCTGTAAAAATCAAGCCGTCATGCTACACTCCAGGAAGCAATGCCAAAAAGCGTCAAGATGGCAAGTAATGTTCAGAATAGTTTAATGTTGAAAACAACATATTCAAATTTTCATTTAGATTAATGAATAAGCAGCGTTTTTTGACAAAAATTGCACAATTCGCAAATTCTACATAATAGAATTTGATAAAACTCCCTCGATGTATTAAACAATATAAATTATTCTCTGGTGATACACTTTTATAAAATACTCAATTCAATATTTCGGCAAAATTTGCCTTTTTCAAGAGTTTGAAAAACTTAATCGCACTACATAATTATTAATTTTTAATTAATTATAATTATATAAGCCTAGGATATTATATGCCCTTAATTTGTCGAACTATAAACTATAGTCCGACAGATTAAGGGCAAATTTTAAGGAAACTTGGAGGTGTGTTCTGAAGGTTTTTTTTTTTTTTTTTTTTTTTGATTCTTGTAGTAGTTAATCGATTCCACTTAAAGAATCTGACAAATGGCACCTTGTCATATTTGAGCATTTTGAGCATTCAAAATGGCCGCCAGATATATAATTATTTCATCGTTTCACCATATATAATATTGGCTTATTTTTGCAAAGATTTATTTTCTTATCATGGAATTTAAAGGGCGATGGTAACAGATGGTCTAATTGCAAAAAATGATTTTTTTTAACAAATAGGCAAAACTTTTGTGATGACCACCTCAGGATGGTTAATGATATGCAATTCAGACAACGAATGAACCGAAATTACAAAAGACAGATAGCCGAATTTAGGGAGAATCCAAACCTAAAGTCAACCCCGTCACAGATGGGGTTAAAATTATTTTAACTTGTTGCGCATGCGCATACAGCATACAGCGCGGACCCAAACAAGATTCATAGGTCAAGGTCGTCGTACAAAAATTATGTAAACATCAACAAAAGAAAAAAATGGGTCGGAAGAAGAAAACCGATAGTGCTAAAAAAGGGTGAACTTAGAGCGTCAGAGGAGATACCGATCAAGACAGGTCATAATCGGAGATCAAATAGAGCGATGGAATGATGTGAAGAAGATCGTCAACGCACAATCCGACTCCGATGTCGCCAAAGTTCGGTCATCTTTGTTTTCTATATATAGCGGTCACGTGAGAAAGAACACGCTTCACTACCAAAGTCTCACAACGTACCTTTCTATAAATAGCCGAAATGGATTGGAAAATTCCCCAGACCATTTACGCTTCGGAAAAATATTGAGGAATTTAGCGCAATTGGAGTGCAATTAAGTTTGTTGAATAGACTGGTTTAAAAAGCGATTACTTAGTCCTACTAATCATGATAAAAAGGTTTATAAAGTTGTTTTTTGGAACAAATCTGGGAAAATGGGCCTTTAAGTAAACTGACACAACTTATATCTAGAATGGAGGATTGATAGAAAAGATTTATGACGAAACAAACCTAATAATTGCATCATGCAATGATAATCATATTGTTACAAAATATTTGTAATGACCCGTAAAGCTAAAAGGGACCTTATCGGAAGTGTGAAAAATATCCACCCGCGCAGCCAGACTAGGGCCGACACTTTTCACTTTATGTAATTTTCTAAATCCTGAATGTTTTCCCTATCTCACTGTTCATTTTTCGCTTACAAGGTTTGGTTGATCGGTGCTGAGTCTGACAAGTTTGTCAAAATTTGGATTTTTGTAGGCCTGATAAGGTGCATTTTAGCGTGACGGATCACAATTATGTACATGTATTATGTGTTAGTGTTTTTTTCCCTTCTGTTTCGATGCATAAAATTAAAGCATATGTTGTAGGCCTACATACGATATTATTAGTTATACGGGTTCTTGCCGGGGTATAGAATAGAATTTAATAGAATAGAATAGAATAGAATTTTATTTGCACAATTATACCCAGTACAATACAGGTTAAAGGCAAAACATAAACATGTACAGTGGTCCCACGATCTACTGATTCTCGACAAAGACCACTCCCATTTACTAATTATCATAGGTTATACGGGTCAAAAGCGAATTCACATCCATGACAATCAGGACTGCCGTTTTTAATATTGACCGTGTGTCACTCTAATATCATGTTTTTATATGTTAAAAGTTTGATTAAATCAGTTTTTCTCGGGACCACTGTAATGATATAAATGAGCATTTACAATAACAATTATTATACATTCAAAATCAAACGAGAATCGCCGCCATTCTAAATTAACCAAAACAACTGTAACAACCCCCGTTTAATCCGAACGTATAGTGTGTCCGTACACACGCATGCACACACACAAAAATACACACACAAAACAACAACAACAACAACAACAAAACACAACATGTATATATATCATTAAATGACATGCAAAGGATTTGGAGTATACGGCTATTATATTCTTGTTCATGACACAATGCCACTTTTACTAACAAAGTTTGCAACTAATTTGATTATTTCTTTATTTGAGCTCTTCATAATAGCAATAAATATCTCTTCGTTACTTTTGCCATCATCAGCTATATTCCTTATTATTGAATGTAAACCTGTCTTTATATCAATAAATTTTCTACAATTACATATAAAATGTATCTCATCATCTACGACCTGGCATACGTCACATAACCTTTCTTCTGGGGTTTCTCCTAAATATCTACCTCTTTCAATTCTTAAATTATGGGCACTCAGTCTGAAGGAAGACAAATGTTTTCTCAGTCCTTTGTCAGATAAGATATCAAGATATGGTTCAATTTCAAGATTTTCTTTAATTAGTTTGTATGTTCTCAACTTCTTTCCCTGCTCATATGTAAATAATCGCCTTTTCCATTGTAAAACAAGTCTCTCCTTAAGTTTATCTTTTATCGCATACATGAGTGACGAAGATTTAAATGTGCACTGATTTGCCCAAACGTGACCAAAACCCAAGTCAAATATAATATTTTTGATAAAATGTAACCATGAAGCATTGGAGTTAGGACCATCCAGTTGTTCATGATATGCTTTTGATATTAAAGATTCGTTATCTGACTGAATTGTATGTAACCAAAAACTAATGCAATTCGTCAGTATAGTAAATAATAACGGGAGTTGACCAAGTTCACTCATAACCCCTAAATTGCTAGTCTTCGAATTAACTCCCAACACATATTTTCCAAATCGCGTGTGCAATTTATCAAAGTGGTCACTACCTTTTAACGCTAAGTCAAATAATTGCTCTATTGTCTTATTCTTGTAGTTAGACTTGTATGCACACCATACTTCACAATTATACAAAGTAATTGGTTTGATAAGGGTTTCATACATGTTCAGTACAACCGATGGTTTTATTGATTTATCAAAAATACTTTTCTTGATAGAAAATAAAGCTCTGTTTGCTTTCATACTCAGATATTTTTCAGCAACACAGAATTTTCCATTGCTGGTAAACATTACTCCTAGATATTTGTATTGTTTGACAAGTTCAAGCATTTCGTTGCCGATGTAAAAATTCTGGCTTCCTTTATCAAACTTGCCAGATTTTGAAAATTCCATTATTTTTGTCTTGTCAACATTGATTGCTAAACCCCAGTTTCTACAAAAATCATACACTTTGTTAATATTACATTGTAATTCTTCACGTGATGTTGAAATTAATACTAAATCATCAGCGTATAACAAATGACTAATTGGGCAATTTTGTAAAACAGGAACTTTCTCAAATGACAAATTACAACCAATGTCATTTATAAAAATATTAAAGAGTAGGGGACTTAAAACATTTCCTTGATGAACTCCTTGATTTATTTGGATACGATCTGATAGGACACTTTTGCATCTAACACGGGAAGTTGTATTTTCGTACATAGATTTTATCAGTTTGTATATATTCCCGGTGATCCCTATCTTTTGAAGTTTGTATAACAAACCATCATGCCAGACGGTATCAAATGCCTTTTTAAGGTCTATAAAACATGTAAACAATTTACTATCTTTTCCATTTTTATGTATATACTTGTCTATAATTGTTTTAAGGATTAAGACTTGGTCAGCAGTTCTATGGTTTTTACGGAATCCAGCCTGTTCCTTTCCAATTAAGGATCTTTCTTCAACATAGTTTGAAATTCTTTCATTTAAAATATGCCCAAATAGTTTACCAAAACAACTGTTCAGCGTTATGCCGCGGTAATTATTTGGATCAATCCAACTACCATTTTTATGTAGAGGAACAATAATGCCTTCGGTCCAAGCACGAGGAAATTGTCCTGTGCAAAGAATTACATTAAATGCTTTGACTATAGTACTCATCATGAAGGGTAAAGCTGATTTGACCATTTCGTTTTTTAATAAGTCAAATGCACTGGACTTATTATTCCTGAGTTTCGCACAGGCCTTAATCACTTCACTTTCTGTTATATCATAATCTAATTGACTTGAATTCTCCGAGTTTTCCATCTTTTTCAATCCACTTCTTATTTCATCTACCCTATCTGAACTTAATTCATTTGTGTTTTTATTCAATAAATTATTGAAATGTTTAAACCATTGGCTGGAACTTATTTTATCAGACTTGTCTTCAACTTGTGAGTCGTTCTTTAGTTCATTTATAATTTTCCAAACAGTTTGTGGATCCTCATCAAAAGCTGTATTTAACATTTTAGTTAGTTCATCGTGATATTTTCTTCTTTTATATTTGATTAACCTTTTGTATTGTTTGTATTTTTTATAATATTGTATTCTGAGTTCATTATTGTGAACATGTTTGTTGAATCTATTTTTTATTGTATTTAATTCTTTTAGAGCTAACCTGCAGTCCGTGTCATACCACTTTTTATTTATTTTTCTCACTTTATTTTTAGATTTTTTGAATGATTTCCGTATGAGGGTTTTGTCCCCTACCGAAACCATAATGTCGGTTATCAAAGATGTAATGTGTTCGGTGTCAGTGCAACCACTTTCTAGAATTTCATCTATATCCGCAAGACGTTGTTGCACTTCAGCAGTACCAAATAATTCTTGATATTTATGTTTTCTACTTTCATCCCATAAAAATTTATCTGGTAAATGAGTAACATTGTCTTTCATACTTTGATTTTGAAATGTACGATCATTGTTAAAATTACAAAAGACCTTAATTTTTAAACTAATTATGCAATGGTCAGAAAAGAGATTTAAGTTAGAAACATTCATTGATAAAATCTCGTTTGACAAGGTAGTGCTAGATATAAAGTAATCTACTACACTACTACCTTTTGGCGTGTGACATGTGAACTTTCCATTTAAATCTCCTAGAGTTCTTCCGTTCAAGATATATAATTGATTGTCGTTACATATTTCAATAAGCGATTTTCCAATCGTATTTGATATTTTGCAATCATGAGTAACACGGGGTAGAATGAACTCATGCACATTATCTTCTGGCATTTGTATATAAGGCTCCTCATCATTCCTTATATGATCTTCTAACTTACCAATTCTAGCATTAAAATCCCCACACAATATCACTTTGCCACGACATGAGAAATGATTAATCTGATGTTCAAGTTTTTGTAAAATGTTATTAGTGTGGATTTTGCCATATGAAGAGTTAAGGGGTGGTAAATAAACAAATCCGAGAAACAAATCACTATCAAAATTCGTGCATTGCTTCTCTACTCGAACCCAAATTACGTCCCCATCACTTAATGGATCGAATTTACAATTTTTCCTAAGTGATTCTTTTATAAGTACTGCTATACCACCAGACGATTTCCATGCCTTTTTATGTTTTGGTCTATCTTTTCGAAATGTATAATAGCCATTTAAAGAAATATCTGTCGTTGAATCACCATGCGTTTCTACTAAACCTATTATGTCTGTATTACCAAGCATATTAATAACCTCCTGATCATGAAGTTTATTTGTCTTATTGCCGTTAGCCCTATACTCCAAACCATTAACATTCCAACTTGAAATAGTTAAATAATTTTTTGGACTATTAGTCATCATTTTTACAAAAAAGGTTGAATTAGACTGAAAATTTAGAGTCTCAAATCAAATATGACATGTAAATATCTCATGACTGTTTTAAAAAAACATTCTTTACTGAAGTTACTTAACCACTACATTATTGTCAATTCATACTATAAAGATATTAAATTTTAACTATCTATAAATATCTTTCTTTTAAGATGTCTACTATACTACTAGATAAATCCCAGTCCCAAGCAAGAGCAAAATTTAATTGATGTCTTTATATAAAATTCTTTGGAAAGTGTTGAATTAAAAGAAGAAAATAATGAATAAATTTCTTCTTATCTCTCAACACTTTCTGCCAAAATAGGCCTATATTGTCCACAGATCATATCTTTGTCAACATCGTTTGCGTAATCAACAACCGCTTTAAATTTGACTAGTCTTAATTATTTTCCTGTTTGGGAATGGGTTAAATCGAAATTCATATGACGTAACTAGAACTTTTTATAGTATCTGTCCCTGTAATAGTCATTGTTTCTCTGGTTATACTTCTCACTCGATCGATAACCTCTCCTTGACATTTCTCCCCCATAGTAACCATTGCCGCCACGACTTCCACCCCTATCTGAGTTTCTGTAATTTGGACGATAGCCCTTACTATCGTTTCTGTTTGGTGATCGATAGTTTTGATATCTGGATCGACCCATTCTATCGTCAGATCTATAGCCATATTCTCCTCGATCGTGTGAACTACGCCGAGGACGATTATAACGGCTGTTAGTGTACCTAGCATTGTTATAGTACTCATATTTCCCACTATTCTCGTACTGTTGTCGCCGCCCATCCAAGCTCCTATTCGTTTTGGTGTTCTGACATTTATCTTTCGCGAATTCAAGAATTTGTTGTTCAATGTTCTCTTCGAATACATCCACACCTTTTTGGGACAGATGTACCATATCGCGCCGATAACACTCCTTCTTTGGTAATCCTCGTGTCGACAGATTGCTGTGATCCAGGAATGATATGTTCAAATGAGACAATCTTTTCTCGCATTCGGCATTGAACAACTTCCGATCTATATCTACTTTGCGATCTCCAACTGGGATGATTTTAGAAAATACGATTTTTGCCTCTGGTGATACCTTTATGACTGATTCAACTGCTTCAGTAAGCACATTCACTTTGTTTTCATCTGATGTGCTATTCCGTATGTCATTGATCCCTGCGTGAATTATAACAGATTTAGCGTCCTTCATCTGCGGTAAAGATTTTTTGATGTCTTCTAGTTTTGGGGCTCTAATTCTCTTAACGAATGTATTTGTCATTTTGCCCAAATTAACCGGATTTACTTGACCAGCAATTGAGTCACCGATCAAGATCACTAAATCTTTCTTTGCCACGTTTTTTTGATGTACACTAACAGTTTCTCTGTCCGATTTGGCAATAGAATCCTTTTCTAAATTTCGGGATTTGATTTGCGTGTTTTCATCCAGTTTCTTCGTTGGCGTTTTGTTCACAGTTTGTTTTTCAATATTTGGTATTTCCTTTTGTGATTCGGAAAGCTGATTGCTCTCTTTTGGTTTAGAATCAGCAGAGACAGTTGATTCTGTTTCAGAATCGCTTATTACCTCTGTTGAAATGACTATCTCGGAAACAGTAGCGTTAGTGATATCTTCATTTACATCTTCAAGGGCTGAATACCTATTTTCTGTTAATACATGTTCTTTTTCCTGTTTATCATGTTTCTTCGCGGTTTTTCTTGGAAGAACAAAGTCTTGTTTATCCGATAAAGCCAATATAGCATGTTCTGCGTCCGATATTGAATGTCTAGTGATGCACACGTCTGTTGCTACTTTATCTACCGCCCGCTGTATTTTCTTACTCCTGTCATCTAAAGTATGAAATTCAGTGCTGCATACTTCCCGTACTTTGTTCAAGTCTGAAGAAACAATTTTTTGTGTTGTATCGAGCGAATCAAGGGATGAGTTCATTGACTGCAGTTGGCCTTTCATGACGTTTTGGAAGTTTGATATTTGAGATTTTACTTCGTTTTTAAAAACATGATCACAATCAATCTCTTTACTTGCTTGTTTGGGATGAGCTGCCTCCGAATTCAATTTCATATTCTTCATGTTCTCTGTCATGCTTTCAACACACTGTGCTACCTGGTTCCCAATCGCTTGGCTCTTTTCTTCGATGCTGCTAATTTTCCCCGTTATTTCCTTTCTAAACTCTATTTGCTCCTGTCTCACTTCGTGTAAATCGGTTGTCATGTATTGTAATAGGGATTCTATATTTTTCATCACCAATAAACTTCTATCGTTTTCGTTGTTCGTATCACTTTTAGGACTGTCTGTTTGTGTCTGTTTATTGATTATTCCCGTCATAGCATTTTGCTGTATTTCTTTTGGTATAACGTTAACAGACCCGTTAACCGAACCTGGAATCGGCGTTTCACTCCTATCCCTTGAAAACTTTCTGGTAGGTGTTTTCTTTGTGTCTGTTTTGCATTTTCCAAACGTAGTTACTGGAGAGGCCACTTGGTGAGAATTATTCACCGATGACACGGACCCTGGATATATATTCCCCTCTTCTGCCAAACAGGAATTGGATTTAGATTTCACGATTGTGTTTTCGTCTAATTGGTTGGTACTTTGCTTACTTGAATTGTCGTCTGCCCCATCTGGAATTAAAACTTCGGCCTTCTCATTGATTTTCAAGCTGAGCTCAGATTCTTGTAAACTAAGCTGTTCATTGTTGCCTGATCCATTTGGCGCTAAATCTTCGACATTCTCATTCTCATTATTTTTCGAACTCACCTCAGATTTTTGGACCTGAAGTTGTTGGCGATTTAAATATTCTTCCTTTGAATAAGTCTTATGTGTGTCGAAAATTTTGTAGTCGGAAATCCCAGCTACTTCCATGGCATCTGCAGCTTCATAAAAATTATAGAAACCTTTAAATTTTGCGCTTGCGAATCCTAATACCGAGTCTCCTACCTGCGTCCAATTCTTGAAAATTCCCACATCTTGGCCGTTTGTCACTGCATAATAGTTGAATTTTTGGCGCCTGGGTCGCATTTTCAAATATGCACCTTTTTATCTGCAGTTATCTCAATAATCGTTTATTTTTTATCAAGATATTATAGTTGGTATCAATCCGATTTACCTTTATTTTAAGTCTGTCACGGTTCCGTCTTGAGGATTTTTTATCTTCAAAATTACTTTCCACTAGGAGCCCGTTTCAAAAAGCACCAATTTCGATCCAATCAAATTTCATCTAGCCTCTCCAATCAAATTATACTAGATTTTCCTCTTCATTCCATTCTAATCCACCTTTTACGAAATTATTCCTTTTCCGTTATTAAAAAAACGGACATGTTGTTATGATGACGTCACTTCCTCGCAGGCGAGGGTTGACATCATTTTTCAAGCCGGGAATAAATTGTCATATACCCAGGCAAGAAACTGTATAACGAATTTATTATACTACAAAGTTTTCGACTTATTATTTATCTTTTTGTCCATGTTAGGCAGTGAACTGGGTTTACCGTTATGTTTTGATAAACTGTCGGTGTTGTTATAAAATGTCGTAACTACGACTTGAATCAAGCCGTAGTTACGATATTTTATAACACTTACGAAATACTTTTTGTTTGTCCGAATTTACGTCAAGATTCACTGGATGAAATCGTTCCCTATTATTTTATTGAAAGTACCAATTTCCCCTAGTGCGCCCCAAAGGAAAGTAAACATAAAGTGACGTCAACGACACGTTTCTGAGTTTCGCGAAATAGGTCAATGTGTTTTTGACTAACCCGGAGCGTGGTATTTTTACAAATGGATAAATAAACAAAATTGAAAGGACTTAAGGTAGGTCTATTTATTATCTTTAACATTAACATTTATTTGTGTCCTATTATTTGACATATATTTCGTTCCAACAAATAGACACATATTTCTGAAGAAAGTGAATGAACGAATGAATGAATTTTACTTGTGTACACTGGCTGCATGACACAATCCCAGATTGGCATAGGACTTCTTTTAGGATCTTGCATTGTCATGTCGAGCATTTGTCTGGAGAATTCTTTAAATATCTCTGCGTTAAATGTGACTGTGTAATTGTATTTTGAGATCACCACTATTTGACGTACATGGAAGAACGCTCACTCCAAGAGTGAGAGGCCTGGGTTCGACTCCCAGCGGAGAGCATATTTTGTGATGATCAGCCACATGTTGAAGGCTTATTTTCAGAATTTTTAATCTTTCGCCTCAATGTCTTCTTAAATTATTTAAGCCTTTTGAATTAGGGACGTCAAAACAAGGTCGTGTTTGGGAAAGGATTTGGTCGTATCTTCAGCTTTCATTCAGTACACAAGTATGCAGCGACCTTAACCCTTTAATACACGTACAGCATAGACATATTGTGTGAAGTAATCGAAGAAAAATAACACAAAACGCACCATGTTTAGGTTAAATATGTTTGTTTTAGAAATTGGCAAACAGAAAATTTGCTTTTTACTGTCGCACAATGTGTAAACACGGGTCGTGATATGAACGAAGCGTGGGAAAAAATGGCTGCCATTACCAGTTCGAATTTTTGTGTACATGTTACCGGCGAGGCGCCTTAGAGAAAATTTGATATCATACCGCAGAAGCCGTTAATATCAATATTAATCAGATCAGCATCAGCATTAACCAATCAAAATGCCAGAATTTTCTTTGCAGTATAATAAATATGCATATTATATGCTCACTGATTCGCAGGTCTGTCTGCCAAGATTGCCTCCAGGATGGTTTCAGGTGGCAAACGAAAACGAAATAAAAGTCTACAAATATCCTTGCTTATCTAATTCGCTAAAATATAATGTGAAACAGATGTCTGACAATCAGTACACCTTTTTACATGCATCAGTTCCCCTCTACGCACATAAACATTTTGAGAAAAGCAGGATTTCAAATGGAAACTATAAAGGGTACAATGATCTGAAAGCATGTTCAGATATATGGACTACTTATTTTAAATATAACCCATAATACATTTTTAAACACATATCAAATGGCATAAAAACAAAATTATGTTTGTCAAATGGTATTTAATCCATTACCACTCAGTAGCTCCTTTTAACTCCTGGAAACTCTTTTAATTTCTTTCATTTTCAACCTTTGAAAAGACTGGGAATCCTTTAGAATTTAAAATTTTCTTTCATATGATTACAAAAAGTTTGATTTATTTGGTTTTCAGACCATAAAATAAAATATGCACAAAAGAAAGAGGGTAATTTGCAATTAAACATGATAACTTTTTGAAAACTGCTTGAAGATTACTGTGAACATACAGATGGATTGAAATATTTTTTACATCATTCATTTCCTTAATATTGTATTTCCTTATAATAACAAAGAAATTCATAAGATATATAAATTCTAGGATAAAAAAGATACGCAATCCAAATTTTTCATACTATTTTCGACAAAATATGTTTATAATGGCTATGGAGTACATTTTTAATATACCTGCATCCATACGCATAAATATACGCATATATCATTTTCTTCAGATGTCGTAAATTGATCAAGAGATACATAGAAAATGGTTAAAAACTGATTTTCCACCGTCGTGTTTTCTAAATGACTACTATCAAAACAAATTTTCATCAAACACGAGCTTGAACATAGACAAAGAAGAGGCGAAAGCGTTCACACACTTCTCACTACCCTACGCATAGCACGGCTACGCCAAATCAGCACCACGCTGCAGTACGGATGTTGTTGGGTAGAAAAAGACAAAATTTTGTCGTAAGACATTGATGGGGCAACAGATCGACACATTTTCGACTGTATACGTTTTTGGCTATAAATGGGACCACAACCGATCGAGCACGAAGCGGACATGCAAGAAATGTGACGTCAATGCAGGACCGTATCACAACGTTAACCCCACCTACGGGATTAAGGTTTAAGGCTGCAACGGAGACCTCTAATAAATAGCATGGGCTTTACAACACTCGAATATCGGACCAAACTGATCGAAACCTACCTTCAATTTTTTTTGTCAAATTGTATTGACGCACGGTGTAAACTGGGTGTTTTCTTATTAATGGAATTTACTTCAAATGAGATTTTGTGTACTTTACAAGGTAAAATGTTATTGCTTTAAATGTACTATATTTTGTTTAAATCTGATTTGATGTCTTTGCGTAAAAAGGAATTAAAATGGAAGTTGCGTTTCTTTTTTGATTCAGTGTATATATGAAAGAGATAGGTACAGAACTCACCACAACAAGAACTGGCTCCCTAACCCGAGATTACTACACAACGCCTACAGTTGTCGCCACATCGTATGGCACATGTTTACATCCTGTCCAAATGTAAACAAAACATGGCTCGATAAAACGAGATAAATAGTTTATAAGTAGTGACGTAAGTACTATGAAAATTTAGGTCCATAGGTAGAGCGATAGGTTTTCTGATCTGGAGATCCGAGTTCAAGCCCAAACATCGACAGTTTTCTTTTTAGACTTTTTAATTACTCACCAATGGCTTTTAGCTATAAAATGTTTAGTCTGGCCGACAAAAGGTTCCACACAGGGTGTCGAAAAGATAGTTAACACTTGAGTCCAATTCTAACTCAGATATTGGGCTATTTAAACGAAACGTGTACCATTTTAAAGCAGATATTCTTAACTTTGAAGTCTTAAAATAGTATAACCCTTTCATATTTATGATTGCATCAATTTGAAAACATGGGACAGTAAAAATGACCCAAATTCACGTCGCTCAAAGAGCAGTGTACGTGAGGGAAATGTTACCACTCTCCAAGACATGTTAGAAAGAAGCCCGGAGAAATCAATAAGGCGTACATCGTCAGAGACATATATTTCTAAATCGTATGTGCATAACATAATAAGAAAGGATTTAGAACTCTTGGCATACGGCATTCAAATTATGCAATCCTATCTATAACGGATTAAGTGGAAAGACTCTCGTTTTGTAACTAGCCGAGGTCGCGCCGAATTTGAATTTTCGAAATAATGATTAATTCGTGATTTGAGGAAACTGGTGGTTATTAAAACTGGTCTCTTTGGAGAAGAAAATCTTGGTGCCGGTAGCCTAATTGCCGACTAAAGAACCCCAAAAATGACATTTTATAGCTAAAAGCCATTGGTGAGGAAGTAAAAAGTCTAAAAAGAAATCTGTCGACAACTGGGTTCGAACTCGAATCTCCAGAGCTGAAAACCTATCGCTCTACCTATGGACCTAAATTTTTTATAGTACTTACGTCACTACTTATAAACTATTTATCTCGTTTTATCGAACCATGTTTTGTTTACATTTGGACAGGATGTAAACATGTGCCATACGATGTGGCGACAACTGTAGCTATCCATATCATACAAATCAATACATAGAAAAATCCGATCCTCGAAAAAAGAAATTTCATTTGTCTTTTATATATGATGTAACTTTATGGATAACATATCTGCGGGTTAGGATATTTACATACAACTCTCAGTTTGTATCTACAACTGATAGGTGCAATATTTATTTGGTATATTATCTATCATTGTGACACATTCAATCATTTATAAGCGTTCGAGAAAGATGCTGGATCTGTAAGATTCAAAATTGCGTTATTTGTTATATAAAGGGAGATAATTGAAGCAATTCAACGGCAAACTTTCTAAGTGTGGGATAGCTTACAGGTTTACCTGTAAGGTATGCATGTTCTGTATAAATTAAATAGTATATATGAAAGAGATAGGTACAGAACTAACCACAACTAGAACTGACTCCATAACCCGAGATTACGACACAACGCCTAGCTATCCATATCATTTTGCGTTAAATGGTTGTTTTATTTATGTTTGAAGAAAAATAAAATTCAACACCAAAGAATTGAAGGGTACTGTTCTGCAGTATTTTTTTATTCGAAGGACTTATTTCATCTGTATTTAAATACTCTAAAAACTTAACATATATATCAAAAATGTGTAAAATAATCAATTATACATCTTTTAAACAGTTGTTTTAAAATCAGGTGTAGAACGGATTTAAAAGCAATAATTCTTATCTCTACCCTGGCTCTGTGATAGTGGTAATGGGTTAAACAAGATACGTTTGTGCATCACACAGGCCTTTAAATGGAATATCATTTGAACTTTCGCTTTATATTTCAATTTGATCTTGACTTAGATGAATGACAATGAGCATGATATAAAAACGTACACAATGAGCATGATATAAAAACATAAACGATATACTTAAATACCAAAATACCCTATAGAAATGTCTAGCTTTTATGTAAAACTTTTTTCGTAACAGTTTTAGGTTTAGGAAGGGGACATTTTGGTCAGGATTGATCTTTTTGAAAATTAAACGAATAATGTAATTTGAATTGAATTTCAGTAGTGATGCGTGAAATTTGTAAACAACAGAAAACTTTTAAATTTTCTGCTTTTGATAAAATGCAAAACGGTACTTAAAAGCTATTTTCGAGATTAAGCAAAGACCATTCAGCATTTTTGGGGTAATTTTGTGACCTTTGGAAGGATAAAAAAAATTGTCTTCGGACATTCATTAGTCATATTGTCTTGAAATCCAAACAAGTTTGATGACCATCCATTTTTGTTTTATTTCTCAACTGGAGTGGTATTAAGTCGAACTTTCGACATAGGAAATATAATTAATTGCAATTAGACATGTGCAAGGTAGAACGAAACCCGAAAACGGAAAACGGAATAAAAGGGGTCGTGTCAAAACACACGAAACCAGAAATAACGTTTGGGTTAAATAAATAAAGAAAACAACACATTTGTGACCCGTCGCAATAAAAGGGACCTTATCGGGTGTGTGAAAAATATCGACCCTAGTCAGTCTGCGCAGTCCGCGCAGCCAGACTAGGGCCGGCACTTTTCACTTGTTTGTACTTTTTTTAATATCCGGAATGTTTCCCTATCTTACTTTACGTTCATTTTTTGAATACAGTATCTGGTTGACCTGTGCTGAGTCTGACAAGTTTGTCAAAATTTGGATTCTTAGGGTTCGGATAAGGTCCCTTTTAGCGTGACGGGTCACATTTATGTCCATGGTAAAGGTAGATATAGATTATGAATATCCGAAGATGTATGTCTGTTTATTTTCCATGTTCTCGTCAGCCAGAATGTCCGTCATTCGATCCAAAATGTTTGAGTTTATTGGGGTTTTACGCCGTTTTCAACTACCAGGGTCATATCGCGGCGGCTGGAGCACCTAACCGTGGGTTCCTGGTATTTCTCGCACCAGTACAACCACAATATCCAAACCGAGCCTCCAGCTGCTCTCTCACATAGATGATTCACACCCATTGGTGAGAGACAAGTGACTTTTGTCAAATGTCAGAATGGATACTGGCCGAGCCGGGGTTCGAACTCGAGACCCCTGGATTGACAGACTCCGACGTAACCGACTGAGCTATCCGGGCTCGGCTCGATCCAAAATGTATCTCTATAACAAAAGCAAATACTAGTATTTCGTCACACGATATAGCACATCTAATGGTGTTTTGTATGTGCAAATGATCTACACCCAGCTCTTCCTAATAGTTTAAAGGTAAGGCATTACCTGCCCCCTCCCGTACAATAAGATAAAAATGCAAGACAAAACGCGCCGTAGTAACGTTGCGAAAAAGGTATTGCATGGAAATCAGATAAAAATGTATTGAAATGATCGAAACGCTGCCATCCTCAAAGTAAACGAAAACAAAAGATGAGGAAATATACCTTATGGTTAGATGGAAGTAATAGGTTTCCCCTGCCATCCTCAAAGTAAACAAAAACAAAAGGTAAGGAAATATACCTTATGGTTAGATGGAAGTAATAGGTTTCCCCATAGCCGACCATTATATAATCCATTTTATTCACCTTACAGGGTGTGGCTAAGCGAAGAGGTTATTCGACGAGTTTATTTCCCGAAATCTTAGTTGATATAAAAGAAAAACGTGCGGCACGAGTATGAAAATATTTCGAAATTGAAAGAACGATCGCTTGTAAAATGAGTTGTTATAAAACCTCGTAACTACAGCCTGATTCACGCTGTAGTTATAATGTTTTGCAATAATACCGACGATGTTCCGCTAAGCGAGATGGCTGTTTCTCCCCGAGCTTAAATGTAATGAACCGTTTACTATGCTCCGCCCTGTCTCCCGAAAAAAATCAGAATATAACGTTTTGGCCCATGAGTTTGCAACAATGTTATGGTTTACCTTAAATTAAAGAACAATCCTTCATACATCCAAAAAAAGCAATTTGAATATGGCATGATTCCTTTCATCACTGACTTTTTGACATGACCCTTCTCCACCAGTCATTGGCATTGGCATTTTCACAATATGCACCTAAATCTAAAAATAGCTCTTGGACTGCAATTGTTTGACAAATATCAGATTTTATAAATAAAAAAAAAATAATTCTCAATAATTACATTATTGACCAATCAGAGCTCACCTTGATCCTTGTTTATAGTGCGGACGTTCGGTGGACAAAATCTGACAGATGCCGGGAAAATGTAATACTTCCACCTAACCTTATTCTCTTTTCTTCATTCACCTAAGCCTTAAACAGTTCAATGTATGTTAAATTTAATTTTCGGAAGACATTTTTTTTTGTTTTTTTTGCTATTGAATTAACTTCTGATCATAAGAATACCATCTCAAAATATTAAACAAAACATGCAGTGAACGTCATTTTAGAACGATGTTTACTGACTCACCCTAAGATGTGGGTGCAATGGCCAGTTTCTTGTTCATCCGTTCATTTGATTTGTAGATTCGAAATTTCGGCTCTGGCTTTGAATTTTCTTTGTAACTGTTTTAATTGGTTATTACAATCAATTCTTGTAATAAATGAAATGGTTTCAACTCATGGAGCATGATAATAATTGATCGACATGTATTTTCTGTTCAACTTGACCCCTCATTGAAAAGTCCGATTTTACCAAATATAAAGGATTCCATCAACAAAACATAAATTATAAATAACAAAACATAAATTCTTAATTTGCTTCATTAACATTTGGGTCTTTTTTCGTCTTGATCGATTTAAAGTAATCAGGTCTTGAAAAAAGAATTACGGAACTGCAAAATTTATTTTGGCATTTTCAGACGTGATAAACCTCTTCTTCAGGACTGACAATATTCTGACCATTTTTTTTTTGCCCACTCATAAAATGTAACCATTTGCAATGAAAAAGACAATATCCTATTCGCCAAAAACCGTTTGAATATTGAAGTATAATGCATTGAAGAACTTTCAAGAGAGTAGACCTCACACACATCAATAAATGAAATGCAATGTTTTCCATCGTGGAACCGACCTTCGTTGACCATCTTATAACCAATTACCAAGTTGACCAAAGCTTCTCAATTACTTAATCACATCTAGGCACAAATTGTTCATTTCAGCCATTATTTGCATGCCTCGCGAGTCTCATCTGTTTCAGCACGTCTAATGGAAATATCAGGAAATAAGGTCAGAGCTTTGTGAACGACTTTATGGGGGTGTTGAAGTTCGTAATTTTTTTATGTACAGGACTCATGCATACAAAATCTGGGATATCATCGATCCTATTTTTCTACGTTGATGATGTCTATCTTGTGTATTTTATGCTCGCAAATGGGGATGATTTCCTAGTCTGACTGCTTGATAATATCCGGAATTATACTAAAGTTCAGTTTTCAAACCTTTTTGGCCTGTGTGATCATTGGCCTCCCTCCTGCACACTTTTAATATCTGGCTGGAATTGTCTTGTTCCGAATGCTTCACAACCTTTTCGAAACTTCATTCGAAATGACAGTAGTAACAAGTGAACAGCATGGAACTGAAAATAAAAGACAAAATAAAACAGACGCCGGCCGATTCTTGGTATTTTCTTTTTTTGACCCTTACGGAATTGCTAGATTCTTTCTCTATTCAAGTATGTTTTGTAGACATATTGTCACCTTCTTTGCTGCAAAGCATTTACAACTCAGTGACATATTAGTAATTTTAAAACGTAATTCCCAGGCATGGAAACAATATTATCAAACATTACAATATTATCAGTCCAGATGTAATAAGTTCTGTATTGCTTCAAGTCTACACCGTTCACAATTTTACTATGTCTACACCGTTCACAATTTGGTAAGAAAATATAACCACACCGTACATAAAACACAGGAACTACACCGTTGTGTCTGCATTTTTTCACTGTGAATACACCGTTGTTTGGCTATTTAGTAAACACGGTGTTTGTGATCATTCTATACATTTTTGTGTAAATTAACGGTAACCATAGAAAAAAGCATATTAAAAACATCCAAGTTAGAGCAATAGTTTGTTCCTTAGTTCGCTAATTACTATGTAATCATCCTTAAAAGGGCAACTTTCTCGCTTCGGAAAACGTTTACCGTGTAGGGCTGTCTTTGCACAACGACTGAGTACGATAAGACAACACTGGTACTTTGATATATAGAACCGTTGATAGGTACCGTATACATTCCCCCTGTAAAATGATATCAGTATCAAGGCAAGATACGACCGTTTAAGAAATCTATCGATGAAAAACTATGACACCTACCTCTCATGAATGTATTGTTGTCGCCATTTTTGAATTACTGCACAAATCTAACAAACAGCTTGCAACACAGTGATACTGGAGTTAAAAGATATTAAGATTCTACAGCCATTTTAGAAATTTTCATAATACTGTAAAAAACCTGCAAGAAATCATATACATTCATAAACTACCGTCATAATATTAGAGATTTACGAATTAGTACGAAATGGAATACGAATACGAAACCGAAATGAATTTATGGGAGGTAGGGGGCATCTCAATATAGGTGAGGATGGTTCCCGTTCTTCTTTTGTTAAGCGAACTTGTCTGAATTCGGAGGTCATTGGTTCAAACCCTATGATGTCTTTCTTTTTTTCTTTTTTGATGCCGGTATAGCCTTTGTTGAGGGATAGCATTACAATAATTATACTTGGACTTAGACTTTCCATGCTTGATTTGTATAATTCCTTTATAATTTCATCGAACGCCCCGAAATTTGAATTGTCGAGGGTGGGATCATGATACAAACTGCATGAGACCATTATGCAATCTGCAAAGTAGCCTACGAAAATCGACGAGTATTGCCTACCGTGGCCTTTTGCTTTTGGTGAACGTGTCCAACTTAGGAGTGGTGGGTTCAAATCATACGTCGTCTTTATTCACTTTTTTTTTCTTTTTAAGGACCGGTATACCTTTTTAAAATGGATATATATTCACCACATCTAAGAACTTTACCATGTAAACATGTTGTAAACTTATTGGTAACGCCGATGACTGTCGGTAGTAGGCAATGAGTTCGAGTTGCACGTGTAGTATCAAATTAATGGATTTGAGCAACGGCTCCGGAGTTCAGTAAAACACGTCAAAAATAAACAAGTTAATGCATTTCAATTTTAAGCGTACAGGGGAATTTCTCTTTAAAAGAATAAAATTGAAAAGTATTCACAAAAATATCATTGCGTTGGAAGCGTGGGTCAGTATAAAGAAAATTCACAGTACATTAAACATACACTAATTACAAATAAAAAACAGAGAGAGAGAAGAAGAAATTGCTTACAACCAACATTTTCTCCTTTTTCATTAATATTTACTTGGCTATTTTATACAATATTTCTGCCTTCGACAAGATTTCTAAGTGGTCTGCAACACCTTTTGATTTGGACTATCCTAAAACTGTCGCCAATCGGACATGTGCCCCCCCCTCCCCCTGTGCCTTGTTACCATAAAAAAGTGATATATGATCAAAAAACAATATGTCCTCATTAGGATAATTATGATAACCATGTAAAGTTTCGTGGAGCTTTATAAAATGAATCTTGAGTTAGGACATGGCAAATTCATTGAATTAAATTCCCCACCGAAAATATTTTGTTTACTCTTTATGTTTTTAGCTTCACAAATTAGGGGCAATAACTCCAAATCTAATTGTCAAACCGGGCAACCCCGACATTATGCGCATTGTCTCTTTGGATTGGAGCCCCCCCCCCTCAAAAAAAAGTATTGAAATCCAGCCAATGGTTTCCAAGAAATAGCGCGGAAACGAATATTGCTCTGTATGTACATTGCTTCACCAATCAGGGGAAGTATTTCTAAATTTAATAATCGAACCGGGTAACACCGACGATATGCGCATCTCCTAATTGTAGTAAAGCTTTCGACAAAGTTTTATTGAAATCCACCCAATTGTTACCAAGAAATAGCGCGGAAACAAATATTACTCTGTATGTATATGGCTTCATCAATCAGGGGCAGTAATTCCAAGTTTAATTATCGAACCGGGTAAACCCGACGTTATGCACATCTCCTCTTTGTAGTGAGGCTTTTGACAAAGTTTTATTGAAATCGAGTCAATGAGTTCAAAGAAATAGCCCGGAAACGAAACTCAGACGGAAGGAAGGACGTATAGACGGATGGAAGGACGGACAACGTAAAAAAAATATTCCCTACGAGGATTTCATTGGGAGGAGGATAAAAAAGGTCTATAGATGGACGGACGGACAGATATTGTGGGATCAATGTACCCCTCTCTGCTTCGTATGTGTGTGTGTTGGGGGGGTATAATAATTCCACCTGGTAGCTATGTTGCTCTCTAAAATGCAGATGACCTATTGACAAATTAATCTCTGACCCTTTTCACAGACCATTGATACTACAGTACTCCTTGAAATAAAATGAATACGTTTCATTTTTCAAATAATTACCCTTTGGATAAAGATAACATTATTTTGTCCCATTTTTTTTTCAATTCATTTTCTATTAGGTATGTCATATCCAGGGATTTTTTTCAATTTAAAGTTTGACTGACTGACAATGTGTAAAAATTCGTATTTTACACAGAACTATATAGAGGCAAATATGAGTGACCTGCCACCATATTCCAAGTATCCTGATACATCCCCTTGATTTCATTTCCATTTCCATTTCGTATTCCATTTCGTACTAATTCGTAAATCTCTATAATAAGAGAATGAAAACCGACGACAACATTTGAGGATTTTTCAACCCAAGAGAAGCTTAAGTATTGAGGCTTAAGAGGAATCGCTAATTTGCAGTATTTTTTCCCGTCATGTTTTGATTTTCTCCTTTGTGCATATGACGTAAAAATATTTTTTTGTGAAACCTTTAAGATTGATAGTTTATATGTAATTTCAGTACATCTTTTTGTCGATGGCTGATCACAGCACCAGGAGATCTCTCACTGATACATGTGCAGATAGAGTTTAGTGATATCGAATACGATAGTAGCTGCTCGTACGATAAAATGACCGTCTATGATGGTAAGACACCAGCTGGAAAGTGGCTTAAATGTTCGGAACATGTAACAGTCTGATTTTGTCCATGATTTTTTGTCATTTAATTAAAGCCAGTAAGCAGTACAAGAAATACATACCGCAATAATGATATTTTTCATGTGTATAGGATTTTTCTACTTCTAGAATAATACAAATCATCATTTGATGTTTTTTTTTAGCATTATTCACCTTTAATTATCACCCATATTTTTGTCAATTTAGATGTGTGTATTGTTTACACCTTTTGTTTCTCGTTTTTTACAGGCAGCTATATATGTGAACATAAAGTTCTATTCGAGTTTTGTTCAGCTCGGACTAACGTCAACACCGCTCACCTGACACAACTAGAGTACATGTCAACGTCTAATTCATTACTGATAATATTCACGTCAGACAATTACGATAATTATCATGGGTTTATACTACGATATAACGCAACAATACAGTATACAACGACCACACAGGTAAAATCTACATTGAGTTCAGCGACAAACGTACAGTGTACGCAGTGTTCAGCCGGAGTGTCCGCGGAAAAACAAGAAACAAGTAAGTAAAGCTTGATATGAAGAGGTAATCCTTATGACGATTTATGACCTAGGACGATGTCTACACATGATTACAATCAATTGACAGTAATGATATTTTGATACCGAGATGCGAAAGATGCTAACAAGTGATTGAGCAATTTTGATGGCTTTGTCCTTTCCCGCATATGACTGGGTTTTGACGCCCCGAACCGAAATGGCTTTTGAAAACATTGAGGTAAGATAAGACAGAGTGTCATAGTTGCCCTAAATCGAACATCTGATTTTTTGGAAAAAATATTTTCGAGGCTATTACATTATAAAATTATAAACATTATAAAATGGTCATTGGTTAGGATGTTCAAGCTGTTAGCTGATCACTCTTGGACTTTCCATTGTCCAACACATTTGACACATTCGCTATTGTATATAGTTTCCAGACAGCAGATCGAGAAGGATTAAAATAATTTGGAAAAAAAAAACGTGCTTCCTAATCAATTTTAAAATACATTCAGAGTAAATGTGGACTAAGCACTGCCTATGAAATGCGATTTCTGATCTATTAAACCCTTTTTAAACAGTGAAAGCTTTTATATCTAAGAAAGGCAAGTGTAATTCTGATTGTCACGGCATTATACACCGTTAAGTATAAACACTCAAAGTTGTTGGTAAAACTAGAAAGCCCTGAAGGTCTTGAGTCGCTCCACAAGCCTGGAAATTTGTAAATATTAAATTCAGTTTTTTACTAGACTGTTCAATTCTTGTGGACCTTAGTGCAAAATAAAAGAGAAACTAAATGTTTGCAATTTGGAAAAGGGGAGAAAATTCCAGCTTAGGTGATGATACTAGCAATGGAAGTTTTCCTTCCTCCAAACAGATTTATTGATCCTTAATATTTCATGTTTCTTACTAGTTTGTTCCACACTTGAATAAGTTCTTAGAGCAAAAAAAATGTAAAACTAGATCTCATTTGAGAAAGGGGAGAAAATTTCAGCTTTGGATGGTACTAGCAATGAACATCTTCCTCCTTAATTTACTAACAAGATAAAAGGCTTTGAGTCTTTTAAACAAAGTAGAAAATGAAGAAACTGCTTGTGACAAGCAATTTCTTCATTTTATAAAATGTTTCTAACTTAAAGACCCAAAAAGATTAAATTCCATTAACCTGAAATTATCGTCTGCAAGGTAGATGTGAATTTAGACCTGCATAAAATGTTGCCCTCTGGTAATGGGTTAACACCATTTGGATACATTTTCAACTGATAAACCCTTCAACAAATTAACCCTTCCATCTATTTTGAAACTTAACCCTTTCCCAAACAAGACCTGGTTTTGACGTCCCTAATAGAAAAGGCTTGGGAAAACATAGAAACAAAAGAAGAAACTGCTGATAACCAGCAGTTTCTCCTTTTGTCTCAATATTTTCTATGCCATGTTTTACACAAATTATATCTTTAATACCTTCCATTTTGTCATTTTTGGCAGTTTTTGAAGTGGATCGCCCCAAAATTTCGTCGTTTGGGAAAGGGTTAACTCAATAGCTTTCTAATTTTATCCCATTTAAATGAACACATAATTCATGATATGAAATTCTCATCAAGCTGGAAATTACACTCAGGCAAGATCTTAGGGTCACCAACATTCTGAACAAATTTTGTCTTGATTGGTCTATATTTGCGACTGCAAAAGTGAAAACAGAATGAAAACAGAGTCAAAAACTGATACTAATATGTCAAATTCAATGGAACATAACTCAAGATTTTGGAATCTGATCAGGCTGAAAATTACACACATGTAAAATCTCATAGTCAATATGATACTGTCCAAGTTTTGTCTTGATTTGTTAATATTTCTGGTTGTTAGGTGAAAACTAAGTTGAAAATGGTAATTTTCAAAGTCAAAATAAGCTATTTTTATATTCAAGGGCTGATAACTCAGGTTTTTCTGGATCAATCAAAATTCTTTGTAGGAATCTGAGAGAGGAACACAATTCTCGGTGGCTGGTAGAAAACGATCAACATACCCATTTTTGCCATTAAGACACATTTTATCACGCAGCGTAATACGAAAGAAACGTGACACAATATACACTTATTCAGGTAGCATAGGAATATCCTGTGCAAATTTTATCAAAATCCGTCTATAAATTTAGGAGGACTTATGTCAGATAACTTGTTTACCATGACGCATCATAATATGGAAAGCACTAACAATATACGCATGGTTCTAGGTAACTAGGCTCTTTCTGCGAACGTTTTATCCAAATCCGTTCATAAATGTAGGGTTTGTGTCAACGTGAATTGTTGTGTTAATTTATTTCTTAAATCCCCTTTTTCGATGCCACTGTATGATAGGAAAAAACCTTCGCAATGGAAGGAAGGACAGATAGACGGGTAGGCGAAGAATTGTACATAAAACAAACGACCTTCATCAGTGGCGTTTAGAAATCGTAATAATCTATACATCGTTTTCTTAGAATGCGTGGAAGAACTAGGGTGTATACTTATTTTTGCCTCTCAGTATATATCATGTTAGACTGCAAAATAACCTGCAATAAGAGCAAGATGGATTCAAGACTAACCATTTTCTTGAATCCATAATACAATGTCCATATCCCAGTTTCAATAGACATGTGCATCCTGGACAACAAGAGTTGTCCGCGGACAACGTAGCTCGCCTATACGAAAGCTTTTCGCAAAAAAGGAGTCAAATGTAAAAGGTCAATGCTACTAGGACAAAGGTCTCAAGGTCAAGGTCATGGTAGGAGGTATCCTTGTGTGAAATATCAAGGCTCTATCATCAAAAGTGCTTGAGATATTGGCCAGGTTAAAGTTTTTTAAAGGTAGGTCAAACTCCAAGGTCAAGGTCATTAGGTCAAAGGTTATTGTCTAAAAAAATGTCAAGGCAGGAAGTATGCATGTCTGAAATATCAAGGCTGTTTCTAAGATAGTGCCCAAGATATAGACCAGGTAAAAAAAATTCAAGTGAAAACGCGACGCGACGTGACAGGACGGGACGCCGACACTAGGGTTAAAGTCCCGGCTCGCTAGTAACATATTATGTGTAGTTTTCTCTCTTTTCAGAAAGTGACACCGATGTTTATTTGATGGTAGTGAGCGGTCTTTCTGGTGCCGTTTTTGTTATTCTTCTAAAGGGAGTGTATACCCTTATAAGACATTTCAAAGGGTACAAAAAGCCGAAGAAAGGATTACTACGTGTAAAATCAATAGCGCCGATGCCAGCACGAACACAACACACAACTACAACATTTTCTTATGCAAATACTCTGTCGTTTGTGTAGATTATTGACTGACATCGTTATTACGGATAGAAAGGTATCCTTATTAGTACTTAAAGCCAGAGGCGATTTTTGAAAAGTGCCAGTAATTAATAATCTGTGTTACATTTCCATTTCAAATACAATATAAGCATTTTTTACGATTATGAATTTTAAATTAATGCATATTTTTGGAATTATTAGACAAAATGTTCAATATTACCCCCTTGCATATGCATATGTCGGAGGCCACATTGGAATCTAGGCCGATCCGGAATCGGCCTAGTCCAGATTGGAATTCTACTCTGGCCTAGTCCAAAGTGGAATTCTAATCTGGACTAGTCCGATCTGGAATCGGCCTAGGAAGTTTCTAGTCCAGATGAGAATTCCAATCTGGCTAGGCCAATCCGGAACCTGCCTAGACCAGATTGAAATCCGTTCTTAAAATTATTTTGTCATTAATAACCACTTATTTTTCTAACCAATTTGAATTTTATACACTTTTCGTGTTGAAAAAGAGTTGCTTATTCTACTATGAGTTGCTTTAAAAAATATTTAACAAACAATAATAACAATCGTTCCCAAACTAGATTTAAAATTACTAAAATATCAAACAATTGATAATAGGCGTTACGAAAATGAAAGAATAATTCTCCCGTTTATCTATTTTTTCTCAATTTTAAGATTTTTTAAGGTTTTTGTTTTTGTTTATTGTTTTTAGCTCACCTGAGCACGAAGTGCTCGAGGTGAGCTATTGTGATCGCTTTTTGTCCGTCGTCCGTCCGTCTGTCCGTCTGTCCGTCTGTCTGTCTGTCCGTCTGTCCGTCTGTCCGTCTGTCCACAATTTGGTGTTTACACTCTAGCATCCACAAATATTAGTCAATCTTGACCAAACTTTGTCAAAACAAGTATGGTCATAAGTTCTCGGATGAGTTCGATTATGGGCCAGATCGGACCAGAAAGTTTGGAGTTATCTGCCCCTGAATGATGAAAAATGCTGTTTTTAACTTTGTTTACACTCTAGCATCTACAATTATTGCCCAATCAATACAAAACTTGGATATGATATTGGAGACTATAAGTTCTTGGATGAGTTCGATTTTCAGTCAGATCAGACAAAAAAGTCAAAAGTTATGTGCCCTTGAATTTGTCAAAATTGCCGTTTTCGACCTTGTTTACACTCTAGAATCTACAATTATTGACCAATCAAGACAAATCTTAGACATAATGTTTGAGACCATAAGATCTTGGATGAGTTTGATTTTCAGTGTGATCTGACCAGAAAGAAGAGAGTTACGTGCCCTTGAATTTGACAAAATTGTCGTTTTTGACTGTTTTCGACCTTTTTTACACTCTAGAATCTACAATTATTGACCAATCAAGACAAATCTTGGACACAATGTTTGAGACCATAAGATTTCGGATGAGTTCGATTTTCAGTGTGATCTGACAAAAAAGACAAGAGTTATGTGCCCTTGAATTTGATAAAATTGTCATTTTCGGCTGTTTTCGACATTGTTTACACTCTAGAATCTACATTTATCAATCAATCAAGACAAAACTTGGACACAATCTTAGAGATCATAAGATCTCAGATAAATAGAATTTTCAATCTGATTAGACAAGAAAGTCGAGACTTATGTGCCCTTGAATTTTACAAAATTGTTGTTTTTGACTGTTTTCGACCTTGTTTACACTCTAGAATTTTCAATTATTGTCCAATCAAGACAAATCTTGGACACAATGTTTGAGAGGATAAGATTTCGGATGAGTTTGATTTTAGTGTGATCTGACCAGAAAGACGAGAGTTATGTGCCCTTGAATTTGATAAAATTGTCATTTTCGGCTGTTTTCGACCTTGTTTACACTCTAGAATCTACAATTATCAATCAATCAAGACAAAACTTGGACACAATGTTTGGGACCATAATGTGCCGGATGAGTTTGATTTTTTAGTCTGATCCGATCAGAAAGTTGAGAGTTATGTGCCCTTGTATTTAACAAAATAGCCGTTTCTGGCTGTTTTTCGATCTTGTTTACACTCTAGAATCTTCAATTATTGACCAATCAAGACAAATCTTGGACACTATGTTGGAGACCATAATATCTTGGATGAGGTAGATTTTCAGTCTGGTGTGATCAGAAAGTCGAGAATTGAGTGCCCTTGAATTTGAAAAAAAATCCGTCTTTGGCTGTTTTCGACCTTGTTTATACTCTAGAATCTGTGATTATTTATCAATCAAGAAAAACCTGGACACAATGTTTGGCACCTAAAAGATCTCAGATGAGTTTGATTTTCACAAAGTTATGACTATAAGTTAGTTTTCAGTCTTATAGTCATAAATGTTTATTGAATTTAACAAAAGTGTTGCTCATATCATTTTGGTTCAGGTGAGCGATATAGGACCATCATGGTCCTCTTGTTATTTATTTCTGCAATAGATCTATAGGTCAAATTCTTTGTATTTTTTCTTAATGACTGGAGAATAGTATCAACAACACAAAATACCGACTTGAATGCCGAGATTAAGCCAAATGTTTTCATTTCTTAATCTGCTGAGAAGGAAAATAAGTATCCATACCAATCATCTCTTTGTCACCTTTAATCTACAATCTGTTTTATATGCAGTTCTGATAAGAAGCGATTAATTAAATCAGCATGAATGTCTTTAGTCAATATTTGGGCTTGCCTTCTCAATCAGAATCAGATAGTTTGCATTCCTAGACAACTTAAATCATTCTATTGAAATAAAATGTCACCAACCTGTGATTGGCCATATTGTATATTTTAAATTTTGTATCATTTGACCAGTGTAAGCCCTTATCTTAATCCTTGTTCAGTTTTAAATTATTGCTTTATCGCCAAAATGTTTTAAATTTTCAAAGCTGTTATATACTTTTAAAATTCTGAAGTAGATGTGATGAAGTAATATCGGATATAGCATGGATAATGAAAGGCTTTTCACCATGGAAAAAGTGTAAAATGGATTTTGAACAGGAAATTAAGTACGATAAGGCGATTCAAGCCTAACTGTACTGTTAGACACTGAGACGTGCAGGTAAACGATTACTGTAAACCAGGATAAGTTCGCGTCAAAAAATGTTCGCGTTTTCATGCACTCGGGCTTGTTCGCGTTGTTTTAAGTTCGCGGATCAATGCTTTCCGCGAATCGCGCGAAACAGAACACGCTATGTGGGAATTGAAAAATTGATATGTTGAATAATATAGGAAATCGGATAATTACATTTTGAATTATGACTGTATTTACGATATTTCGGTCGCCATTGACAGTTTGGTCGAAGTAAGTTTCAATCGACCCATTGTTTTATTTCACACTTTATAGTATACTGGATTACAGTTTGTAACACAATGCATAGAATTTGAGCGTTACATTAACTTCACACCTATTTACCTAAAGCGTCGAGAAGCGATAATGACAGTTGTATTCAATATCATCGAAGGACGATTCAAACCTCGTAGCTGTGGCTAATTTCAAAGTACAGTACGAGGTTTTAAACGTCAATCGAAGTTTGCTATCATACTCGGCATTCGAATGCCAAACGACCCCTTTTCTCAATTTCAGGCAGGTATATCTAGTTGAATAAGTTGGTTTATCTTTCAATGTCGTGTTTTTCAATATGTCTCAATATCTATGTATTTTTGGATAAAAACGACAGTAGTCTGAAATAAAGAAAACTTTTCATCTACATCCGGATATGAAAAAGCTATTTCCCTTGTTTACATAGTAACAAATACGTCTAGTGTAAATAAAACATCTCCCCATGGGTTTTCCAGAAACAAAAACTATCAAAGCGATTAAAGATCGGGTTAATTACCAAAAAGCTTTATACATTTGGGTCTTCAATATGTTCGCTCTTAAGAGTAAGTTAAGGTAAAGTGCCTAATTAAAAACACGACTTTCTAGCCATACGAACTGAATCAAATTACACACACTTGTAAATACACTTCACATAAGTTGATTTACCGTGCCGGATTTGAAGATTATGCTTCAGGAAGAAAATAATTTACAAATATCATTTTCCTCTATATTCATATGCAAGGGAGGTAATTTTGAACATTTTTGTCAAATATTTGCATAAATATGCATTAATTCAAAATTCTAAACCGTACAAAATGCGCATGTTTGTATTTGGAATGGAAATGTAACACGGTTTAGGAATTACTGGCTCTTTTCAAATTTTGCCGCTGGCTCTTTGGTGCTAATTAGGCCCTTCTTACCTTAAAGAAAAACGAAAAATCCAACATTTATCACTGTAGAAAAACAAGAAATTGCTCTAAACTTTTTTTTGTTCACATTCTTACAATTTTTAATTTTCCCTATTTGTAATTGTTCCCTGACTTTAAGGTATAGTATGAAAGTATGAAAACTAACTTAGTCTATTGAATCAAATTTCTGCAAATTTGATATTTTCAAGTTTCCTTATTTTTAATTTCAATTTTCGAATGGATTCCAAACTGGTCAAGGCAGATTCTAGATCGGCCTAGCCAGATTGGAATTCCATTCTGGCCTAGACCGATCCAGAATCTGCCTAGACCAAACTAGAATTCTAATATGGACTAGTCCAAACTAGAATTCCAGTTTGGCCTAGACCAATTCTGGATCGGCCTAGGCCGATTCCGGATTGGCCTGGATTCTAATCTGGACTCCGACACATATATAGGAAAATAGTAATTGTAAAATGAAGCATACATATCCGACACGGTGAATCAACTTATGTGAAGTGTATTTGCAAGTGTGTGTGTAATTTCATGCTTTTTGTTTGGCTAAAAAATTGGTGTTTTTAAAGAGGAGCTGTAAACCTTAATAGATATTCAGACATCAGATGGTTTTTAGAGAGCGTAGTCTCTCTATTGCAGCCTGAAGCCAATACCGGTATTTTGCAAACCGCACAACGAAAATAGTTCCTTCCAATCACGATAATCACGATAAAAAAAGATCTAAATAACAATTGGAATAGTCTACAATTATACATGTCATTATATAAAATAAATGACTTGTATGATCTATGCAAAAAAATCAAATAATCAAGTCTTAAATAGAAAATAGATCAGTGTAGTAATTTGCCATTCACAATTGGGTCATGCAGGTCATTCAGTCAAGTCATGTGACCTAGTTTTGGACAATGCAAACAGTCTAAAAATAGAATCACATTCCACAGAAAGAGATGTATAATTTGTCCTAGTGCATAGTGAGTGTCTATCTGGGTAATGTGTAGTAAAGCCATAGTATGTTGTGCCATGAATAAAAGGGTAATTAGAGCAAATTTCCTTTCAACCCAACTTCCAATACATTTATGAACGGGTTGATTTGAATTTACCTTTCCCAATCAAAACGTGTCTCTAAGAGAAAGTTTTTGAAAACATTGAGGCATTTTCTCCTTTTCCTCAATAGTTCCTGAACAATTTTGTGCACATTTCTAAACTTTGAGTTTGAGTTTATTGGGGTTTTACGCCGTTTTCAACTACCAGGGTCATATCGCGGCGGATTTCTAAACTTTGATAATATTCTGTCATTTGCATGAGCTTTTGAAATGGACCACTTCAAAAATTGTTGTTTGTATTTTTTTTGTGATATGGTGACACTATGCTGCATCACAGAAAAAGGGGCTTCGATTCTTTTGACAATAGTTAACATATTCCTCCATTTATGGTTGAGTGTATGGCCAAAAGTGCTGATCTTTCCTTATTTCACACTGAAAATTTAGAGAAAATCCAAGTTAGCCTTCCCCTCAATATTCAGACACATGGGCTTCAACAATATAAAATCGCTTCCTACGGGCCTGACACAACTCCACCTACATTCGAGGATATGCAATATTGTCACAGTTCGAAATTTATGTTGTGTCAAATACGCTCTCTAACAGTACTTTCAGTACTTTGATTTTTAACTTATAACTAGATCTATGCCTCTTTGTAACATAAATGGATTTTTCCTACAATACAAAGGTAACAAATGGTATTAAGGATTTTATTTGACCCGACACTGACCTTTATTAAAGATGTATTCATGTATCGCATAATATAGCATATGCCTATAATTCTTCAAAAAGACGTGTATCATAATCATAGTACACAGATATAACAGGTATACAAGAAATTATTACTGAATTGTTATTAGAAAAAAGCATAGCCATGTAATTTATGATAATAAAAGCTAAAGCTGCAACATGTGAAATGAAATCTGTAATAATACAAGTTACTGCTTCGGCAAAATTTACGAAACGAGTTTGACACCTTGAGAAGCCAGGCCCCGGTTTCTCGAAAAAACTTAAGTACGATCTCATGCTCAAATATGAGAACCGTGCTCAAATGGCACGAAATCCACGTGAACTTCAATCGAATAACCTCCAACGTTGAAGGGTATCCCTATGAAGTTGAGCATATTCTCATGAGAATATACTTAAGTTTTTTTCGAGAAACCGGGGCCTGGTCTTATCAGTGTTGCGAGCCGATTTGGAATACGATCAATCTCAAAATGGATCGCTATCCAATTTGGAATTCCGAACTTGCGCGATCAATCTCGAGATTTTCCTTTGCTATTTTCCTAGTTCAAAAACAAGTTAAAAATAATTTGATAGATTTGATTTGACTTTATCTTCGTCGAGACGAGTCCTGTGGCGGATTCAGGAGGGGGGGGGGGTCAAACATAGATAGACTACAAATAGGGAGGGGTTTCGTTTTCCTAGTAGGCATATTAATCCATTTTTGACAGAATTTTTGCATGACTATGAAATAATCAGGTTCAAGACAGGGGTTTATAACCCCCGAACCCTCTATGGATCCACCACTGCAGCAGAAAAAAGAAATCGACCGCCGAACCTTGCCTACAATAATTTATCTAATGAATTCTAAATGTTTAGTTTATAAATATCGAAATCAGATAGATCTAGATCAATAATGCCTAATTTGCGGCCATGTTAAGCTCTCCACATAGCGGCTCGAAAACGAGAGTAACTTGCCTATACATGGGCGGATCTAGAGGGGGGACGGGGGGTCCGGACCCCCCCCCCCCCCGCCATTGGCCGAAAATAAAATTTTAACTATATAAATTTAGTGTAACGTTTCATATTTACTACATTTAAAGCCATAATTTGGGCTTGGACTCCTCCCCCCCTTGAAATCTTGTGCTTGGACCCTCTGGAAATAAATCCTGGATCCGCCTTTGCTATATAATGGGAGTTTGTCACAAAAACAAAGCAACTTTTCAAAAAGAGGTCAAAACCACAAGGTAAAGGTCCAAAGTGAAAGGTCTTGGCAGGAGACCTGTATCCATGTGTGAAATATCAATGCTCTATCAATAACAGTGTATGAGATATAGACCAGAGCCGCATTCTTTAGAGCGAGATTTCTTGAGATATCTTGAGATTTCTTAAGATGTTTTAGGATAAAGCGCTCCTTTGAGCAAGATTTTTAAGACGTCTGATTGGGTGGCGCCATTCCCCTATACTTCGCGCGGAACACCTCGGTTGAATCTGTAGAAACAATACAATAGAGAATTGACCGAGTTGTTCCGAATGCTCCATGGCACTATGGTAATGCTCCATACTTCATACAAATGACGTCATTGTGACGTCATTTGTATGAAGTATGTAGCATTTTGAACACCTCGGTCAGAATCTAAGTCTTAAAAACGCTTTATCTAAAACTTCTTAAGAAATCTTAAAAAAAATCACTCTAAAGAATGCGCCTCAGGTCAAACTCCCAGGTCATTGGGTCAAAGGTCATGGTCCCAAATGAAAGGTCTCCCAGGAAGTATCTATGTGTCAGGGTTCCCAAAAACCCCCATATGGGGGTTTCGCACCCCAAAAATTGAATCTTGTATCCCCAATTTTTGCAAGCAGCCTTCTACGTTTCATATAGAGGGGGTGCAAGTATGCTGTAAAATGACTGTTTTCACTCCCAGATTTATAAGTCAGTGGTAACCCTGATGTGTGAAATACCAATGCTGTATCTGTACAATAGTGCCTTAGATATAGACCAGGGGCCCGTTTTACTAACATTTGCGTAAATTTTTGCGTAACTTTACGTCTAAAAAATTCTTACGCAAATTCTTAAGTGCGTTTTACAAAACGATCGTAAGAAAATTTTGAACGTAAGAAAAAATTATCGTAACTCTAAAAATAGAACAACAATGTCTAAAAACAAACCAACAATGTGCTCTTATCCCGGTTTAGTTTCTCGTAAATATCAAAAAATTCTAGTTTTGTACTAGTTTAAAACTGTGCTTTTTAGCATTGATAAAGGTAATTCTGATATTAAAAATTACAGAAATTGGATATTTTCGGTGAATTGCTGAACTATTACTGATACGGTTCCAAACGTTTTATGTACGTTCGAAGGTTTCTATTAGAATCGAGAAAACGTGAAAAATACCAGCTGTCATGTTGTTGTTATTCTATTCTATTATATAGTTACACAAAACAAAGTGAGAAAAATGCAACGAAATAAACATACATTTTCCGTCGATTTTTTAATTTCAGCCTTTCTTTTGATATGTATTTTGAATTTTTCGGTAATTCTTTAGTTTACAAGGCTTTGTAAGGTAAATTGAGGCACTGGCATTAGTTACGAAAATACTTACGTCAACTATTTTTGATCGTAAAGTTACGCAAAAACTTAGGAAATTCTTAGCTGCGAACATTTTAGTAAAACGCACTTACGCAAATAATTTGAACTTACGTTCAAATCTACGAAAAATTCTTGCGTAAGTTCGTTAGTAAAACGGGCCCCAGAGGTGCATTCTTTAGAGCAAGATTTTTAAGATATCTTGAGATTTCTCTAAACGACCTCTATAACATAATACACCTTGGTCAATTCTGTAGAAACAATATAAGAGATAATTATCCGAATGGTTCCGAATGCTCCATAATTAATAATCCGTGGTTTTCCGAATGCTCCATACTTTGTACAATTGACGTCAAGATGACATCATTTGTATAAAGTATGAAGCATTCGGAATTCTCCATAAATTATAAACCACATTTTCCTGAATGCTACATACTTTGTACAATTGACGTCAAGATGACATCAAAAACATCTTAAGAAATCTCACTGTAAAGAATACACGTCTGGCTGAAGTTTTTCAAGTGAAGCGGTGACAAGGACACTGACACTAGGGCTGTTGACATTAGCTCCCTGACATAAAGTCCCGGCTCACTAAAATTTAATGGCGTTAAACACACCGTACAACCGGCTGCGTCGAAGACAGATGACAGTCGTCGAAGACAGATTCGGCAACTGATGTCAGGTAGGTCAAATTAATTAATTTTCATAAATCAACGAAAGGATCTATGGTATTGTATAGTTGATAAATACACGTGCAAATGTTCAGTGCTTCTACAAAATAAACCTTTCCACGTACCCCTCGCAAATAAGGCCACATTCATTGATTATTTCGGAGGTTTCCCACAAAAAGTTACGAAATTTGACTTAGTGCTCGAATATTTCGCATATCTCTCCATATTTACCAGTTTAACTTGTACACGATTACAGTTTAACCATCCAACGATATTTCTTCCAAATTTGAAGCCGTAATTCTAAATAATAAACGAACTGTGTGTCCTGAAAGACGACATATAGTCCAAAAAATGTTGCCTCTGTGGACAGATTCGAGTTTACGGAGTTGCTGGAGAAGACAGATATGGAAATATTTGATTGTCGACGTCGACAGATCTGCATTGACTTATGCAATCGTTGCTAATTAGTTATAGGTGTATGAAATGGATTGATGAATCGCCGCTACAGAGACAGGATGCGTGACACCCCTCTCCTCCGTAAAAAAACAACAAACGAACAAACAACGACAACAAACAATCAGAAAAACCAAACATCAAATATTTGTTTTAGTGAGATGATTATGAAATTTCCCGTTGATTAAATGAAACGCATGCTTTTGAATATTATAAACGAAATGAAAATGTATCATGGATTGACTGGCTTTTAGCTCCACTGGCCGAACGCCAGCAGGGCTTATGCCATAGCCCTGTGTCCGTCGTGCGTGCGTCCGTCCGTACAACTTTTTCTTTAAATATCTTCTTCTCCAAAACTACTGGACCGATTTCAACCAACTTTCACAGGAATCTTCCTTGCATAAACCTATTCCACATTCCTTCCGTGTAGAACTTAAATTTCAATCAAATGAATTAATTCAATTTTTCGAAAAATCTTTGATAATCTTCCTCTCCCAAAGTACTGGACCAATTTCAACCAAACTTCACAGGAATCTTCCTTGCATGCATCTCTTCCAATTTTTTTCAAAAAGTAAATTACTTTTAGAACTTAAATTTAAATTGAACTAATTAATTCAACTTTTTATGCCCCCGATAGGGAGGCATCATAAATTTGACTTGTCCGTCAGTCCGTCCGTCTGTCTGTCCGTCTGTCTGTCCGTCTGTCTGTCCGTCCGTCATTCCGTCCAAAAACTTTAACATTGGCCATAACTTCCTTATTACTTAACATATTCGCTTCATACTTTACCACAACATTCCTTGGTACATTACCTTTCTGTAGGCACATACTTTGGTGACCTTGACCCCTGGATGACCTTGACCTTGAACATAGATTGGCCATAATTTAAAATCAAAGCGGTGTCGGGGGCATTGTCATCTTACAGTGACAGCTCTTGTTGAAAAATATTTGAAAATCTTTTTCTCCAAAACTGCTGGACCAATTTCAACCAAATTTCACACGAATCTTCCTTGCATTAATCTATTTCAAATTCCTTCCAAATATACAGTTCTTCATTAGATTCATTGAAAAAAATGATCGGGTAAAACAAATGTGCTTATTTTTTTGCTATATGAAACATAGTGTAATTTTAAGAAAAAAACATAACCACTTATTGGATTTCATTGTGGTGAACATGATTCTTCTTAGGGTAGAACTCTAATAGATTCCTTGAAGAATTTCGTAGTTTACACCGCATGTCTAGAGTCTAAAAGGTAGTGGGACAATACAGGGCCATCATGATCCTCTTGTCGATACCCTTACGGTCCCGGATAAACGATGGGGAACATAAGAAATAACCCTGCAAATTTAGGCCGAATCACACAAATCTTACCTATTTAGTCTACAGAAATCTCATTTTCGTAGATATTTATTGAACAAAAATTGAAAATACAATGACTGTAAAACGCACGGTAAATAGGCATTTTTTGTAAAGTTGACCGGTTTTCGTGATCTTTCATATCTCTAGTGTTGAAGAGTATTTTTGTCCAGCATGGCCTAAACGGTATGCAACATGCAAAATGGAGGACAACTTGGTTTATACAAATGGAATTAGTTTATAAATGCCTCTAGGCACTTGCGATTTCTAACTCATTACCGTTGTCAATAACTTTTTAGCAGCTCCTTTTTTTAAAATCCAGTTCCAGCTAACCTCTGACGTATTTCCGCCTTCCCAGCTTCAAACTATTTTCTAACCGGCCAAGTATTACCATAATTATTGAACGATTAAAAATCTCGACACAAACACGATTATTTACAGTTTTTTCTTTAATTTCTATCCAACGTTTCGCCCTTATGGGCTTCTTCAGTGATCATAATTATTGAAGAAATTCTTGATTTTTTGTGTCACGTAATACCATACATTGTTTCCTCTCAATAAATGGTCAATTCCATTGTCAAAACGATGAAACATAATACAAATACAATGTATACACTTGGGCCCGATTGTTTAAAAAAAACTTGTGTTAGCACTGACAAAGAGATAAAACACATTTTTGGTTATATATCCCTATAACAACAAAGTAAACAAGCATTCCGAAGTATTGCAAAACAATACCAAGTCCCCTACCGGCTTTATATATGTGTTTAGAAAAAGAAGCCCCAAAAAATTCAAAGTCCAGCATCCGTATCTTCCTCAAAAATCACTGGACCGGAACGAAACTCAATATTGTTCTGTAACTTATCAATGCGGGTCTACATACCAAAAATCAGCTCAATAGCTGCAAGTATTAAGAAAAAAAGTCTGGAAAAACTGTGATTTCCCAGAAATTTTCTAAGTCCAGCATCTGTATCTTCCCCAAAAATCACTGGACCGGAACGAAACTCAAACTCATTCTGTATCTCGTCAATATGTGTTCATATACCGAAAATCAGCTCAATACCTGCAAGCGTTTAGAAAAAAAGTCTGGAAAACTGTAATTTCCCAGTAATTTTCTAAGTCCAGTATCCATATCTTCCTAAAAAATCACTGGACTGGAACGAAACTCAAACTTATTCTGTAACTCATCAATGCGGGTCTACATACCAAAAATCAGCTCAGTAGCTGCAAGCATTAAGAAAAAAGTCTGGAAAAGTGTGATTTCCCAGAAATTTTCTAAGTCCAGCATCTGTATCTTCCCAAAAAACCACTGGACCGGAACGAAACTCATACTTGTTCTGTAAGTCATCAATGCGGGTCTACATACCAAAAATCAGCTCAATAGGTGCCACCACTGAGAAAAAAGTCTGGAAAACTGTGATTACGCAGAAATTTTCTAAGTCCAGCATCCATATCTTCCCCAAAAATCACTGGACCGGAACAAAACACAAACTTGCTCTGTAACTCATCAATGCGGGTCTACATACCAAAAATCAGCTCAATAGCTGCCAGCATTGAGAAAAAAGTCTGGAAAACTGTAATTTCCCAGTAATTTTATAAGTCCAGCATCCATATCTTCCTCAAAAATCACTGGACCGGAACAAAACTCAAACTTGTTCTGTAATTCATCAATGCAGGTCTACATACCAAAAATCAGCTCAATCGCTACCCCCGTTTAGAAAAAAAAGTCTGGAAAACTTATTCACCGGACTGACGGACAGACGGACTGACGGACGGACGGACGGACGGACGGACGGAGTGCAAACCTAAAGTCCCCTTCGGCTTCGCCTGTAGGGCACTAATTAACCAAAACAGGTATATAATCGTTTGGTTAGCGCTAACCAATGTTTATAAACCAATGTTGTGTAAATACAACCGGACTATTGAGTTGTGGGTTGAGGATTTAGTCTAAAAAAAGTACCACAAATCCCAAAAAAAGTTTCACCCATTGTCCCGGATTCCATTGAAAAAATATGGTATGTACATGTACATATGTCAATCTACATGGTTTCCATATGTTATTTGGAATCCGACATTAGAAATAACCACTTTTTCCTGTGTATAATTCTAAGCAGATCTGTCGACGTCGACAATCAAATATTTCCCCATCTGTCTTCTCCAGCAACTCCGTAAATTCGAATCTGTCCACAGAGGCAACATTTTTTGGACTACATGTCGTCTTTCAGGACACACAGTTCGTTTATTGTTTGGAATTACGGCTTCAAATTTGGAAGCAATATCATTGGATGGTTAAACTGTAATCATGTACAGGTTAAACTGGTACATATTGAGAGATATTCGAAATATTCGAGCACGAAGTCAAATTCGTAACTTTTTGTGGGAAACCTCCGAAATAATCAATGAATGTGGCCTTATTTGCGAGGGGTACGTGGAAATGTTTATTTTGTAGAAGCACTGAACATTTGCACGTGTATTTATCAACTATACAATACCATAGATTCTTTCGTTGATTTATAAGAATTAAGTAATTTGACCTACCGTGCACCTGACATCAGTTGCCGAATCTGTCTTCGACGACTCTCATCTGTCTTCGACGCAGCCGGTTGTACGGTGTGTTAAAGCTGCATTCAAATAATCTTCATCCATGTACTGCTAATTATTCTATGCATAAATGTACCAGGCAAAAACAGCAAGTGGATGGTCTTGTTGTGTATGTCCTTTCATGTCAGCTTCATCAGCAATCCCGCTATTGTTTGGTTGAAGTAATGACTGGATAGCCCTTTCCAAACTGTCAGAAATTTAGACCGTTCCAATTTCAGCACATTTTGATCTTCAAAATTGTCCTTTTTCTCAATGTTTTTCCTAGTTTTTTTATGTTAACGTAGTTCACCCTTAAAGGGACATTTCATCCTCATTTTGATTTTTTTAAAGTATGACTTGATGCCAAGATTGGTTTTTCTAATGGGTATAAATGGTATCAGTTTTTTGAAGTTGTTGATGATAGGCGATAAACACGCCTTCAAAGTTGAGACAGAAACGACAAATTCTATATACATCTGAACTGTTGTGGACAACAATTTGTTTAATTTTAACACAAACATATATATTTCTCGTAAACGGCGCAATATTTTGGCTTGAAATTTTCAGAATTTTCGTAAGAAAATATGCTCTTTATAATAAAAATGAAAGTGAAATTTCTGAGAAAAAATTCTGAAATGTCACTTTAATGAGTTTCATCAATGTTGGAATTTTTTGGGTGATCTCATAAACAAAGCACAAAACATTCCAACATTGCGCAATGTCATTAAGGATGGACTACCTTAATTAGGGACATCAAAAATTCATTCGTTTGGACAGGGGATGGATAATCAGCAAGGTATTAAAATATTCAACCCATCAAGTAAGACATATATTTGTTTTTCAGTTTTTATAATTTTTGCACAAGTTAAATAGCACCAGATGCACTGTTCTGCACATTTAATAGACTGTAAAATAGCAGCAAACTACTTCATCAATATAGAAACAATGCAGTCATTTTAATTATCATATTGTATTTCTCATGGTAATCAGAATTTTCCCAATTTCTATTCATTTTGTGTTTTTTAAAGCTTTGTAATGCAGGAAGGTAAAAAACCCTGTTATGACATACATAATTGAAATGGTTTGGGAAAACATTCTGACAAAAGCAGAAATTGCTGATAGTCAGCATTTTCTCCTTTTTCCTGAATATTTTCTATGTGTAACATACATATTTCCTCTTTTGGTAGACATTGTTTTGTTATCTGCAACTCCTTTCTAAATGGACTTTCGGGAAAACATTGAGGCAAACGAAGAAAATGCTGATAATCAGCAATTTCTCCCTTTGCCTAAATGTTTTCAGTGCTTTAATATTAACAAAGGTTTACTTTCCTCATTCAATATTGTTGTCTGCAGCCGGTCTCAAATGGACTACTGTATTTTTTATGCTTTGGGAAAGGGTTAATACATGTAGTATATCTCAAGTTTTTGCAACCATAATTGAGTAGATAGCAGGCAATGTAGGCTAAGATAAGACTGCATGTATGTGCACGCTGATCTTAGTCTACACTGAGAGCAAAATCTTCCGTTACAACAGGAATATGACAAAGACAGCATGAGAATGGTAAACACTTTGGGACTGGATGCAGATGACAAAATGGATCTATGAAAAGAAACATTTATGGTCCAATCAAAATTCCTTGAACAATTTACAATCAAATTCATTGTCCAACGAATAAATTGGCACTAGAGGATAATTGTCAGAAAATGTACTAGACTGTATTGAGTATTTGTGTCCGTGTGGACATGATCAAAACGAAGTGTGGCTTTCATCCCACTTTGCTGCACAATTTGATCACTGTTGTTATCATCATGTAGGGAAACCTCTTTTTGCCGAAGCCGAGGCGTACCATACCGACTGCTCTGCTTTATAATGTCTTGAAAATGTAGGGTTCTGGGATCATCTGAAAAATATAACACAATAATGAGCATAATAGAATTCTGATAAAAACAAATACAATGAAGTACGTTTGGAATGTCATGTAATCATGCCGATCAGTCAGTCAGTTGGTCGGTCAATCGGTCACTCATCCAGCCAGTTAGCAGGTCAAGAGATCAGTAGGTCAGCCAGTCAGTCAGTAGGTCATTCTATCAGTCAGTGGGTCAGTCAGTCAGTCACTCAGTCAATCAGCCAGTATGTCAGTCAGTCAATCAGTTGGTCAGTCAGTCGGTCAATTATCCAGCCGGTTGGACGGTCAGTCAGTCTTTAGGTCACCGTCAGTCAATCAGAAGGACAGTCAGTCAGTAGGTCAGTCAGTTGGTCAGTCACTCAGTCAGTTAGTCTGTCACTCAGCCAGTAGGTCAGTCAAAGTAAAGGTGGTTAATAGTCTCAAATTTACGAACTAGGTCCATATTCGCACGACTTTCACACTTTACTCCACGATCATCAAGCTTCAAGTCGGCTGTCTACAGTCGCCGCCTGCGGCGGCCACAGCACATCGGCCTTCAGCTCTCCAGTGTACCCATTTATACACCTGGGTGAAGAGGAGCAACGTGGGGTAACTTTTTTGCTCAGAAAAATTCCCGTGACCTCGGTGGTATTTGCACTCAGGACCTCTCGGTCCCTAAGCCGGCGTCCTACCACTAGACCACCGTGCCCCACGGTCTGTCACTCAGCCAGTATGTCAGCCAATCAATCAGCCAGTAGGTCAGCCAGTTGGTCAGTGAGCCAGTCTGTCGGTTGGTCAGTCAGTCAGTCAGTCAATCAGCCAGTAGGTCAGTCTGTCAGTAAGTCAGTCAGTCGGTCGGTTGGTCAGTCGGTTGGTCGGTCAGTCAGTCAGTAACTCAGTCTGCCATTAGGTCAGTCAGACAGCTAGTCACTCAGTTTGTCAAACAGCTAGTCACCCAGACAGCTAGTCACTCAGTCAGTCAGACAGCTATTCAGTCAGTCTGTCAGACAGCTAGTCACTCAGTCAGTCAGACAGCTAGTCACTCAGTCAGTCAGACAGCTAGTCACTCAGTCAGTCAGACAGCTAGTCACCCAGTCAGTCAGACAGCTAGTCACTCAGTCAGTCAGACAGCTAGTCACTCAGTCAGTCAGACAGCTAGTCACTCAGTCAGTCAGACAGCTAGTAATTCAGACAGCTAGTCACTCAGTCTGTCAGACAGCTAGTCACTAAGTCAGTCAGACAGCTAGTCACTCAGTCAGTCAGACAGCTAGTCACTCAGTTAGTCTAACAGCTAGTCACCCAGTCAGTCAGTCAGACAGCTAGTCACCCAGACAGCTAGTCACTCTGACAGATAGTAACTCAATTTATCAAACAGCTAGTCACTCAGTCAGTCAGACAGCTAGTCACTCAGTCATTCAGACAGCTAGTCACTCAATCAGTCAGACAGTAAGTCACTCACTCAGTCAGACAGCTAGACACTCAGTCACCCAGACAGCTAGTCACTCAGTCTGTCAAACAGCTAGTCACCCAGACAGCTAGTCACTCAGTCTGTCAGACACCTAATCACTCAGACAGCTAGTCACTCAGTCAGTCAGACAGCTAGTCACTCAGTCAGTCAGACAGCTAGTCACTCAGTCAGTCAGACAGTTAGTCACTCATTCAGTCACACACCTATTCACCCAGTCACCCAGACAGCTAGTCACTCAGTCTGTCAGACAGCTAATCACTCAGACAGCTAGTCACTCAGTCAGTCAGACAGCTAGTCACTCAGTCAGTCAGACAGCTAGTCACTCAGTCAGTCAGACAGTTAGTCACTCATTCAGTCAGACACCTATTCACCCAGTCAGTCAGACACCTATTCACTCAGTCAGTCGGACAGCTATTCAGTCAGTCAGTCAGACAGCTAGTCACTCAGTCAGTCAGACAGCTAGTCACCCAGACATCTAGTCACCCAGACAGCTAGTCACTCAGTCAGTCAGACAGCTAGTCACCCAGACATCTAGTCACCCAGACAGCTAGTCACTCAGTCAGTCAGACAGCTAGTCACTCAGTCAGTCAGACACCTATTCACTCAGTCAGTCAGACAGGTACAGTTGAGAACATCATGAAATTGACATTAGTTTCATTCCATTCCGATCAAAATCATTCCACTCAAGCTATCATTCATTCCGATCACAAAAACATTCAAAACACTCAAATAAACATTCACATCGCTAAATATAAACGTTCAAAACATTCACTGGTTTAATTGGTTGTTATAAAAACAAGGCATTTCATTGGCTGAAATATTAGCGTGGGCGTATTATCGAGAAACCTTCATACCTATGATATTGGTAAATTTCCGATATCGGGCTGTTACTATTTTAAGATCACATCTGATTGGTTAAAAGGTTTTTGTGGGTGTGTTATCGATTTTTTAGATACACAAAATCATTCAAAACGCTTAAAATATTCCACAAAATCATTCAAAACGCTCTTTCCATTCATTCGTTCATTTGCACATAAAACATTTCCGAGCATGTCAATTTCATGTTGTTCTCAACTGTAGTCACTCAGTCAGTTAGACAGCTAGTCACTCAGTCAGTCAGACAACTATTCAGTCAGTCAGACAGCTAGTCAGTCAGTCAGACAGCTGGTCAGTCAGTCAGACAGCTTGTCAGTCAGACAGTCAGACAGCTAGTCAGTCAGTCAGAGAGACAGCTAGTCAGTCAGTCAGACAGCTAGTCAGTCAGACAGTCAGACAGCTAGTCAGTCAGTCAGAGAGACAGCTAGTCAGTCAGTCAGTCAATCAATCAATCAGTCAGTCACAGTCAGTCAGACGGTCAGTCAGACGGTCAGTCAGTTGGTCAGTCAGTCAGTTGGTCAGTCAGTTGGTCAGTCAGTAGGTCAGTCAGTCAGCCAGTCACTCAGTAGTTCAGTCAGTTGGTCAGCCTGTCTGTTAGTCACTCAGTAGGTCAGTCAGTCCATCATTAGGTCAGTCAGTCAGTCAGACAGCCAGTCACTCAGTTAGTCAGTAGGTCAGTCAGTTGGACAGCCAGTCACTCAGTCAGTCAGTAGGTCAGACGGTCAGTCATTCAGTCAGTAAGTCTGTCAGTCAGCCAGTCACTCAGTCAGTCAGTAGGTCAGTCAATTAGCCACTCAACAAGTCAGTCAGTAGGTCAGTCAGTAAGTCAGTAGGTCAGTCAGTCACTAAGTCAGTAGGTATATCAGTCAGTCAGTCAGTCAGCAAGTCAGTCAGTCAGTAGGTCAGTCAGTCAGTAGGTCAGTCAGCAGGTCAGTACATATTAAGTCAGTCAGACAGTGGATTGGTCAATCAGTGACAGTCAGCATAATGTCAATTAATTGGTCAGTTGGGCAGTCATTCTGTCAGTCAGTCAGTCAGTGAGTGGGTCATTCAACACTCGTTCTCAGAATAGGACGTCGATTCCAATTTGCAAATTGAGCAAAAATGAACTTCTTCAAAACCGTTGTTTTTCTTTTTAATTCCGTAGAACAATCATTTATGAACAATAATGCGAAATATCAGGACTCAAATACAATGATTTCTATTTTTTGCAATACTATTTTTAACTCTGGTACAAATTAAGTGTAATCTGCGTTATGAGTAAATAATTGACAATATTTTACGGATTATTTTACATTTTACTGTAAGAAATGATTTTATCATATTTCTTGATATTCTAACTGAAAGGGTTTGTTATTTTTTATTCTGAATTCCCATTCTCAGTCTTTAAATAGTCATTTTGATAGGTCTGTCGACGGTGAAAATACCCATTCTTTCAAAACTAAAAATAAAAGAAGATAAAAAATTATAAAGTTGTCGACCTACAACTGTAATCCTGTAATAAATGTAGATTACAATTTAAACAGATATGAAAAGTATCTATTATTTGAGATTGTTTGCGAAAATTTACTTTCAAAATTGCCTGTCCTCTTCATAACGTAGATTAAATCACGACATAGAGTAGATTACACCAAATTATAAATGACTTATTTGAGCTTAACAAACCGTAGGGTGCCACGGAAAAGACTATAAATATGCTAAAAATATCTGGGAAGAAGTTTTCAGACATTTATGAATGTAAAATTGTCTAAGGGAAACTATATTTACCGTAGACAGTAACAAGAACAGTAACAACTTTAAAATTATAGACTGAAATTCTCCACGATAGTGTTTTAACTTTCACGATTCTTTTCTGAATATCAAAACCTTTTATAAAATAGGTATAATGATTTTTGAAAAAAATTCCTTGTAAATTTTGGAAACAATTTTAGATGTGCACAAGCGAAAAAAAAGGGTATCATACACAAAGAATAATACACCTTTCCTCCGAAATCCTGGTTCTGATCACCCTCTAGAATGGAAAGCAAGAAATAGATGACAGAAAAGAAAATGCCAATAGTCAGCATTTTCTCCTTTTCCTGAAAAGTTTCTATGTTATGAATAGCACACTGTCTGTTTTGAGTAACACTTGTTTCACCTTCAAATTTGGGTTTAGATTTAGACCAGTCTAAAATTTCCCTTTATTATCCATATTCAGAATGCTTATGTTATATGATTTAATATTATTTTGGTGAATATAATAATTATAAAGTCTCTGTGATGCAAAAGTCAAATTTGCGCGGATCTTTATTTTTGTAATGAATATTGTTTTCAAAATATCAAAAAATGAAAGAAAGAAACGAACGCATTCATATTAATGTATACATTGAGGCAGAACATTTAAGTGTCTAAATTTATTTTGTTAATGCACTCTCCAAGAATAGTGTATCTGCGACAACCTCGACATACGGCACATTGTGAAATGATTCTGCGTACAATGCCATCAAGCTTAACCAACAGCTGGTCAACAGGGACAATTTCTCAAACAGCAAACACTCAGCCTTGCAATTCAAACGATTCTGTTGATGGCAACGTGGGTGTGGATATTGAATGGATTAATGTGAAATATAGCTTAGAAAATAATTATTCAAAGAGAGAAAAAACTGAAAAGCAGCATTTTTTGTCTTTTGTTCAAGTATTTTCTCAAACCGTTTCGTTCAAGGGCATTAAAACAGTGAAAAATAAGTAACAATTAATGTTACGTGTGCAATGTGACACTTTTAAAACGTAAAATTTGATTTGTAATCTACGTTTTCTACTTTGGTAATCTACGTTAAGATGTCGAGTTTAAATACTTTGATTCCACGGGGAAAATCCATATGTAAGCGAGTAGATTTAGAAATTCGGCATCTAAAGCCCATGATAACATAGGTTAACGTGCTATGATATCTTAAAGATATACTGGTAGACGTTTAGAGCAGATACATATCCATTTTTGAAAGCTACGTTATTGCCTTTTTGCACAACAGGTCATTTCAATCTTTTGAGTGAAATTACAATTAAAACATGTCAGACAATTATTGTGCTTTTAAATTTGAAAACAATCCACAAATCGGTAAGGGTTACATTTAGGTTTCTGTAATAATGGACTATAAATATTAGAGGGTAAGTCAAGAATTCTTAACACGAATTCAAAGTTTTTGTTTATAAGTGTGCTTTAATCAGGTATGTTGTCACAATTTGGAAAACAACTTATACAGTTTTTGTATCCATATATCCTTCATAGTATGAAAATTAATAAAACCGTAAAGAAATTGTGGAAATTTTTTAAAAAACATGTAACTTACCTCGAATTCTGCCACCCGTCACATACTTCTAATGACACTCCACGAGACTGGCATGTTGAGCAATGAAACAAGGAACATGATTTTTTCAGACTCTGTATGTATATTCTACAGTTTAACAACCAATAAATCTCTCTATCGGGCTCAAAACAGCGAATTTCGTGTTTTTCACTAACGTAGCTTACATAACGTAAATTACTGCATAGGAAACTTTTCTCGATTGACAATTCGAAAAAGATATGAAAGAATAATTCATTACCCCTATTTCCTCCTCAAGTTGAAGCCTACTTCCTACTATATTGTTTATTTTTCTATTTCTTCTAGTATGGGGAAAATGCCACTAACGTAAATTACAAGCTTAAAACAACGGTCGTACCTCGGTTGCATAATTGTGTTTTTAAACAAAACATAGAACACATGCGTGTCTATATTGCAGTCTGATTATTCAAATGCTTGTTTAAGATGCTAATTTCGTTGATAATCAGTGTTTAAAAGGAGTTCTTGAATCATTTATTATTTTTTTAAATGATGCTTAACGTAGGTTACCTAAATTCGGGGACAAAATATTATTGCGGATATTTTTTTTCTTTTTACCTCAATTAGTGAAATATTGCTTATTTTTACGTTGGCACATAACCATTTATCAGTTTCGAAAATATCTTTTTTGTATTGCATTTTGCCAACTTGCCCATAAAAGCTTCAAATCATCAACGAACAGCGCGGGGACAGGCGAAAAATCGACCCCTTGGTATAAATATGGATTGCCCAAATCCATACAGTTGTATACTATGATGAGTTTTACCCATTTTTTATTTGTACTATAAATGATATTGAAGGTATGCAAACTTATTTTTTAACTATTGATGATTTTCTATTTTTTATGAATATTTTTATAGCGAAGACAGCCTTTTTCAGAAATCGACGTCCTATTCTGAGAACGAGTGTCAATCAGGTTGTCAGTCAGTCAAGCTGTCAGTCATTAGTTTCGTCTGTTGGTCATTCAGTGAGAATGCCAGTGAGTCAGTCAATCTCTTTGTCCATCAGTCAGTCTGTAAGCCGGTCAATTAGTCAGTCATAGGTCAATCAGCCAGTAGGTTGGGTTGTCTATCAATTAGTAAGTCAGTTGAATAGTATGTCAGTTACTCAGTCAATAAGTCAATAAGTCAGGCATTCAGTTGGGCAGTAACAGTCAGGTAGTCAGTTAGGCAGGTTGGTCTGTAAGTCAGTCCCTTAGTCAATTGGGAGTAAATCATTAAACTGACTTCTGAGAAGGGTAAAGAAAACCAGGCTTCACAGGCCAAGTTTTACTTTCTGCATTATGTAATTATGTATGTCAGCAAAGAAGCTACAAATGTGTATAGATTGGGCAAGTAATTTTATAAGGAGATACAGCCTTGTACGAGGGACGTTCAATTAATTTTGGAACCGGGGTTCTATAAGCCATAGTTATGTTGCAATTCAATTTTAAGTTTCTTCAGTCCTTCGAAGTAACTCTCTTTGACACCCACATACTTCTAAAGTTTCGAGATCCATTACTTATATGCCAATAAATGGGCCTCTTTTGGAGCACCTCGCAGACACTGGAAAAGTGCACTGCATATGGAATATGAAGGCCTATACCGACGACCAGAGACTTTTTTCGTCATCATGGGGGAACACAAAAAAAGCGACACGGACTTAAGCCAAGCTATAAGGGTGGATGAAGACGCTGTGCAGCATGTGTCTCTTTCCGGAAGTCTTGGACAAGATGACACATGTAGACAGCTCCGTTGTCATGGATTTGGTACATGGCTCTTCAGTCGGTCCTAGACCTGCTCTTTTCGTAATATTTCTTTAATTTCGCTGACATACATTTCTTGTATGAATGACCGGCGATAGTTGTACGATTTGAAACAGTAATTTGAACAATACACCAGTTACATTTGAAAATTACCGCGTACAAAACTTTTGCCGCGCTTTTAATATTTTGGCTTTTACGGACCTTGCCTGATCTTTTCGCAACCATTGCTTGCTAATGACACGCCATTGGTGCTCATGATAGAAGATTATTGTTCAGTCAAATGTACAAAGCTCAGAAAGCCCACATTTGTTGCATTTATTGCATTATTTCAAAATATATTTCGCAGCAGGTGGGGAACCCAATGGCATAAACCTTTCTGTGTTTCAACCCTTTCGCCAAAATCGTATAACATGTCCCCGATGAAAAAACAACTTTATCTGCTATATCTTGCACATTGAACGATGCGTCTTGTTCGGTCATGTCGGAATCTACAGCAATATTTGCTTTGATACTAGCTCTATCCGGGTTGCCTGAGAGGGGGCATCATTCAGGCCAGTTTTACCAATTTTCATTTTTATTATCTTCCTAAAAATTGACGTATATTCAACGTTCGAATGTCCACGAATCTGATATAGTTCATTATATACATGTGATGCAGATATTTCAAAGCCTATGCGACCTTTAATGTAGACCCATACATCCTACTTCAGTTCGTTTTCCATGTTGCGCACAGCGTAATAGCCAGTGTATATGACTGAACCAACTTGAAAGTTCAATAACTTTTGAAAGAGTCAACGAATTTGTCTCAAAGTTTGACCAAGTATAGCCAGTAATTTTCCCGTCAAATACCCGCAAGCACCACAAGTTCTGTAGAACCATGAGGTATGGTGAACCATTAGTACCACTTTTAATTGAACGTCCCTCGTAAACACAATAGGCATACGCAGATACCATTTTTTTAAGTTCTAGCCATTTTCTTTGTTTTATTCTCTATGACAGATTTTTGGGTGATTTATCCATTTAACCCATTCCCACACAGAGTAGTTTTTTGACTTTGATAATGTTGTCTGCAACTTCTTTTAATTTGGATTACCCTAATACTTTGTTGTTTGTTAATGGGTTAAGCTTACAAATGGGCATATTATTATATCTATCAGACATCAAAACACAATGACGGACCTCCGCCATCAAAGTTGGTTATTTTGTTCATCAATCGACCAGAATGCCTACCTTCAAACTAGTGACAGTCGCAATTGAGGTCAGCACTGCTTCTTCCAAGAAGGAACCAACCATCCAATCTACAGAGACTCATACTTCCCAAGGACAATCAGGGATTTCTGACCAACACTACATATGCGAGTTCAGGCACTGTCTGGCATCCAGCTCTCCAGTGGTGCACATATAGAAAAAACCCAGTTCATAGACTGTACATCATTTTAACATAGTTTTAAACTTTAAGATAGAGACTTCCGTGGACATTGTTGTTTCTTTTAACGGGATGCAGTTGCAGAACAAAACCCTTCCGAAGACCTAACTCTTACTTGGAAGTAGAAGAATTAATAAGGAAATAAAAAAAATCTTTCATTTTATAGTTTTTTGTTTGACTGTTCTTATTTTACATTATTTGGGAAAAAAGGTCTTACAACTTACATTAATCCCTTGCAATACTGCTTCTTTGAAACTGTACCAGTAGGCCCTACTTGCGCCTAATGTGTGGGCCCATGAAATGTCCAAGAACTACTCCGCTACAGGGGATCAAACTAGGAACCGCTTAGTGGTAAGGCTGACACTCTACCTTGTGACCACAGACACCACTGTTGATCACTTTCATTGGATTATGAGTAAATCTCAAACTTTATGTATTTGTTGAAATAATGAAAAGCAAATTCATCACTTTTCACAATGTTTTCAGCTTTGACAAGAAATTGAGGGAATCCTTGATAATAAAATGGTGTCCTTGCAACAAAGAGGTTCAGAGTTTGAACCAGATTTATGCGATGGCTGATAGTTCCTATCTGATACCATCCTCTGAATCCAAATTATGGTGCAAATGGGCCTCAGAGTTGTTAATTGTTGTTAATTGTTAATTGTGCACCATAGTTTTTCGCGAGTGCATTTATCTTTTCGCTAGTGATTCCAAAAGTCACTTGCAAACAATTGCGAGTCGACTTACTTTATACGGAAATTCTAGCCCTGACTGAGTGACTGTGTGGTTTCCAGGAAGCAGAATCGAAAGGGATTAAACTAAGTTACAAAGACTTACTAAATACTTCCAAATTGATGTTAAATAAATATGTTCAAATAACTTCTGAAGAAATAGGACACACATAAAACAATATGCCCCAAAATATTTTGGTACAGTGTGACTGTCATTTATAACTACATGTATAAACAAGGTAGACTAGTGATCAGCCATCAGTGATCAACATTGATCTTACGGCTGCTACAAGTTGAAGTTGAAGTAGTATGGTAATACTTTGATAGGACTACGGCGTTTTACCCCTTTGCCACACAATACCTTGTTTTGACGTCTCTTTCCCAAACAAGACCGGGGTTTGACGTCCCTATTAGGAAAAGACTTTGGAAAACATTGAAACAAAAGAAGACACTGCTGACAACCAGCAGTTTCTCCTTTTGTCTCAATGTTTTCTGCGTTAAATTCTTCACAAATTCCTTCCTTTTTAACATTCAATATTGTTGTCTACATCAGCTTTTGATCTGGAACACCCTAACATTTTGTTGTTTGGGAAAAGGTTAAAATTTGGAAAACATAGAGACAAAAGAAGAAACAGCTGATAATCAGCATTTTCTCCTTTAGCCTTAATATTTTATCAGCATTTTCTCCTTTAGCCTCAATATCTTATCAATTAAAAATTTTACCTTAAGTTAAACCCTTTTTGTCATTCACACCATCTTTCAAATTGGTCCATCCTAACATTTTGTTGTTTGGGAAAGGCTAAATTGTCCGTCCAAATAGACGTGTAAACATCCAGAAGTATTTTTTTCTTTTAAATGCAATGTATAGGTCAAAATTAATCGCAGATTTACAAACCAATATTAAATTTACCTTGTATTTAAACTGTGCATTTGAACAAAGATCTGTAGCCTCAAGCCGGTGAAGGCACCACAGCCCCACCACAGCCATCCTCGGCTCAGCAGTCCTAATTAATGTCAACACTGTAGACACGCTTGCCATTAAAGACTAAGTGCTTCCTTCTGTTCAAAAATATCCTATTTAACAAATTTAACAGGTATCAATGTTTAAATTCAATTAAATAAACTGTTTTACATTTAAATCGAAAGTTATGATACCGTTGTTGTTATGATTAACTTCGATATTAGGTCACGATCAATCTCGAAATTGACGTTGACCAATTTGGAATTCGGAATTGGCTCGTTATTCCGAAGTGGTTACCAACATCAGCGTCGTATTTATAAGGTGTGCGTTTATCTCTCTAAGTACAGATGACACTGCAAAACAGGTAAAGGTATGGGGAAAATAACCTGTCTGGTCAATTTCAGGCATTGGCGTGCATCGCGATCATACGATCGTACGTACATAGATCTACGTCGATGCAAAATAAATGTATAAATCGGAACAAAAGAAGCATTTACTGGATAATTCTATGGTTTTTGTATACATTTTTTTAATGAACTACCTTCTTTGCAAACGATAGAACAAATTCCGACTTCCATCTTAATAAAAATACCAACTACAAGCTTCGATTGATATCCGTATTATCAATTTTATTGTAACTGCAATCATAATACGATGTTGCTACGTCGCTTTCATTAATTAATGCTAGATTCCCACTGCCGATTTTTTCAACTCGATCAACACGACCTTCTAATTTACCCGATCTATTGCAACTAAATGTATGCACACGACTTTTTCTCGATCTCTAGTCTAGAAACTAGACTCCCACACGAGCACTCCCGATTATTTCCTGATTGCAACCCGACCATCTTTCCGATTTCAACTCGATCACACAGACCTGTATTCGAGCCCTACACAATCAAGACCCTACAATTTCGATCTATACGCGACCAGATCGAATAGATTCTCGAAATATCATGGACTGAATGAAAATGTTTTTGCATTGTCTGTGGCTATCACATATTCATAATAACTTCATAATATTGTCGGTTTAAACGTATACAATGTCATGATTGAAATTTGACCTTCATGACGTAAATGTACTTTTAGCAATTTGCTCACCCTCCATTTACTGCATTTTTTAAGTCATTGAATACCATTATTTCAACCGAATGTGTTATGTCTCAGAGCGGGGAATCACATGACCCACTAGTTCCGATAGTTTTCAATATTTATGTAAAGATAGTCTGCGCGGGATCACGTTATGTTTGTATTCATTTATCACCACATGACCTAGTATTCCCAAAGCCGATCAGATCAAACCGATCAAGCGATCAAATTAAGATCGAGCTCAGTCTGCAAGCGTGATTGGGAATCATCGGGGTGATCGAAATTGATCTGCATCTCTCGGGGCGTCCTACTCGATATTTTTTGACATGCAAAAATACTCGAGTGCGATCGTGTACAAAAATGATCGAGAAGCGATTGTGTATTGATAATGTAGAAGATCGACCTTTTCGAGAATCAATCGTGTCGGGAGATCGAGTATGACCTGGTTGATATTTTTACCCCGAGCTGCACCGAATGTGAACTCGATTACCCCGACTTGTACTCGTACTAGTAATTTCCTACCACAACCCGATCAAATCTTCATCTGCTTCATTTGTTCACCCAATCAAATCGGATTTAGAGGTCGGATTCGATCGGCTAGAGATCGAGAAGATGTAATTTGGTCGGATTTGATCGAGGGAATTTAGGCGATCGAGTAGATCGAGTTGAGCCACTGCAGTTGGAAGCACTCGATCACCTCGTCTTGTACGAGCGATTCCAAATCGTATCTCGATCAACTCGACTTCTGCTCCATCCAATCAAATCCCGATTAAAGATAGGCTACCTACTCGATCACACCCAATCACTACACGATTGTTTCCCGATCAGCTCGATCTTCTACACGAGTATACTCGAAAAGTTCCCGATAAGTTTTCTACTCGATTGATATACGAGTCTTTTTGACGTGTCAAACAAGTATTGACAAGATTACCGATTGATGCAGTCCAATGTCAACCATCTCGACTAATCCCGATTACCCATGCGGAGCAATCTCGATCGGTACTCGATCGCTTGATCGGGTTTGATGGAGTTGATTTGATCGGCAGTGGGATACTAGCATAAAGTTATGGACTATGCGAAAGCATTACTCCTAATTAATTGACAGGGTATCTGATCATATTTAACCCATTAGCGCATAGAAAATTCGTTTGCTCCGTCCACAAACTGTGCCCGAAAGAGTGAATAACATGTAACTGTGAAACATTCGCGCGACATTTCGTGTCGTCCGATTTAAAAAAAAAACACACAGGCAAAGGTCACGGACAGAGGTCGCTCGTCTAACATCATACAAACAATAAACGCCAAACTACCTAATATTTACAGCGTAGTTAAGCCCATTTCTGCCGATTTTAAAAATCAACGACTATATTTTCGAACTTGTGAAATTTGTGCCTGGTTGCCATGGTAACCATTTTTGTTTTTTAGTTTTTGGATGAGAGATAAATTAATGAAGCGTAAACATAAGACCTATTTTATTATTATACTGTCAAATCTGTTGTAAACTAGAATTATTTTTCCTACCCAAGCACAAATTCTACTTGTAATACGAATATTAGGCATTTCATTCATTTGTGACCGTCGACACCCATTGTACAAAAACAGCTGTAACTTCGTCAATTTTTAAGATAGAGTCATATTTTTTTTCAATTTTGTAAATCAAAAAGATAGCAGTTTCTAAAAATAAAAAAATCCTAAATCGAAAATTTTGTCATTTAGGCAGGTTTTCCTGCATAACGGCTCATATATTTCTCGTAAACGGTTCAATAATTTGACTTGAAATTTTCAGAATTTCCATAAGAAAAGATGTTCTTTCAGATAGAATAAAAGTAAAATTTATGCAAAAATGATTGTGAAATGTCACGTTAAGATTGCAAAATTGAGATAGCCGATAAAATAATATGGTAAATACTTCAGAGACATATTACGGCTGAAATAAAAAAAAAGAGACAATATGAAAATGTATGTCCAACTTTTATGTATGATATACAGATGCTAAAACAGGATCTGTGCAGACTAGCAGATAATGAAGTTTGCTGCCATAGGACATCGTTTTGTGCCTCGAGAGGCGGCGGCCCTGGAGCAGTTGGTAGCACATCCGCCTCTCATTCGAGAGGTCCCGGGTTCGATACCCGGTCGCGGCAAATGCCCTTTCGGACAAAAATGTCACCTATCAACGGTTTGATATCGTGAACCTATGTGGGAGAGCAGCTGGAGGCTCGGTTAGAGTGTTGTGATAGTACAACAGGAATCCATGATTGGGTGCTCCAGCCGCGCGATATGACCTTAGTAGTTGAAAACAGTGTAAAACCCCAATAAACCAAAGTAAAACCCCAATAAACCAAACCAGGTTCGACATGCCCCGTGTTTGATCCCAGGCCGCGGCAAATATCTTTTCTGACAAAAATGTAACCCACCAATGGTGTGTGTTAGTATTTGTAGTATCATTAGATCCCTGCTCTTAGCATATTACGTACGCGCCAATGGTTGTTAGTATCGTTAACCCATTACAAAATGGCGAATTTTTAGACTAGTCCAAATTCAAAGATGACGCGGACGACAATTTCAAGTGAATGAAATTTTTAATTTTTTGGTCTCTTTGGGTAGAAAAATAGTGGGAAATGAAGAAATTGCTTGTCACAAGAAATTTCTTCATTTTCAACGATGTTTTCCTAAGCCATTATCTTGTGGGGAGTCAAAAGTAGTCACTGTGTGGTAATGGGTTAACATAGGCGAATAGCAGGGGTTCAGTTAGGGTATTTTTGTGTTCGTCCTAGTTTTCGGACCAATGAAATTGCAGTATATTGGAACATTTCGGCGCTATATTTCACATAAACGCACTGCCGGTCAGTTTATGTCACGGATATCAGATGTAAACACAGAATTTTTGTATAAAACATGATATGACTCTTATAAAGTGGGGCCGCGGCCTTAGCGCTGTTTGTAGCGCATCTGCCTCTCATTCGAGAGGTCCCGGATTCGATACCCGGCCGCGAATTATGGTCATTTCGTACCATAATCATTTCGTACCAGTCATTTCGTACCATAATTAGTCATTTCGTCCCATGATTTTGGTCATTTCGTACCATAATTTTACCATTTCGTACCATAGATTTTTAACTTCGTGCCATTGATTTCTTCATAAATAGTGAATACTTTTTAATGACAACACATATTTGCGATCATTTTCTAAGCAAAATCTGCATATGTGAAAAAATTTCACTCTTCAAATAATGACAAGGATGATGAGTTGAATGATGACTTAAGTAATGATGTGTACACTAAGCATTCAAGTACCGACAACACACACGGGCATCGTAATTATGATCGTCAAAACTATGGCAATAAATCGGACTCGGGTCGTGGTCGGCGACGTCATGGTGACTGGGCTCGCCATGACGTCACCGAGTACGACTACGCAGTCGATACTCACAACCGTTACAGCGCTGCTGATGATGGACACGGTAATGGTGACTATGATCAGCAGCCGCTGAATGAGGGTTTTTAAACAAATAACAATGTATAAGTGGTATATTGTACTGGTTATCACAGTACATTTTAGTACTATAGTTACATATATGAATATGCAAAACTTAAACCTTTGTACATGGAATGCCACCGGTCTAATGTCAAGTGCTTTATACCTAAGTAACATTTTTGACCAGGAACAAATTGATATTTGTGGCATATCCGAACATTGGCTTCATGCGAATGAATTACAATTCTTGAGTAGTATACACTCTAACTATTATGGAATAGGTGTTTGCGATTCTGATTTAAGTATCTACAGTAACCGACGCGTAGGTAAAGGTGGTGTAGCAAAAAGGTATGATTCCGTTATTAGTCCTTTGAGCATTGACAACGACAGAGTAGTAGGAATACAATTTCAACAGTCACGTGATCGTTTTATATTATATATATCCTGCAGGTATACCTTTGTTACAACCCGTTTTGAAATAAAAACCCGTTTTGAAATAAATTATTTCAAAACGGGTTACGATGTCATAACAGTAACCGACGCGTAGGTAAAGGTGGTGTAGCAAAAAGGTATGATTCCGTTATTAGTCCTTTGAGCATTGACAACGACAGAGTAGTAGGAATACAATTTCAACAGTCACGTGATCGTTTTATATTATATATATCCTGCAGGTATACCTTTGTTACAACCTGTTTTGAAATAAAAACCCGTTTTGAAATAAACTTTCAGAAATGTCCAAATATGTGCATATACACTTTCAACTGACATCCAGACAACAAAATGACAGAACGCAACATGCTACAGACAGATATAATCATTTTAAGTATGTGTCATAACTTTGCTGAAAATATATTGAAGGTGATATTTCATTCCAATTCACCTCTAAATTACTTGTACATGTAGTATTTACGTCCAGAAAGTGATATTGTCTGTTTACTTTGCCATATACGGTCTTTCAAGTTATAGAGATTCTTAATCAACCCACTTTGAAATATTTTATTTCAAAACGGCTTGCGATGTCAAAAACCGTATTTCAATTCGCTGACAACCCGTTTTGAAATAACCCCGTTTTGAAATAATCTTTCAGAAGTGTCCAAATATGTGCGTAAACACTTTTAACTGACATCCAGACAACAAAATGATTGAACGCAACATGCTTCAGACAGATATAATCATTTTAAGTATGTGTCATAACTTTGCTGAAAATATATTGAAGGTTATATTTAACAGACAATATCACTTAAAAGAATACTTCTACCACGAGGAGGATGAATGTGATGGTGATGAGGACGTAATGGACAAGTTCGTTATAAAAAAGAAGAGCACTTTCACACCTAACAGTGGAAGAGACCAACACTTGGACCTTTACATTGAATTGGTAAAGAACGACGTAGTTGATAACCTGAAGAAAAGTGGGCACTTAAACCTTTCTGCTAGTGAGAATAAAGCATTCTACGAGCTGTTACACAACAACGGTATAGTTATACGTCCAGCAGATAAAGGTTCAGGCATCGTTGTTGTTGATAGCGACTCGTATATTAACGAACTTGAACGAGAGATCCTACAAAACCCATCATATGAAGTAACAGCCAACAACATGGTGGAACAGAGCCACAAGAATGTAAAGAAACTAGTCAACAAGATGTACAGAGATGGTGCAATTTCCAAAGATATGCAGCAATACCTGATTCCAAAGTATGCGACACCGGGTAAACTGAAGGGGAACCCAAAACTGCACAAAAAGGATGTACCGTACCGTACTATTGTAAGTGGCATCGGAACTCCAACGGAACGCATAGCAGAGGTAGCTGAACATGAATTGAACGAGTTTGTTGAGACCACACCAAGCTTCATTAGGGACAGTGCTGACTTCATAAATAAATTGAAAGAGCTGGATGAACCACTTCCTAAGAATTGCATATTATTCTGCTTTGATGTATGCAAATTATACCCGTCAGTACCGAGAAAGGAAGGACTTGAGGCATGTGAAGAGGCCCTTACCACAAGATCCAAGTCATTGATTGATACAGGAAACGTGTTACGCATGATAGAGACTGTCCTTGACAACAACGTATTTGAACTCGGCGACAAACTGTTTGTTCAGAAGGACGGTATAGCCATCGGTTCACGTCTTGGCAAAAACTTCGCTTGCTCCTACATGCGAAAGTGGGACGAAAAACTTTTGACTACAGCTAAAACACCTCTGTTCTACAAAAGGTTCATCGATGATGGATTCGGTATTTGGGCCGGAACAAAGGAAGAACTGGAAGTGTTTGCGCAACATGCTAACAGTATCCACAAGAACATCAAGGTAGAACTCCGGTATGATGAACAGCAGATCGAATTCCTGGATACTCTGGTCAAGATAGAAAACGGGCATGTATATACCGATCTGTTTGTCAAGCCTACAGACAAGCAACTTTACCTTGATAACAGATCATGCCACCCACCATCTACAAAGAAAGGCTTGGCATATGGACTGGGGTTGCGACTCAAACGTATATGTGAAAAGGAGGCAGACTATCAAACAAGAAGGAAAGAACTCAAAGGTAAACTTCGCTTGAGAGGGTATAGCGGCCGTACGATTGAAGCACAACTCGCAAAGGTTGACACCTTAGATAGACAATCGCTTCTCCAGAAACAGACGAATAAAAACCGTTCCACTGACAGGGTACCACTGGTATTAACGTATTCTAATCTTCTCCCAGATGTACACAAAATTATCAGCAAACACACAAATGTCCTATACAGGTCTAATAGGATGCAGCAGGTGTTCAATAAACCCCCATTAGTAGCTTATAGACGAGACAAAAACCTCTGCGATACCTTAGTGCATGGCAAAACAAACCGCATAGTACAGAATACAGCGTTTCCCTGTAAGGCAGAATGTGACACGTGTGGCATCATTTCCAGAGAGCGGGTCAGAGATACGGAGAGACGGGTAGAATTTGTTGTACCAGGTAACGTGAACTGCCGACAAAGGAATGTGGTATACGGGATAAGCTGCGCGCGGTGCGATTGTATGGTGTACGTCGGCGAGACAGAGAGGCAGATACGTGAGAGAATGAAGGAACACCTGCGTGATGTACGACAGAAGAGCGACAAGCCGATCAATAACCACTTTGGACAGGTACACCACTCCGCGGATGACGTCCGCTTCACGATTCTACAGCGTATGTATGCGGCAAACAAGACAGAAAGACAGCTACACGAGTCAGCATGGATACATAAATTACGGACGATCCGGCCACTTGGATGTAACGTGAAAGACGCGCGGCACGACGTCGCATTATTTGACGTCAAATAACTGGCGGGAACGCGTCGACGTCCGGAAGTTACGTCGACGTCGTTTCCGTTGTTATTTAATGGCGGCGCCCATGACAAAGTTGAAATGGAGTAGCGCTGAAATTTATAACGTTTCTGAAGAAGGCATTTCGCCGAAAATTTAAATAAACTGAGCAATATTTTAAATGGTTTAATCAGTTCCCTTCGGAACTTTACTATGAAACCGCTATAAATAGCTCCTAGAACGGAAAAATGGATGACACACTACTCCGAGCGAAATATGCGGTTGGAAAACAGGTACGATACAGGAGCCATGCTGACTTTCTACAAAGGTGTTTGCAGTATACAATCATACCGAAAGGCTTCCAGATGAAATGGGACATACAGCTAGATGTCAATAGTGTTGAAAAAGACATGTGTTCAAAGATAAAGATGGACGCGGCTTTGAAATTAATGGATGTTTCCATGAACGCGTGTACACGGAAAGCTGCTGATCTTGAGGACGAAGTCAACCGATATATCCAAGATGTTGGAGATGACGGCAGAGCTATTATTGAATCTTGGCGTGATGTAGAAGGTAAACGTCTTAAAGCTATTAAGCAGAAGAAACTACGTGTGCTAATGAATTCGTCTCTGGACAATAATAAAGAAACATCACGTACTAATTATAGTACTATAAACATAGCAAAAGATGGTAATTGTTTCTATAGATGTATTAGTCAGAAAATCTACGGAACACAGATGAGACATGATGTTGTTAGACAGGAATTGGTCCAGCATATGGCCACTCACACGGAAAAATACAGAAGTCTCATTGATGGCGATATGGACATACACCTCCGTGATCACAAATGGACAGACGGGCGTGTGTCATCGTGGGCCACGGAGGCGGAAATACAGGCAGCAGCTGACTGGTATGGTGTTAGAATTTACATATCAACGGACAGAATGTTTGATAAGTGGAACATGTTCGAAGGTGAAGCTGTAAGCAAGTGTGCCGGAAGTGACGTGAGTATCTTTTTGCTGCTAGAAAACTCTCATTTCTCACTTGTCCGTGAAAATACCACTGCTAATGGAGGCCCCGTAGGTACTAATGACAATGTGGACAATGCGGTTGTAGATTGGTTTGATGGCGGGAAAAATGACTCACCAGTTAATACAAGGAAGTGGCACGAAAAACGCTCATTATGTACAGTGTCAGCTGATAAAGTCACCAGTGATTCTCATTTCCCTCACAAGTGTAAATCCGTAACAAAAGATACATTTGATGAAGAACGTAAAGTGGTCCAAGACTCGAAGAAGATGGCACCTGATCAGAAGTTTTGTAAGATTGACAATATAAATCGACGCACCAAAAGCAAAAACAATGACAATCTAAGAGTCGGCGCTCAGAAACAATCCTCAAAAAGTTCGACAACGTCTGTAACTAACTTGTCAAAACACAAACTTACACAAGCTCAACTCACTTTGCTAGAGAAAGGATTGAAATTTATACCCTCGAAAAACAAGCTTGACAAAATTAAACTTTTGTCCGATCTCGCAGAATGGGAGAGAAGGATGCGTTTAAAAGAATACTTCTACCACGAGGAGGATGAATGTGATGGTGATGAGGACGTAATGGACAAGTTCGTTATAAAAAAGAAGAGCACTTTCACACCTAACAGTGGAAGAGACCAACACTTGGACCTTTACATTGAATTGGTAAAGAACGACGTAGTTGATAACCTGAAGAAAAGTGGGCACTTAAACCTTTCTGCTAGTGAGAATAAAGCATTCTACGAGCTGTTACACAACAACGGTATAGTTATACGTCCAGCAGATAAAGGTTCAGGCATCGTTGTTGTTGATAGCGACTCGTATATTAACGAACTTGAACGAGAGATCCTACAAAACCCATCATATGAAGTAACAGCCAACAACATGGTGGAACAGAGCCACAAGAATGTAAAGAAACTAGTCAACAAGATGTACAGAGATGGTGCAATTTCCAAAGATATGCAGCAATACCTGATTCCAAAGTATGCGACACCGGGTAAACTGAAGGGGAACCCAAAACTGCACAAAAAGGATGTACCGTACCGTACTATTGTAAGTGGCATCGGAACTCCAACGGAACGCATAGCAGAGGTAGCTGAACATGAATTGAACGAGTTTGTTGAGACCACACCAAGCTTCATTAGGGACAGTGCTGACTTCATAAATAAATTGAAAGAGCTGGATGAACCACTTCCTAAGAATTGCATATTATTCTGCTTTGATGTATGCAAATTATACCCGTCAGTACCGAGAAAGGAAGGACTTGAGGCATGTGAAGAGGCCCTTACCACAAGATCCAAGTCATTGATTGATACAGGAAACGTGTTACGCATGATAGAGACTGTCCTTGACAACAACGTATTTGAACTCGGCGACAAACTGTTTGTTCAGAAGGACGGTATAGCCATCGGTTCACGTCTTGGCAAAAACTTCGCTTGCTCCTACATGCGAAAGTGGGACGAAAAACTTTTGACTACAGCTAAAACACCTCTGTTCTACAAAAGGTTCATCGATGATGGATTCGGTATTTGGGCCGGAACAAAGGAAGAACTGGAAGTGTTTGCGCAACATGCTAACAGTATCCACAAGAACATCAAGGTAGAACTCCGGTATGATGAACAGCAGATCGAATTCCTGGATACTCTGGTCAAGATAGAAAACGGGCATGTATATACCGATCTGTTTGTCAAGCCTACAGACAAGCAACTTTACCTTGATAACAGATCATGCCACCCACCATCTACAAAGAAAGGCTTGGCATATGGACTGGGGTTGCGACTCAAACGTATATGTGAAAAGGAGGCAGACTATCAAACAAGAAGGAAAGAACTCAAAGGTAAACTTCGCTTGAGAGGGTATAGCGGCCGTACGATTGAAGCACAACTCGCAAAGGTTGACACCTTAGATAGACAATCGCTTCTCCAGAAACAGACGAATAAAAACCGTTCCACTGACAGGGTACCACTGGTATTAACGTATTCTAATCTTCTCCCAGATGTACACAAAATTATCAGCAAACACACAAATGTCCTATACAGGTCTAATAGGATGCAGCAGGTGTTCAATAAACCCCCATTAGTAGCTTATAGACGAGACAAAAACCTCTGCGATACCTTAGTGCATGGCAAAACAAACCGCATAGTACAGAATACAGCGTTTCCCTGTAAGGCAGAATGTGACACGTGTGGCATCATTTCCAGAGAGCGGGTCAGAGATACGGAGAGACGGGTAGAATTTGTTGTACCAGGTAACGTGAACTGCCGACAAAGGAATGTGGTATACGGGATAAGCTGCGCGCGGTGCGATTGTATGGTGTACGTCGGCGAGACAGAGAGGCAGATACGTGAGAGAATGAAGGAACACCTGCGTGATGTACGACAGAAGAGCGACAAGCCGATCAATAACCACTTTGGACAGGTACACCACTCCGCGGATGACGTCCGCTTCACGATTCTACAGCGTATGTATGCGGCAAACAAGACAGAAAGACAGCTACACGAGTCAGCATGGATACATAAATTACGGACGATCCGGCCACTTGGATGTAACGTGAAAGACGCGCGGCACGACGTCGCATTATTTGACGTCAAATAACTGGCGGGAACGCGTCGACGTCCGGAAGTTACGTCGACGTCGTTTCCGTTGTTATTTAATGGCGGCGCCCATGACAAAGTTGAAATGGAGTAGCGCTGAAATTTATAACGTTTCTGAAGAAGGCATTTCGCCGAAAATTTAAATAAACTGAGCAATATTTTAAATGGTTTAATCAGTTCCCTTCGGAACTTTACTATGAAACCGCTATAAATAGCTCCTAGAACGGAAAAATGGATGACACACTACTCCGAGCGAAATATGCGGTTGGAAAACAGGTACGATACAGGAGCCATGCTGACTTTCTACAAAGGTGTTTGCAGTATACAATCATACCGAAAGGCTTCCAGATGAAATGGGACATACAGCTAGATGTCAATAGTGTTGAAAAAGACATGTGTTCAAAGATAAAGATGGACGCGGCTTTGAAATTAATGGATGTTTCCATGAACGCGTGTACACGGAAAGCTGCTGATCTTGAGGACGAAGTCAACCGATATATCCAAGATGTTGGAGATGACGGCAGAGCTATTATTGAATCTTGGCGTGATGTAGAAGGTAAACGTCTTAAAGCTATTAAGCAGAAGAAACTACGTGTGCTAATGAATTCGTCTCTGGACAATAATAAAGAAACATCACGTACTAATTATAGTACTATAAACATAGCAAAAGATGGTAATTGTTTCTATAGATGTATTAGTCAGAAAATCTACGGAACACAGATGAGACATGATGTTGTTAGACAGGAATTGGTCCAGCATATGGCCACTCACACGGAAAAATACAGAAGTCTCATTGATGGCGATATGGACATACACCTCCGTGATCACAAATGGACAGACGGGCGTGTGTCATCGTGGGCCACGGAGGCGGAAATACAGGCAGCAGCTGACTGGTATGGTGTTAGAATTTACATATCAACGGACAGAATGTTTGATAAGTGGAACATGTTCGAAGGTGAAGCTGTAAGCAAGTGTGCCGGAAGTGACGTGAGTATCTTTTTGCTGCTAGAAAACTCTCATTTCTCACTTGTCCGTGAAAATACCACTGCTAATGGAGGCCCCGTAGGTACTAATGACAATGTGGACAATGCGGTTGTAGATTGGTTTGATGGCGGGAAAAATGACTCACCAGTTAATACAAGGAAGTGGCACGAAAAACGCTCATTATGTACAGTGTCAGCTGATAAAGTCACCAGTGATTCTCATTTCCCTCACAAGTGTAAATCCGTAACAAAAGATACATTTGATGAAGAACGTAAAGTGGTCCAAGACTCGAAGAAGATGGCACCTGATCAGAAGTTTTGTAAGATTGACAATATAAATCGACGCACCAAAAGCAAAAACAATGACAATCTAAGAGTCGGCGCTCAGAAACAATCCTCAAAAAGTTCGACAACGTCTGTAACTAACTTGTCAAAACACAAACTTACACAAGCTCAACTCACTTTGCTAGAGAAAGGATTGAAATTTATACCCTCGAAAAACAAGCTTGACAAAATTAAACTTTTGTCCGATCTCGCAGAATGGGAGAGAAGGATGCGTTTAAAAGAATACTTCTACCACGAGGAGGATGAATGTGATGGTGATGAGGACGTAATGGACAAGTTCGTTATAAAAAAGAAGAGCACTTTCACACCTAACAGTGGAAGAGACCAACACTTGGACCTTTACATTGAATTGGTAAAGAACGACGTAGTTGATAACCTGAAGAAAAGTGGGCACTTAAACCTTTCTGCTAGTGAGAATAAAGCATTCTACGAGCTGTTACACAACAACGGTATAGTTATACGTCCAGCAGATAAAGGTTCAGGCATCGTTGTTGTTGATAGCGACTCGTATATTAACGAACTTGAACGAGAGATCCTACAAAACCCATCATATGAAGTAACAGCCAACAACATGGTGGAACAGAGCCACAAGAATGTAAAGAAACTAGTCAACAAGATGTACAGAGATGGTGCAATTTCCAAAGATATGCAGCAATACCTGATTCCAAAGTATGCGACACCGGGTAAACTGAAGGGGAACCCAAAACTGCACAAAAAGGATGTACCGTACCGTACTATTGTAAGTGGCATCGGAACTCCAACGGAACGCATAGCAGAGGTAGCTGAACATGAATTGAACGAGTTTGTTGAGACCACACCAAGCTTCATTAGGGACAGTGCTGACTTCATAAATAAATTGAAAGAGCTGGATGAACCACTTCCTAAGAATTGCATATTATTCTGCTTTGATGTATGCAAATTATACCCGTCAGTACCGAGAAAGGAAGGACTTGAGGCATGTGAAGAGGCCCTTACCACAAGATCCAAGTCATTGATTGATACAGGAAACGTGTTACGCATGATAGAGACTGTCCTTGACAACAACGTATTTGAACTCGGCGACAAACTGTTTGTTCAGAAGGACGGTATAGCCATCGGTTCACGTCTTGGCAAAAACTTCGCTTGCTCCTACATGCGAAAGTGGGACGAAAAACTTTTGACTACAGCTAAAACACCTCTGTTCTACAAAAGGTTCATCGATGATGGATTCGGTATTTGGGCCGGAACAAAGGAAGAACTGGAAGTGTTTGCGCAACATGCTAACAGTATCCACAAGAACATCAAGGTAGAACTCCGGTATGATGAACAGCAGATCGAATTCCTGGATACTCTGGTCAAGATAGAAAACGGGCATGTATATACCGATCTGTTTGTCAAGCCTACAGACAAGCAACTTTACCTTGATAACAGATCATGCCACCCACCATCTACAAAGAAAGGCTTGGCATATGGACTGGGGTTGCGACTCAAACGTATATGTGAAAAGGAGGCAGACTATCAAACAAGAAGGAAAGAACTCAAAGGTAAACTTCGCTTGAGAGGGTATAGCGGCCGTACGATTGAAGCACAACTCGCAAAGGTTGACACCTTAGATAGACAATCGCTTCTCCAGAAACAGACGAATAAAAACCGTTCCACTGACAGGGTACCACTGGTATTAACGTATTCTAATCTTCTCCCAGATGTACACAAAATTATCAGCAAACACACAAATGTCCTATACAGGTCTAATAGGATGCAGCAGGTGTTCAATAAACCCCCATTAGTAGCTTATAGACGAGACAAAAACCTCTGCGATACCTTAGTGCATGGCAAAACAAACCGCATAGTACAGAATACAGCGTTTCCCTGTAAGGCAGAATGTGACACGTGTGGCATCATTTCCAGAGAGCGGGTCAGAGATACGGAGAGACGGGTAGAATTTGTTGTACCAGGTAACGTGAACTGCCGACAAAGGAATGTGGTATACGGGATAAGCTGCGCGCGGTGCGATTGTATGGTGTACGTCGGCGAGACAGAGAGGCAGATACGTGAGAGAATGAAGGAACACCTGCGTGATGTACGACAGAAGAGCGACAAGCCGATCAATAACCACTTTGGACAGGTACACCACTCCGCGGATGACGTCCGCTTCACGATTCTACAGCGTATGTATGCGGCAAACAAGACAGAAAGACAGCTACACGAGTCAGCATGGATACATAAATTACGGACGATCCGGCCACTTGGATGTAACGTGAAAGACGCGCGGCACGACGTCGCATTATTTGACGTCAAATAACTGGCGGGAACGCGTCGACGTCCGGAAGTTACGTCGACGTCGTTTCCGTTGTTATTTAATGGCGGCGCCCATGACAAAGTTGAAATGGAGTAGCGCTGAAATTTATAACGTTTCTGAAGAAGGCATTTCGCCGAAAATTTAAATAAACTGAGCAATATTTTAAATGGAACTTTCAATATATTTTCTGGAAAGTCATGATTCTGGCTAAAAATGCCTATTTCTGCCTGCAGCATGTTACGGTCGATCAGTTTTGACGTATGGGAGACAGGAAAATGTGTTTATGCACATATTTTGACATTGCCGAAAGTTTATTTCAAAAGGGGTTTTTATTTCAAAACGGGTTGTCAGCGAATTGAAATACAATTTTCGACATCGCAACCCGTTTTGAAATAATTTATTTCAAAACGGGTTTTTATTTCAAAACGGGTTGTAACATACCTTCCTAGCGCTAACCATAATATTACCGTATATCGTGATTATATAGAACTTCTCTTTAATCTTATAAGTATGTATTCACAACAAGGTAGAGTCAGCAGCTATAGGGCTTTAACCCTTTCCTCCGCTATATTGAAATTGTATGAGAAGATACTCCTCAATCGTTTGCAAACAAATGTTGTTTCTCCTATTAATACTCTTCAAGGAGGTTTTCAAAAAGGAATGGGATGCAACATGACATCTTTTATTCTCAATGAAGGTATACAATTTGTAAGGAAAATGATACACGCTTGTATACATGCTTTTTGGATGCGAAACAAGCGTTTGATCGTGTGTGCCACGATGGATTATTTTTTAAATTACACAAGCGCGGCGTTGATTTCAAACTTCTTAAGTCGGTAATTGCGATGCATTCAGATATGTACAGTTGTGTACTCTACGCAGGCTTTCATAGTGACTGGTTCCCCATTTTACAGTGAACCAGACAGGGTAGAGTCTGGTCGCCGGCCCTATATCTTTGGTATATTGACTCTTTAATTGAAGAGTTAGTCATAAGTAGATTAGGTTTTCAAATAGAAGGATACGATTTTTGTGCACCGTCCTTCGCGGACGATATGACTCTTCTCTCTTTGTCACAAACTACGCTCCAATCAATGATCGATATTTGTTATCGATATGCCTGTAGATGGAGGTTTCAATACAATGCGAGTAAATGCGTTGTCGTAACCTTCAACGAGTCAAAACGTTCATTCATCAATCGACCGAAATCTTGTGCCCGCTTGCATACTGCGTATAAGCCTAGCTTTAGCCAGGATTATACAGGGTCGTTACAGCTCACTTGCTGAGACATAGGTTTTGCTAAGCCAAAGCTATTTCTTATCCAAGCTTGTGTTGACTTGCACACTTATGAACTGAGTTCAATTCACAGTTAAAAACCCAGGCTTAGCCAAACCTGGTACATAGCAGGTTTGGGTGAGCCAGATGTACATTAATTATTCTGTTTTTCTTTAAAATTCACAAATAAACGTTGTTTTTCCAATGGATTTCATCAATATTAGTGAGTCTAACAAAACGAAACCAATTTCTGCCTTTTTGAAAACAATTAATAAAAGTAAAATTTACGGTCGTATTCCGCGAATCAGAAATGTTGCTGGGGAAAAAGGCCTGCTTGAAAATTTTTCAGAAAAACGATAAATCGTCGGCATTAATACAAAAACCTCGTATGTCATTTTTTAGATGGTTGAAAAGGGGAAGGAAAAAATTTGATAACCTTCCCGAAAATGAAAGATTTTACTTGAATATCGGACATATCGTTCATATTCAATGTGTCTTTAATATTGATAAGTAAAAATATCCCAAAACCTGCAAGAATGGTCTGAACTGGGCATACAAGGGTTGACATTGAAAATTGCAAAAAACTTACATACGAGATTTTACATTTTCTTCGACGAAATATTCGAAAATGTCTAGATGTTAAATGAAAGAAAGATGTGCAATAAGGTAGGGTGACCAGTTCTTAAAATACGAGAAAAAGTTGAAAATAGAGAAAATGAAAAAAAGTAAGAAAGCGAGAGAAAAAATGGGAAGGAGAGAGGAAGGAGATGTACAGAGAGGGCGGGCCGGAACCTACACTTCTAAAGAAAAAGATAGAGAGAAAAAAAGGACATTGGGAGAATGATAATACGAACATGGATAAAAATAGATTGTTTTCTATGCTGGTAGATCGACTTAAAACTAGAAAAACCGGTTTCGGCACGCGTAATAATATGAACCATGGCTCAAACTCGGGATCGTCCAAACTCGGGCTCAAAACCGTTAGAGCTAATGGCCGTGAAGTCGGGATCATCTCGGGTTCAAGCCTAGCTTATCTGAAGTCGAGTTTGGTAACGGTCTACGGCTAAACCCAGGATCGAGTATGCAAGGATGTTGGAGCGGTACATTGATTAATGAATCAGAAGAGTGTAGTCATCTCGGCATTGTTTGTCACAAGTATTCAAAATCTTCGGTACAAGTGAAGAATTATGACCGCAAATTAAGAGGAACTTTTTTCGGTTTGATAAAAGAGGGTATTCATAGGAATGGTTTGAATCCACTAACTAGCTACCGTATTTATCAATCTATTGTCCTTCCGCGCGCTCTGTATGGTATTGAATTCTCTAACTCACTTACAAATACAGATAAACTTGTTTTGGAACGTAGCCACAGGCTATGCTTAAAACAAATCCAAGGATTACACGTACGATCAAGATCAGACATTGTACATGGCTGTTGGGCTCATTCCCTATCGAATATGAAATTGACAAGCGTAAACTGTTATTTTTGGGACAACTGTGTCGTTCAGACAGGGATTGTGCAGCTAAACAACTTTTTGTCTTCAGATTATTGTCTTACGTTCAAAAGTCGTCTGAAAAGGGGTTTATGCCTGATATTGTTTGTATTTTGCATAAGTACAACCTTTATCATGTATTAACCAATTATATAAATGATAGTGTTTTTCTTGAAAAATGTGTATGGAAAAGGATGGTACAATACAACATGTCCAATTATTATATAAATGCCTGGCAAGTTAGAACTTGAAACTATCAATTTGTTATGTATAGGGAAATTCAACCCGAATTCAAATCATGTTCGTTGTGGAATTTTGCGAAATGTAACCCAAATATGTTACGTGCTTCCTTTTCAGTAGCGCAGCTCATCGCTTATCTGTCAAGTTTTGATAGTAGCTGTTCTAAATGTGGACGTGATAATTTACATGTCAGCATCACAGAACGTATTTTGACTAATTGTCCATTCTTTTATGAATGTATTAACTCCTTTTACTTGGAGGTTGCGTCAAGACTTGGGCTTACAAATTGCAACCATTTATATTTGATGGATCCATTACAGTTTGTAAGAGCCATGTTCTGCATAAAGTCTGAATTCATTACTTTCCTTGGAAATGGTTGTGAAAACTTCTATGTAGCCGTGTTAAAATTCTGCCATAGAATTTTGGGTCTATACAGATCAACACAAAGAATGTAAATGATCAAACGTTCGTGAAACATCAGAGTGCTCTGTTAATCACCGATTGCCTTATAAAACCTTTCTCTTTAGTTTCGTGAAAGGTTTTAGATAGGGAGACCGGTTGATTTTTATCCCAATTAGCTATCCTTGTCCTTTTCCAGCGAAGTGCATCTGAACATTTTGGTTAATTTCGACTTTTCAGACTAAAAATTTACATGTACTTCTCGCTGTCTGTCTCTTGTTTCTGTCTTTATTCTTCTTTTTTCAAAGTCTTTATTTTGTGATTGCCTTATTAATTTGTACCATATTATTGATGTAAATATGTTCTTTTTGTATGAATGCTCTTGTAATTATAATATGATCTTCATCTTGGAGGAAATAAAGAATAAAGAAAAGAGAGAAAAAGTTTTTCGGATAACATCGTTTAGCCAATTGCCCGGAATGCCAACAAGAAAATTTAAATGCCTTTAAACAGGACTTGGACATTTCTACAAGTAAAACTTGTAACCATCGATTTCTTCTTTTACCTCAATGTTTTCCAAAGTCTTTTCTAGTAAATACGCAAAAACCTGTCAAAAAGCGGTCTTTTTCAACAAATTAAAAAAAAAACCTGCATTAGATCTAGATGTCTCTGATAGAAATGTCTTGGAAAACATCGAGACAAAAGCATAAGGAAATGCTACATGTAATAACCAGCATTTCGTCGGTGTTGTTGAAAATCATGGTAACTGCAGCTTTGTTAATTTGCAATAACAGATCGATTTTTTCCTTTTGACTCAACTTTTCCTTGGTTTAATTGTATATAAATTTTGAATTATCAATGTCAACTTTCAGTTTGTCGTCTGCAACAGCTTTCAAATGTGGTTACCCTGAAATTTTGCCATTTTGGGATAGGGTTAAGAATGGTTTTACTTGTAAATGATAATTGCTTGTTTGTGGGTAGACTTTAAGTGATAGTCTCAGTAATTAACATATAAAAGGCGTGACAATCAGTGACAAAAATAACCTATTAACCACATACCCCAACGCCTTGTTTTTTGGGGTTTTTCTTTTTAAATACATTTACATGTTCATCTATTTGATTAAAAGCATGGTCTTTGTTAAATAGTCTATATTTTATCTTCTTTTTACGGATTTTTCCTCTTTTGTGAGTAGATTTTACAATAAAGTCCGGTTATGGTACGAAATGACTGTATACCCAAATACCCTCTCTGACAAAATTGTCATCCACCAATGGGTTTGAAATCGTATACCTAAGTGGGCGAGCAGCTGGAGGCTTGGTAAAGGTGTTGTGGTAGTACTGGTTTGAGAAACAACAGGAATAGGTGCTCCAGCCACCGCGATATGACCCTGGCAGTTAAAAATGGCGTTAAACCCCCCAAAACTCAAACTCTAATACAGTGGTGACTTAGATACGGTGAAAACTTACGTATAAAGTGATAGAGCGGTATGTGTTCTGTACCGGAGATCCGTGTCCGCGGTCTGGACCATTCTTTTTCTTTTTTTTTTCTCTCTTTTTTTATTTTTGTCTTTTATTGTCCTTTATCATTTGTTTTTTTTTACACAAAAAGTAAGCTGCCATCAGCCTAACGAATGAAAATTCGTAACTTATAGCCATTCAAGCATAAAAATTAAAAAAAAAAATCTGCAGACAGCTCTTCATAATTGAAAACTTACAGCTCTACCAAACTACCTAAATTTTCTTAGTGATTATCATACTACATATTAAGAATATGCTATGTTTAATCCATGTGATTGCGCAAACAGACGAAGAAATCAAAATCCAAAAGGCAGGAGATTTAGATCCAAGCCTATCTTTATCAGGGATCAAACAGAGCGATGGAACGGTGAATGGACAGGCCTGATTATGCATAAAAATTCAAATGCACGGAGTTTTTTTTAAAATGATGTCGTCTGTATTAAAGTAACTTGTTAGGGCTTTTGGCTAGTATATTTAAATTTTATTTATACAACCGACTTTCAATAAGACTTACGAGGGGCGTTCATTAAAGATTTCCCCTGACCTACTTTCAGTTGAGGTAGGAAGTTGAAATTGTACACATACATTACCGTATACCTCTATAGGTCACATGAAAAATTGCAGCTCTGAAATGTAATTTGTTTCTCATTTCCGTGTGCTGAAGTTAAGTAAGGTAGCGTGATGGAGCAAGCAGTCATTAGCTTCCTGTAATTGAAAGGTCGCACTCTAAAGGAGGAATTTGATCACATGAAAGAAGTTTGTGGGGATGATGTCCCATCATATGACTTTGTCAAACACTGGTATACTCAGTTCAAGTGTGGACGTAAGTCTGTGGAAACAGCTCGAATCCTGAGCGCTTACAGTCTGTCATTGATGATGCCACCATAAAGTCAATGCAAGGTTTCGGGCACAATCTACGGTGTTCTACAAAACAGGTCCCAAAAACTGCATTAAACGATGGCAGAAGTATGTCTCTCTGACTAGAGGCCATGTAGAGAAAGACTAACATTTGTGCCAAATTTCAATTCTCTATACTTATTGGAAGTAGATAAGGGGAAATCTTTAATGAACGCCCCTCGTATCTTAACCATTTTAAAGTCAATAACAAAAGCTTTTTGTAATATTAGATCACCATTCGTTCATATATTTTTGGTTCCAATTTTTTTCTTATGCCTGTTAAGACAACTCCGGTCTAAAACTCATCTTTGTAGACACGAACGAGATTTTTGTAGAGGGTGAAGAAGAATCACATAACATATTGATTTTATTACAATTACTTTAATCTAAATCTAAATGACATTAGATACAAAACAAGTGTTTATTTTTATTAACTACATACAATTAGATATACAAAAGACTATATAGTACTCTTTAAAACTAGAAAATGACCTTCTGTGATGCCATTTAATCAATAGGCACAGATCAGATCCAGCAGATTTCAACTGGATGTCACAGATCTAGAACAAACATGTAGTGAGATTTAAAAATCACCACAGAGTTTTAATCGTGTATTGTCAGCGCGGACTCACTAGAGTCGATACTTTTACAGATACCTACACAGAATGATCTTTTTAGCGTGATAGTTCAGATTAATTAATTCGATCAGTCGTTTCACGAGAAATCCTTCACAAAGGAGAATGCTGAATGTATTCTACCGTTTTCTCACCACATTTTCTGTGTTATTCATTATATATTTTTCATGACAATGATTCGTGAGGGTCTTGCACTAGTCTGATATACACTAGAAAGATATTTTGTAGTTTTGTTCTTGAAATATTTTTTACGTTTTCTCAATAGATTCAAAACTGCGTTTGGTGAAAGATAATCTTATCTGAGTATTGGAAATTCGTGATATTACTATTGTTTAATATGTTGAACATGCATTTGCGATCATCCCCTGAAATCATTTTGACCTTGCAACAGTTTTTAGCAAGGGATCTGTCTTATACATGTAGTTGCTCGATGGCAAACTGGATCCAAACCAGTATATGCACTTTTATAAACTGGTTTGTTGTTGTTGTTGTTGTTGTTTATTTCAATACTTTTCATTCCTGTTTCGCATTTAGACCATTTTTCATCAAACCCATGGTAGACGTGTCACCTATTTGAAACAGAAACCTGCCATTTAAAGCAAAAAAAGAAAAGCCTATGCAAAAAAGCTTAATTGCATATGCACATTTTTTTTTAATATTTTAAATTAATTGACGAAAATATCACACATTAGTGAACATTTGATACATACAGAGCATTGCAGCTTCCTGGAAGGATATAATCACATTGTACATGTATATGTAAAACGTCCTGTCCAAAACAGAAGTTAGCATGTGTAGGTCTTTTTTACAGAATCAGATTGCATTACAGTATAGTAAAGTGTTTGGTTTCCATGGAAACATATATTGTAAAAGTAGTTTTTGGGTAAACGGGAGAAACAGCTATCAGTCACTAAGTCCTTGATGTAGACAAACAATCAATGTTTTTAAATGAAGACAAGACATCCGTTTTTGGTCAATTTTTGCGAGTACATCAGAAAAAAATCAGACATATCTCGAATAGTTCTTGGTATAGATTAACAATTTTAATATCAAATTGAAGCTTTTAAGCATTCGTCTTTATTTTTTGGACAGTTATGCAAATGAAATAGTTTGAATATGCATACTTTTGTAGATTTAATTGGAAATTTTGGTGAAATTTTCACAGTTTTTGTTAAGATTTTTTTTGCAGGAAAAGGGATATTCCTTAATTAGTTGATGGTGTTCTCTTACAATTTTGGTGTCAAAATAAAACATAGAACTCCTTTCTTAATTCCAGTTTTGCATAATAGCTTATTTACAATCCAACATTTTTCTATTCTATTTTAAATCATGATGAAAATATCACAAATTTGTGAATATTTAGTACTTGGTTTTTAACATACATAGAAGAAACTAAAAAAATATTGTATAATTATGCACTTCTGCCTGTCCCAAACAGAAGTAAGCATTTTGACGTCTTTTTACGAAGGAAAATTGAAATACAGTATGCTAGAGGGTGTTGTTTCTAGGGAAACATATTTTTTAAAACGTGGTAGAGGTTTTATGGGAACAGCTATAACTCACGGTTTACAAGATCAACTGTCTTACATCTACTGTATCAAAATGAAGCAAAGACTCATATCTTAATTTTTTGGGAATATTCTTTTAGTACTATACATGCCATTGTTTGGATATCTTACAGCTAGCCCCCTACTAAAACCTATGAAACCTTTGAAAAACTTCAATTTAAGAGCAAAACTTTAAAACCTTTACTTTTTTGCTAGAAGACCTTTTCAAACCGCAAAATAGCCTGTAATTTTCATCCAAAACCTGTATATTTGCTCTGGCTGGTTGTCTTGCAAGCTTAAAGCAAGCGATGGCTTTCGTTCTGCATTATCCCTCTTTATGCATAGTTTAACAATGAAAATATCACCAGATGCCACCAAATCCTACCCAAATTTTCAAAATTTTGTCGGTAAGATTCCGTATGTTTTTCGTATTTTACACTAAAAGGTCTTTATTTACATAAATGTGAGCCTTTAAGAAATCCTTTATTTCTATTTTGGTATGCTAGGAGGCCTGCTACAGACTATTAGTTAAAGTCTCAAGGGAACAGGCTAAGCCCCCTCCCCCAAGTTGTCCAAAAATGCCGAATTTTCCTTATTTTACACTGAAAATTTAGGGAAAAACCAATTTAGTCCCCCCCTCCAGTTTTCAGACACAGGGGCTTCAGCTACCTAAATATAAAATTGCTTTCTACTGGCCTGTGAAGGATGGATAAAACACACATAATGTCACATGTACTGAGTGATTTGCGTAATAAGAGATACACGCAGAACCGAAGACTTCGATTTCTTTGACAGGTGTAATTATCAGAATTGCAATGATGGCAGTTAACCTTCTGTTTACAGAAATATATTACATGTATTCCATTTATGTACGAAACATATTGAAACATGATTACATCTTTAAAGACACCCATGCAGGGTTGTCAGACGTACAAACATGTAAATATGTTAAAGAAATATCGTATGGAATGGTCAAACTAGATGCACATGTAGCTAGATAATTTCTGTTCAAGAAAATTTCAAATGAAGTTCGTTTTGTCCTTCTAAACCCTGTCTGTATATAATTAATTTAACCGCTCCTTACATTTATAGAAACATTTATGTGAACCTGAACCTTGAAATAGTTAAAAACTTGGTTCCGCCTCTAAATTGACTTTCTTTTGGATCAAGATGATACAATGCAACACATAGAAATGGAAACTGCCATTCCCCATGTTGATCTGATTCCTGAAAAGTCTAGCATGGACCCCGTTAATGTCTTGTAATGACTGTAAGATACTGAGCGGAGTATTCTCAGCTGTCTGTCATGCTATGTTATGTTATTTTATTTTGAGTTTTGCTTCAAATTGCACTTTTGTGTATACTAGATAAATATTTGTTGAAAGAGTCGTGGTTTTGATATTGTGATGTTGATATTTGAGCGGTATCAGGCTCACATGCTGTTATATTTAATAGTCATTTTCGCCCTTAAAAACCTGATTAATTTACAGGAATATGTACTACAAATCCATGCAAATATGATTCCAAAACAATAATTTCCTATAACATATGTTTAAATTTATCATAGAATAACATTTATGTGTAAGACGTATTGTTAAATCAAAGTTTGCGCATTTGTATTTTTTGGAAAAATTTACCCCACCCACTATTGGCTATAGCTATAGGTGTAGGCTAAAGACTAATTCTGTGAACAAATATATATAAGTCAAGAACAGGTTTCTAGGCAATTTTTAAGCATAATTTCACAAACACAAACATACATGTATTTGGTATTTTCTAAACTTTTTTTTCATTTTAGACAAAACTTATTATTGTTATTTTTGGCCATTTTTCGCTATATTTATGTATATTAACAAAAATACACTGTAAAAAAGTTGCATATTATTGTTGTAAGTAAAAGTGCAAATCGTCAGCTTTATTTTGATACCAAAATAATTGTTTTAGCTTTATAAATAATAAGTTATGGGGCATTTTAGGAGGCATATGTGACAAATGCACCGAATGACCTTTGACCTGAATAAAATCCCTTTGCGCCATTGATTCGGACAGCGAGACAGGGCTAGAATTGACCGTGATACATAATTGAATCATTCTATATATGTCTCCTGCTTGTAACAAAATGTCCTCCCTGATTTGATTTTTCAGATTTTCACTACCAGTCTAAGTGTGGTAAAAAAGATGTACATTACTTACGTATATTTTATAAAAAATCAGATCAGTCGGACCGGGGCCAGTCTATATGTATATGCACGCGGGTAATCACCGTGGTCAATACAAAATTTTGAATGATAAACAAAATATCTTTGTTTAACATGTGAGGGGGGCTGAAAATCAACAAATGACAAAAACTCTACAAACAATATCCTCAGAGGTACGGTTCTTATGCCCTGCACTTCTCCAAAATGAGTTTTATCCACCTAAGAACTATCATGAGTCCTTTTTGGAATATAACAAATAATATAGTATGAAAATCAACAAAGAGCAATGACTAAATATCGCATTGATAGACTACTAGGCAATTACCCTAAAGAAATCATTTTTACACAAAAATAATGTTGTTACTTGTGAATTACCTTTTGCACCCTCTCACAACAAGACGGTAGCTTGTTCAATTTCATTGTGCAATTTGGAGAAGCAGGCTTGCTGCGATATTGTAGTCAGAAACTTGATTCTAAGAGATTTCGGATAACAATATTGATGCTAGAAGAAGGTAGTAAATACGGGTGTTGCTAGACAAGTTAAAAGTTGTGTTTTAGAGCATTTTTGGCTTTTCTTTTCTTAAGTTTTCAAAATCATGTTCATGTAAAAAGAGAAGCATTGTTACAACCCGTTTTGTAATAATCACCCGTTTTGTAATAAATATAACAAAGTGGGGGATTATTACAAAACGGGTTACAATGTCTAACCCGTTTTGTAATAACCCGTTTTGTAATAAAATTATATATTTTCCCGATGACTACTATTTGCATTCAATACTCAATGTTAGCTATTTTAATCATTCTCAGAACAGCTGTGCGAACTTTAAATTGAAATAATTTTCGTTTTGCAGTGAAATTATCAAATGTAGAAAAAATGATATAACGCAGTTTGTGATAATGTATTACAAAGTGGGGGATTATTACAAAACGGGTTACAATGTCTAACCCGTTTTGTAATAACCCGTTTTGTAATAAAATTATATATTTTCCCGATAACTACTATTTGCATTCAATACTCAATGTTAGCTATTTTAATCATTCTCAGAACAGCTGTGCGAACTTTAAATTGAAATAATTTCAGTTTTGCAATGAAATTAACAAATGTAGAAAAATGATATAACGCAGTTTGTGATAATGTATTACAAAGTGGGGGAGTATTACCAAATGGGTAAGAACGCCTAACCCGTTTTGTAACAACCCGTTTGGTAATAAAATTTTCACATTGTTTTCAATAACTGATATTTGCATAAATTATGCAGTGTAACGTAATTTTAACACTTTCTGAACTATTGTACGTCTGCAAAGAAAGCAGTTTTCATCTTAAAAAGAAAATTCCATCCGCAGATCATTGATATAACGTAGTTTGTGATAAAGTATTACAAAGTGGTGGATTATTACAAAACGGGTTACAATGTCTAACCCGTTTTGTAATAACCCGTTTTGTAATAAAATTATATATTTTCCCGATAACTACTATTTATTATTCAATACTCAATGCTAGCTATTTTAATCATTCTCAGAACAGATGTGCGAACTTTAAATTGAAATGATTTTCGTTTTGTAATGAAATTATCAAACGTAGAAAAAAATGATATAACGCAGTTTGTGATAATGTATTACAAAGTGGGGGATTATTACAAAACGGGTTACAATGTCTAACCCATTTTGTAATAACCCGTTTTGTAATAAATTTATATATTTTCCCGATGACTACTATTTGCATACAATACTCAATTTTGCTACTTTAATCTGTTTTGTAATAATTCCCCACTTTGTAATACTGTATCATAAACTGCGTTATATCAATGATCTGCAGATGGAATGTTCCTTTTAAGATGAAAATTGCTTTCTTTACAGACGTACAATAGTTCAGAAAGTGTTAATATTACGTACACTGCATAATTTATGCAAATATTACTTATTGAAAACAAAGTGAAAAATTTATTACCAAACGGGTTGTTACAAAACGGGTTAGGCGTTCTTACCCAGTTGGTAATAATCACCCACTTTGTAATACATTATTTCAAACTGCGTTATATCATTTTTCTACATTTGTTAATTTCACTGAAAAACGAAAATTATTTCAATTTAAAGTTCGCACATCTGTTCTGAGAATGATTAAAATAGCTAACATTGAGTATTGAATGCAAATAGTAGTTATCGAGAAAATATATAATTTTATTACAAAACGGGTTATTACAAAACGGGTTAGACATTGTAACCCGTTTTGTAATAATCCCCCACTTTGTAATACATTATCACAAACTGCGTTATATCAATGATCTGCGGATGGAATTTTCTTTTTAAGATGAAAATTGCTTTCTTTGCAGACGTACAATAGTACAGAAAGTGTTAAGATTACGTTACACTGCATAATTTATGTAAATATCAGTTATTGAAAACAATATGAAAATTTTATTACCAAACGGGTTGTTACAAAACGAGTTAGGCGTTCTTACCCGTTTGGTAATAATCCCCCACTTTGTAATACAGTATTTCAAACTGCGTTATATCATTTTTCTACATTTGTTATTTTCACTGCAAAACTAAAATTATTTCAATTTAAAGTTCGCACAGCTGTTCTGAGAATGATTAAAATAGCTAACATTGAGTATTGAATGCAAATAGTAGTCATCGGGAAAATATATAATTTTATTACAAAACGGGTTATTACAAAATGGGTTAGACATTGTAACCCGTTTTGTAATAATCCCCCACTTTGTTATATTTATTACAAAACGGGTGATTATTACAAAACGGGTTGTAACAAAGCATATAGTTTTAGGTTCTTGTAAATCGCGGATTGAATCATGTTTTGAATAATTAGAATGGACAATTAAGGTAAGAGGGGTCTAACTAAAAACACCACTTTCTAGCCTTACGAAATGCATCAAATTACACACACTTATAAATACACTTCGCATAAGTTGATTCACCGTGCCGGATTTCAACATTATGCTTCAATAAGAAAATGAATTTACAAATATTATTTAACTCTATATCCATATGCAAGGGAGTTAATTTTGAACATTTTGTAATATGCATTAATTCAAAATGCTAGACCGTACTAAATGATTGTGTTTATTTTTGAAATGGAAATGTAACACAGTTTAGGAATTACTGACAATTTTCAAATTTCGCCTCTGGCTCTTTGGTGCTAATTTGGCCCTTCTTACCTTAATATTTACGTAACGTCAGCTACTGGCATTTGTTCACAAAATACAAAATACATAACAAACAAGTACAGATAAAGATTTTGTCAGGTTTGAACCCATTCCATCTATTATCTGGAATTTTGCATTCGAATTCTACATTGCACAAAAAAATTAAAGTAGTATGGTACAAAAATAATGAGACTACTTCATACATTAGTTACGGGGGTTTTCCCTTCATTCTCTGTTTCTACTTTTTCCAGAATGATTGCCTCCATATGACCGTAACCTCCGTTCATTTGACACCGTGTCTTTCTATATTCCTTCATGATCTTGTGGATCTCTTCCGCCATTGGTGCGATAATCACGATCAATCCCATAACCACAGCGAATATTTGTGTTCCCCAGATCCAGAAGGAGAACTGGGTCAGATCCATCATGGGGAAGGTGGCCATGATACCGGGTATAATGAGGGCAAACACCACGATACAGGTGGCGCCACCAGCGTACGCTATCAACTTGGCCTTTCTGAACGTGCCCGCCATCTGTTCAAATGTTGGTTTACCGTCATACTCTAGCCCCTTCAGCTCTTCACGATAATTAACCTCCCAGGGATTCAGTGGGTTTTCAATGTCGTACATCTTTTGCCATTCTAGATTTTGGTCGTCATCGTTTTTAATGTCGTGTGTACACAGTGACACAATGATACAACCCAGCAGACTCGCCCCGAAACTGCTGCACGTGCCCGCCAAAATGGCGTAATTCTGCACGGTGTTCTGGAGAAAGTTGTCCAGACCGCCCTCGTAGAATGACGCAGCAACTAGCGTAGCTGTTATACCACATATCAGACCCGCTATGCCACCTGAGAGATACAAAAAACATGTAAGGGTAAAAGTGTTACAGATTCAAAAACTCTTTGCTCGCATAAATTTATACACACCGACCAAAGGTAGCTTAAAATAGCGAAAAAAGTATACAAGAGCAGTCCAACGTTTAGTTCCGTTAAGTCAAGCCACTGTCTACATATACTTATTTCCACCTGCAGCATGATGCGTTCGGTCGTTATGTACGTATATATCTGAACATTACTAAATGCAAGGACAATTTCTGGGCTCAAATACTATACGCAAAACAAAGTCACAGATCGATTTGACGAAACATCTCTTTTCATACAGCCTCGGTTTAGTCATGGATGGCAAGGGCTGAAAAGCATAAACCTGACGGTTTTAGGGAACCAATATAGTGTCCCGGCATCTGTCAAAATTTTGTCCATGGAATGTCTGCGCAAGGTTCAGAGGTCAATAATAGAATGCTTGAGAATTGATATTTCTTTAAAGCTTTTCGGTGGATTATCGGGAAATAACGGTTTATTTTTATCATTTTGATAAACTCACCGCCTATCCAGTGAAGTTATCAAAAACTTGTGCCCCGCTTTCGTTCATTTCGCCCTATCTGACGTTATATAAGCCGGGCCAAATAAGTGACGTCATCAAAAGCGTTGCATAGCAGTCACGTGCAAAATGACGCTCTTTAAGGGGGAATGCTCCAGTGTCTTAAATTTTTTCCCAATGATAGAATTTATTTATATTTTGTATGTTGAAATAACATGTTATTACCAATTGAAAAATAAAATAAAAATGGATGGTCGGCGATCTTGTTTGAATTTTATAGGCATTCATATCACATACCCCTACATCGAAAAAATGCAAAATTTCTTGGTCACTTCAAGGTCACTCAAATGCTAATAAAATGCTGTATATTCATCGTTTAGTCCCAAAAACGGATTTAAAGTAACGTTTTACATTTAATTAGAACAGAGAACCTAAAATATGTGCAATTATAAACGCGTAAATGTATAAAACAGCATGCTCACGTGTTCGGTTAGACCACCGAAGCTGGAATGTTTTATGTCAAAATTTGCATATTTTTGGAAATATATTGGAAATATAAGTCTTACATAATAGAATTTGATAAAATTCTCTTATTGTATTAAGCAACATGTCCTGGTAATAATTCAAAAAGAAAATGTATAGGTTGCTGACCAGCGATTTCGATTTTTTCTTAATTAATTACAGCATTTTTTTATCAGCGACACATGAATAAAATGACCCAAAACAGTAACTGCATACACGCATACGACTTTCTTGCTCTAAAAAATCGATTTACATCTTATAGAAAAATCAGTTTCGCATAATAAATACACTTTTACAGTCGAAAATGGTAAACTGTATTGATGTGTTATACATGTATAATTGAAAATATGGTAGCGAAACATATTGGTACGAAACATTTAATTTACAACGGTAATGACCGAGTGTTCCGAAAACTGGAGCATTCCCCCTTAAGAAAACCTGTCATTTTTTTTTTTTTTTTCATTTTGTCTAATTTTGTTGCATTAAAGATATAGAATAATCGTTCGTTTTTCGGGTAGGATCGATTTTATATTTCATTGAGAGAACAACGTAACGAAAGCTATATTTTCAAATAAAGCTTTTGTTGTTCGCTCAATTAAATATAAATCGATCTTACACGGAAACAAACGATTATGCTCTATTTCTTTAATGCTTTTTGATGGATTATCGGGAAACAACGGTAGATTATCATTTTGATACACTCACCGCCCATCCAGTGATATTATCAAAAACTTGTACCCCGCTTCCGTCCATTTCACCCTATTTGACGTTATACAAGCCGGGCCAAATAAGTGACGTCATCATAAGCATCGCATAGCAGTCACGTGCAAAATGACGTGCTTTAAGAAAATCGTATTTTATCAGAAAATCATGTCATATTTTTTAGCATTTTGTCTAATTTTGCATTAAAGAAATAGAATAATCGTTTGTTTTGCGAGTAAGATCGATCTTATTTCATTTCGTGAACAACAAATGCTGCATTTTCAATCGTGGCTTCGCCACTCGTGAAAACAAAGCTTTTGTTGTTCACGAAATGAAAATTATATAATTCGATCTTACACTGAAACAAACCATTATCCTCTATTTATTTTGATAAAAATTGATATTCTGTCAAACAATTACACTATTCTTTTTAAGGGGGAATGCTCCAGTTTTCGGAACACTCGGTCTTTACTGTAATAAATTAAATGTTTCGTACCAATATGTTTCGCTACCACATCTTCAATAATATTATACATCATTACAATTTACCATTTTCGACAGTAAAAATGTATTTATTATGCGAAACTGATTTCCTCAAGATTGGAATTGATTATTTAGAGCAAGACAGTCGTAAGTGTGTATGCAGTTACCACTGCTTTGCGTCATTTTATTCATGTGTAGCTGATAAAAAATCCTGTAATTCACTAATAAGTGCGCTGACATTTTCTTTTTGAATTATTACCAGGACATGTTGCTCAATACAATGAGGGAGTTTCATCAAATTCTATTATGTAAAACCTGAAATATTTCCAAAAATATGCAAATTTTGACACAAAACACTCCAGCTTCGTTGATTTAGCTGAACACGTGAGCATGCTGTTGCGTTTATAGAAGCACATATTTTGGGTTTTCTATTCTTATGAAATGTAAGACGTTAGTTTAAATCCATTTTCCGGACTAAACGATGGATATATGTAGCATTTTATAAGCATTTTAGTGACCTTGGATAGGTGCAAGAAATTGTGCCTTTTTTCAATGTAGGGGTATGTGATACGAATACGAATTCAAACAAGATCGCTGACCATCCATTTTTATTTTATTTTTCAATTGGTAATAACATGTAACTTCAACATACAAAATATAAATAAATTCTATCATTGGGAAAAAATCTAGGACACTGGAGCATTGCCCCTTAAATTTAAGACATTTTGGTAGTTCGAGAGCCATTTTAAAGTATGTGAATAATGTTAAAAATGACTGTTCCGTAAAAAAGGTCATGTCAAAAAGGGGTCAAAAAGTCAATGATGAAAGGAATCATACCATATTAAAATTGATTGTTTTGGATGTACGAGGGGTGATCCAAAAATTCGTAAAATGGACCCATAACTTCCTTATCGCATGCTTGATCAGTATATGATTTGGTAATAACGTAGTTCATTATCTATAGACGGCATAAAAAATTATAAGATTAACAAAAAACACGGTGGGGATTGTGCATGATGGGATGGATAACGACTACCGACAATAGGGAACGATTTTATCAAGTAAACCGTGACGTAATTTCGGACAAATAGATAGTATTTCGTTGGTGTTGTTATAAAATCTCGTAACTACGGCTTGAATCAAACCGTAGTTACGAGATGTCATAACAACACCGACGGTTTATCAAAATATAACGGTTTAACTCAGTCTATTTTTTGCACAAAATTTGATGCCAACTCGCCTCGCTTCAGGTAAGACATTTTGCAATAACTCTGTTATTTCTGTGTCAATTTTCAAGCGGTTTGCTGCATGTACCCCGCCTTATCGAGCTCTTTCATCGGATGTATGACATATTAGATAACTCATTATACTTTTTCCGAAATATTGTCCCAACCGACCAGAAAGCGAAATGGTAACGACTACGGCCAAATTAACCACGCTTCAGGTAAGACTTTGTGCAATAACTTTCTTATTTCTGCGTCAATTTTCATGCGGTTTGTTGCATGTATTCCGTCTTACTAAGCCCTTTTCTCAGATGTATTATTTATCTAGAACTTTCCTGTTCTTTTCTCAAAAAACGACCCCAACCGACTAGAAAAAGGGCTTGAATTTTTGGTCGTTTTTCGGGTCGGTTGGGATCAATTTTTGGACAAAGTACAAAGATTCTACAAACAAGTCATATATCAGAGGAAAGAGCTCACTAATGCGGGGTACATGCAACAAACAAATAGTAACGTGTATACGCCTAGGCGGGGAAGCAACAAAAAATTATACATGAACGATAGATTTATCAAATTTTCTTCAATTTCCGCGGGAATTTTTTGGTGAAAATTGTTATTACGCTAGTTTTACGTAGTGACACCAAGTTGCACACGTTGATGTAAAATATGTTTTGAGGACACCACATTTTTTAAGATAGAATTAATGAGTGAAAAGGCGATATGACGTCAACAACGAAATTTGAATGTCGATCAATTATAAAATTCTGTCAAGATCTTGATCATACACCAACACAGACATTTAAAATGTTGAAGAGAACAAGAATATGTTGCTGTTGAGAAATTATGTTTATGTGACACCCAAGATTCGGACTTCAATAGAGGAAAATGAATGCCAAGATAGTCCTGCAAAGGATCAAAACCCGCTTCATGACGTCAGAACTGGGGTACACAGTGATAGGCTCCGCTTTGATACTATATCGATCTTAAAACACGGGTGGTAAACAGAGAAACTAGCTCCAAAAAGAAGTAGTTGCATAGAGCAAAAATTTGTAGGTCACGAACACATTTTCTAAAATTATTTCTTTTAAAGCGAGTTTTTGAGAAATCCGGCGATGCTGTAATATGAAGAAATGGTCGAAGTTTGCTGTGCACGAGAGTATACGGCATTATTAGCAGGGTTTTAATACAATCGTTGAAAAACATTTCAAAATCGAAAGTAAAGAAGTTTTTACCTTCGATCGTGAAATGTTTTTCAACGATTGTATTCAAACTCTGCTCACTAACATCGTATATTCTCGTGCACAACAAACTTCGACCATTTCTCCATATTACAGCATCGCCGGATTTATTAAAAACTCGCTGTAAAAGAAATAATTGTAGAAAAAATGTGTTCGTGACCTACCTTTGTTTACAGATTTTCGCTCTATGCAACTACCTCAGTAGAGGCCGGATGTCACGAGGAAACAAAATACCGTTGACTCTTTTTGGAGCTAGTTTCTCTGTTTACCACCCGTGTAAAACATCCAGGCAGAGAAACATTCATCATTTCGATTCTAAAATTGTATGATAACATTGTCAGCACATTTATACCTCGGACATAGAATTGTTTGATAGTAAATAAGCACTTTGAATAGAAGGGTTCATAATCGCGTTAAATTGACGTCGCTTTTGACGTTCTTGCTCCCCCGCCCCGCGCATGGTCTGAGTCTCTGAGCAATAACTGTCATATGTACACAATTGAAATATTCCACATTGCACAGATGTCACATTTAAAAACTGTGCGACTTTTGTTTTGATAGTAAACACTCCTGAAGTTTTATTAACCCAGTTTACGAACTTTTGGATCACCCCTCGTACGAAGGATTGTTCTTGAATTTGAGGTATGACTCTACATTGTTGCATACTCATTGGCTGAGCTACATGCCAAAACGTTACAAGACTAATTGGCGATGCAAGTACCATGCTCGACGCCGAATTGATTTGCCAAAATGTATGCTTTTGATCTGGTTGAAAATCAAATCAGCCTAACCCTTTCCCAAACAGCCAAATTTTAGGGTGATCCACTTCAAAAACTGTCACAAATGACAAAATAGATGTTAATAAAGATAGAATTTGTGTAAAATATGGCACAGAAAATATTGAGACAAAAGGAGAAACTGCTGGTTATCAGCAGTTTCTTCTTTTGTTTCAATGTTTTCCTGTTTACGAAGTGGAAATAACTTCAACAACTAGCAATCAGGTTGCAAACTGACCAGTTTGAGACGACCTCTTGATATTATGCAAGTTGGTCAAACAAATTCGTACTTGTATGTCGTCGGTGTCAATGCAAAACCTCAAATCTCGTTGTTTGGAAAATTTTAGAGAGAAAGAAAGAATTTAATAACTTTTCCGAAACTGAAGGGGTTTATTTGAAATTCTGATATGTTGTCCAAAAATTATGTGTCTTTAATACTAAGTGAAAATATCCCGTAACCTTAGTGATTTGTCTAAAGAATTTTGTACTTTGAAAATCGCAAAAATCGACATATGAGGTTTTGCATGTCGTCGGTGTAAATGCAAAAACTCGTATCTCGTTTCAGGAAAATTTAAAAGGGATGGAACAAAGTATTATAACTCCCAAACTGAAATGTTTTACTTGAAATTTGAACATATTGTTCACAAATAATTTGTCATTAAAACTGATCAGTAAATATATCTCAAACCTGCGATAATTGTCTTAACTAGGCACACAAGTTTGTACTTTGAAAATCGCACGAATCGACATACGAGGTTTGCATTTACACCGACGATATGAGGTACTTTGGTGTGTTCTACTGACAAATATAAAGACGACAACGATTCCCACCACGGTGACTTTTGGTAAGCGTCAACACGGAAAAAATTCGCCCGTTTCAAGGTATGTTTTGTTTAATTTCACAGCGTATACTCTACGGATTCTAATGACATAAAGTGCATGAAACGCGCATTTGAGAGGACTCTAACTCAATCTGCTCCAATTCCAGTGGTTTCGAGCCAAAGTTTTTTTTAAGTGCATTTAAGTGCAAAGCGAACATGGAAAGCGTTCATATTTATAATCCTACAGAGCATATTGTAGCTTTACAATGACACTGGCCCCCTTCATCGTTTAACAACGGTTATGTGTACAACGGTACAATTTATAATCCATGAGGGCGATAGCCCGAGTGGACTATTCATTTAGAAGCCTAATTAATAGCCATAGTTAAACCATAGTTTACGGTAGAAATTCTATTGTTTCTATTTTATTATGAAAACCTAAAAAATGTGAAAATGAAAAAAAAAAAAAAAAAAAAAAAAAAAAAAAAAAAAAAAAAAAAAAAAAACGCAATTCCAGGAGGATTCATAAAAACAAATTACCTTATAAGGAAAACTGAATCTGTATTATAAATAACAAATCTATATTAAGCATGCTTGATAACTATAATAGATTCACTATTATTGTTAAACCGAAGTGACCGTGCGCTGTGAATATTTATAAACAAACGTAATCGTCTGCAATATTGATAATAATGAGCGCAAGGTTACTTCGGTTAAACAATATAAACGAGAATAATTACAGTTGAACTGCTTTATCAAAACAATCGAAAATATTCTCGTTTAATAGTGAATCTATCATAACACGTCATGATATGATTATAAACAATATTGCATGCTTTTTATCGTTATAAAAAAACCGGTATTAGGAATGCTGCGTTCAACGCTTTCGATTTTAAAATGACCATATAGCCTTATACTGAAACCCATTTCAAACGATTTATGAGAAAACCAGAAAAATCGTTAAGACAATGTATAACATTGATATAATTGATCGTGTTAATAACGGTTTAATTTATGAAAACAAAATGTAATCATCTGCCACTCTTTTTGGACGATCTATAGTTGAGAGACCTATGATTAGATATTAGTTGATTTCAATAAAATCCAAGCGTTCCGTTTGGTTGAGAAAAAATTGTCATAGCTCCATTAAAAAATGCCAGAACTACTTTCCCTGTCAAACATTCATTGTATTACCTCGCATTATCAAACTGTCATTTTTGTTGAAAATTCGTTATGAAAAGTTGTGTTTTGTTGTTTTTTAAACTTAGAGTATTAAATTACAAAAGGGCCAAGATGGCCCTATATCGCTCACCTTAGAGATCATCAAGATGATAATTTTTGTTTCATATCACACTTCTGAACAAAGTTCATTAAAGGAAACAATTTAAACAATGCTGGTATTAGAGAGTTATACTACCATGGGAAGTGCAAAATTTATTTTAAGGATCTCTGATAACAGAATTGAAGAAAATTGTATTATTATGAGACAATTCTACATACAAAATTTCAAAAGCCTTATACACCAAACAGTTTACGAGAAAAAATGTACAAGATTTCCCTCTTTGTCTCTTTATGACATTTGATACCCACAACATAGGGTCAATTTTCCTTGTATCACAATAATTTGAAGTGTATTTGGTAGAAGGCCTTGAGATGATTCTATACACAAATTTCAAAGCTCTAGGCCAAACGTTTTAGGAGAAGAAAATTGTACAAGATTTCCTTCTTTGTCACTATATGGAATTCGATACCCACAACATAGGGTCAATTTTCCTTGTATCACAATAATTCGAAGTGTATTTGGTAGAAGGCCTTGAGATGATTCTATACACAAATTTCAAAGCTCTAGGCCAAACGTTTTAGGAGAAGAAAATTGTACAAGATTTCCTTCTTTGTCACTATATGAAATTCGATACCCACAACATAGGGCCAATTTTCCTTGTATCACAATAATTCGAAGTACTTTGTTAGAGGGCCTTGAGATGATACTACGCACAAAATTTCGAAGCTCGATGCCAAACGGTTCAGGAGAAGAAGATTATACAAGATTTCCTTCTTTGTCTCTATATGAAATTCGATACCCACAACATAGGGCTGATTTTTTTTGTATCACAATAATTTGAAATTTGTTGGTAGAGGGCCTTGAGATGATTCTACACACAAGAATTCAAAGCTCTAGGCCAAACGGTTCAGGAGAAATAGATTGTACAAGATTTCCTTCTTTGTCTCTATATGAAATTCGATACCCACAACATAGGGTCAATTTTTCTTGTATCACAATAATTTGAAGGATTTTGGTAGAGGGCCTTGAGATGATTCTACACACAAAATTTCAAAGCTCTAGGCCAAACGGTTCAGGAGAAGAAGATTGTACAAGATTTCCTTCTTTGTTTCTTTATGAAAATCGATACCCACAACATAGGGTCAATGTTCCTTGTATCACAATAATTTGAAGTATTGTGGTAGAGGGCCTTGAGATGATTCTACACAAAAAATTTCAAAGCTCTAGGCCAAACGGTTCAGGAGGAGAAGGTTGTACAAGACTTCCTTCTTTGTCTCTATATGTTTGATACCCACAACATAGGGCCAATTTTATCTTGTATCAAAATAATGTGAGGTTTTTTGGTTAAAGGTCTTGAGACGATGCTACATACAAAATTTCAAGACTGTAGGCTTTATAGTTTTGGGAGGAGAAGACTTTTTAGTAATTGTGGACAGACAGACGGACGGACAGACGGACGACGGATAGTGAGCGATCACAATAGCTCACCCTCAGCACTTCGTGCTAAGGTGAGCTAATAAGAAATGAATGTACAAATGTAATTTTATTCTTTTGTCCCTATGCAGGTATGAAAAAGAAAATCTAATCACACTTTTGTATGAACCTCTTCGCAGGTTCATACAGTGTAATCCGATTTTTTTCTTTTTCATACCTGCATGAAATAAATAAAATTGCATCCATTCCTTAAAACAAAAAAATGCCAGTGCAGATGTCCCGGGTTAATGTTATTGGACTATATCAGTTATAAATATGGTTATGCTATATCATCAATATCATTTCGTTGTGATCAAAAGCAATGAATTTTTTTTCTAAAAATAGACTATGGTTTGCCGTTATATTTTGCTAAACCACCTGTGTCGTCATAAAATCTCCTAGCCACGGCTTGAATGAAGCCGTAGATATGTGACTTTATAACAAAGCCTACGAAGTACTACTGTTTGTCCGGAACAAAGTCACTGTTAAGTTTATTATAAAATCTTTACATATTTAACAAGTAAATGTGTAAAGTAAAATATCTATATATTTTTGCGGGAATCAGTAGATTGTCCGACAGATGTACAGCGATCACTAACTATGAAAACATTAATGTAAAACAAAACACGATTTTAATGTCACAACAAATGCCTGGTGTCCCTATGCCCTAAGGGAATTGCGTACTGTGGGATTTGTAGATTTACGGCTAAATTACCCCAGCTTCAGGAAATTGTGGGAACAATTACTTTATTTATTTCTACGTCAAATTTCAAGCGGATTGTTGCATACACCGCCTCACTGACCTCTTTACTCAGATGGATGACATATTTGTAAACTTATTTTACTTTATCAAAAAAATAATCCCAGCCGACTAGGGAGCAAAGTGGTTACACTGCGGCCAAATTAGCCTCATTTCAGGTCAGAAATTGTGCAATAAATTTCTTATTTCTGCGTCAATTTGTGAGCAGATTGTTGCATGTACCACGCATTGCCATTCTCTTTCCTCTGATGTGTCTTTTTTTTCTTAAAACTTCTGGTACTTTTCTCAAAATTCGATTCAGACTGAGCAAAAGAATGCCTTGATCCCTTGTCATTTTTTTCAAGTCGGTTGGGATCATTTTTTAAGATGTAGTCATACATGACTCATACAGCTTGAAAATTGGCGTAGAAATAAAGAAAGTTATTGCATAATTTCTTACCTGAAGTAGGTCCAATTTTGCCGTAGATCTTATCCACCACATGGTGCACAATCTCCATCGTGCTGTGTAAAGGTCTGCAAATAAGTGACTAAATCAATAGAATGTACGCTTCCCTTCTCAGGGTATTGTGTGTGTAACCTTCCCATTTTCAATCAGTGCATTCTTCCCATTTCGTTATTTCAATGATCACATCGTAATTAACTATTTTCTGACCAAACCCATTGTTTTTTTGAAGAATATATTAACTAGACGGTACGGTATGTGCATATACAATTTATTCGTGTAGATGAACAGGTAAAGCTATACCTTGCTATTTAGGACTATAAGTGTGAACGCTTTCCGCGTTCGCTTTGCACTTAAATGCACTAAAAAAACTTGAATTTTTCAAGAAACCAATGGATTTGGAGCAGAGTGAGTTAGAGCCGGAAATGGCCCTCTCAAAGGCGCGTTCCGATTCTCATTAGAATCCGTAGAGTATAAACTATGAAATTAAATAAAACATACCTTGAAGCGGGCGAATTTTTCCGTGTTGACGCTTCCCAAAAGTAACGTTGGTTACCCACCGTGTATACTATACCAAAGTTTTGTAAACGATAAACGGTTTAGCAGGCGCTCAGTGAATAACATAACGTCATAACTAATCTGGCCCCGGTTTCTCGATGTTTTCATGCTCAAATCTGAGCACCGTGCTCTAACTGCATGAAATGATCAAATCCACATGAACTTCAATCGAATACCCTTCAACGTTGGAGAGTATTCCTTTGAAGTTGAGCATGTTCTCATGAGAATGTGCTAGAGTTTTTTTGAGAAACCGGGGACTGGTTTTTCTTATTTGTATATTTTAACTTTTTACCTATAAAATATTATGTTGAATTTTAACTGCACGTCTATTCTGTACAACAACGTATGATATGCATAGATTTTCATAAATCTGATACATTTATATATGCATGAAACTGTTCATTACCACGTGTGCACAAAACTATTCATTACCCCTTTAACATGTACAAACTGACTCTCCAGCAGCTAACTTGAATTCGTTTATCATAATATGCTCGACGCTGCAGGCTAACCTGAATTACGCATGGAGTTTCAGTCATTTTAGAACATGCATTGATGTACAAAGCCGAACATTACCGAAAGTTTATTTCAAAACGGGTTGTAAAATGTTGTAAGAAATTCACAAGAACAATAAAATACGCATACCGGTTTTCAAAAGCACGTGAATTTAACAAAGCAACTCATGAATATTAAATCACAGACGTGCAGTGTCCAATTTTATAAGTCGGTATTAATTCTAGGGATAAAATTGGTGTCTTACCCGACACAAGCCCTTTTCCTGTGGCCTTGACCCAGATTATTGACAGAATGACGGGCGGG
>OY804596.1:46690867-46897020 GCA_963680895.1 Fragum sueziense | reverse complement strand
GCTGCTGTCTCTCCATTTGCAACTCTATAAACACATTATATATTGGCGGAATCTACATCCATTTGCCAATAACGTGGTCAGTTTATTTTCAAAGATAGTTGTATTTATACAATATTCTGTCCACTTATATGTGATAGGGGTTTACTGTACCATAGGCAATTTGTTAGAGGAACAACAAGGGTAACCCAAACAAACGAACATTCTAGTCATTTTAATCGCGAAGAAGTTAATTTTTTGAACTACATTATCACTGAAGATTAATTGTGGGTTAATAATTCCGAACTTGGGATAAAAACTCAGTCAAAGCAGCCATGAAAACGAGCTGGTTCCCCCACCCATGAAAAGATTAAGATGTTACCTTCGGCTGGTAATCATGTTTGTTGCTTTTGGGGATTAACGAGGATTGATAGTTAGTCATTTCATGTCAAATGGTAAAAACTGTCATTGCCAAGTACAATTCTGAAGTAACTCATAAAAAACAAACAATAAATGCTGAAGTAAACGCGTCCCAGATTAGCAAAGAAAAATGTTTTCTACTTCACGATTACGCACGCTCCCATACCACCGCATCTACATTGGAGAATTATCAACTATTACCCATGACAAAAGTTGTTTTACTCTTCTTATAGCCCAGACCCTACCCCATATGACTCTTATTTGTGTCTAGAACTGATGAAAATGCTGGGAAGAAATTTGAGACCAGGGCGCCTTTGATACCGGTGGTTACACAGTACCTTATACAGTGGGTCTACGTCATGGTTGATAGCGGGAAAAGTAAAGCTCCTACTAACATGGCAAAAATGCATAGACATAGATGGACAATTTGTTTAAACAGTGTAGAAAGAATTTTGTTAAAAAGTTAAATGGTTTTAGAGAACTAGTCAAAAGTCCAACTACTTTCCGACCGTCCCTCGTATAAGTTCTACAAGTGATAGCCTTTCTAAATGTGTCCATCATTTTTATATGTTTCTTTTCAATAAAGAATATTTCAAGTTTTAGGGTTTTGGTCGAAGTGGGCGGGACTTTGTCCCATGCAAGGGACAAGTTCGGCTGATTATCGGGGGTAGGTATGCTCAGAGTTATAACTCATTATCAAGGATTTTTAGACAGATCTAGGAATCTGTATATAGAGAAAGGGGACATTTGGGATAACAAGCAGGGTCCGGGGCAAGTTCGGCCAGTGGTTTTGGATTGTTCCATTGTTTACGCTTTAGTTAGAGCTGGGTCTTTGCGATTGATATATTTAGATGCGACAGGAAATGGCATTTCTAACCGTGATCATTCTTTTTATTTATATGCAAGTTAGGTCGTGGCCGAACTTGCCCCGCCCCCAATAGCCGGACTAGCCCCAGACGGACCTCATGGAAACATCACGATACATCTTCTTTTAGATGACATGAATTATTGAAATCGTCATCTTAAGTTTTAATCTGAAAAAGGACTTAATTGTCTTCATAGGTAGGCCTATAGAGCCTACAAAAAAGAAATATGAATCATGGCGCACCTTAGGCTAATATAAATGAAAATTTACACAAAAGTGGAAAATTTACTGACGGTGTCAAAAAATAAGAATTGTGTTCTAATTTCCATGTAAACTTATCAATTCAATGCGACCAAAAACTGTCTGCGAACAGCTTTCGTTATAAGAGACATTACAATCTGGTTCCGGGCTCTCTATCTCTGTCGAGAGGCTCTACAGAGCCACTGGCCGAACATACCCGAGGGCGGACTAGCCCCGGTCTCCCCTACAGTTAAAAGCTTTACACAGCTACAAACTCATGAAAATGAAACTGGAATAGTTGAACAAATATTGTTGTTTGTGAAACGGTTACCAAGGGCGGATCCAGGATTTTTTTCTAGGAGGGGGGGGGGGGGCAAGCCAAGATTTTTTACCAGGGGGCAAAAGTGAAAACGCTACATTGCAAGACTTCTTATTTCTGGAAAAGTATCGAACTAATAGCATGGAATATATTTTGACGTTATTTCCCAGACTTTCAGCAATCGTTTTGTCGAAATTTCATTGCTTTGTCTCCTTTAATGTCAGAGTCACAGCCCTCAATGCGTTAAGAGCTAATTTCATCTAATGCCAAATATGCGCATGCGCAGAAAACGTTTCATTATTTTTTCGGAATTGGTTATATCCTGATTGCCAATAAAACTCAAAAATTTTCACTTATCTCTTGTAGCAAGCTCTAAAATCAAGGTCTAATCTGTCAATTTTGTAAATTACCTCCCTTTGACATAAACAAATTATAGGAATTTAAAATGTTTGATATTCACAAATATCACGGTTTTCGATTGAGTTTTTTTTTTTTTTTTTTTTGCAACATCATGCAGGGGATTTTTGAACCCTTTCTTCGACTAGGATTGTTTCCAGATGCCCATGCAATAGCGATTTCAATTTCCTATGGAGATTATTGTAAAATTTTCAAGCTGTGGAACATAATGAAAATTCTGCTTTTCAAACACCATTTCTAAACGCTGAAACAATGATATGCAAGCTTCTTTACATTTCCTGACTGGTAACTTATCAGACTTCCATTTCGTGCAGTCCAGCATAGTTTGCATTCTTCTGCCTGGATTTCTGAAGGTTTAAATTGTGTAAAATTTCCGTTCAAATTGTACACCTGAAAAACAGACCCCTGTCACATTAAAAGGGTCCGTTTTTCATCCCCGTAATTAAGATCGACAAAAAGTCTAGTGCTTGGCACAACCAAGCTAATGAACAATGCAAAACACTTTCATATGATTTTTTTACTAGATCTAGTTGTATTTAGAAGAAATATGACAAGCAAAGTAGGTGTAGCGTTTTCACTTTTGTTCAGTATATATGTAATGTTACACTATTTCTATATGGCCAAACATTAATTCCCCCCCCCCCTCCCCCGACCCCCCTCTAGATCCACCCATGCTTTCATAATGACATTCTCCGACTTTTTGCTCTTTGTGAACTCTCCACTCATGATTTTAAGTAGATCTAGATCTAAGTACTGGTAAAAGTTGCAGACGACAGATTGAAATGCCTAGTTTCGGTTCCGACTTCGTGTGTGGGAAATAGAAAAATCGGCATTCTTGATCACATAACCATGATAACGGTATTTCAAAAGTTTTCTCTTGTCTCCACTTTAAAAAACAAAACTCGGTCATTGTAGAGTTAAAGGTGCAAGAAGCCTGTTTTTGGTCCAGTAGAGTTGAGTTTGGTCACATGACCTAAAATTTTGACGTAAGAAACCGGAGCGCTCTCGTAGCCGGAAGTAGATTTTTCGAGAAATAGTACATTATGTTTTGTATAATTCCTATTGATATCAAACATATCACATCAAAATATTTTTCAAAAGTTAGCCTTCGTATTCATATAATTTGTCTTTGAATGTCCCACACTATCAACTGCGCAAATCTTTTAAATTGTTGATTTTGGCATTGCGTAAGAAAGTAGTTCCAAAACCATCTGTAAATATGATTTCTATGGACGATATCGCGATATTGTAGTTTGTTTCACGGAATATTGTATTAAATGTTGTTTTTGAATGTGATACAAACAAGAAATGCGGCGGAGGACAGTTATTTCTAGCGACTTGCCCACTCAAATTTAAACGTGGCCCATTTTAAACGGAGATATTCATATTTTAACTGCAGTCATGTAGCCATAAACTCGATCTGGGACAACTTTCACAACAACTGAAATGATCCTTGACAGTTCAAATTTGAATTATTTGTAAGTGTGTCTATCCCGTCTGACATTCACATCAAAGAAACAAGCAAAATGGCAGATAATAGAAGGTAAGGATATGGTCTTGGTTGTATTTTTCAATGTCTGTTTCCCAAGTGACATCATGACATAAGCATATGCACTGGCAGGTGATTGGTTCAGTGATAAGTCAAGGCTTTCCAAAATTTGATGAGAGTTTTAATTCTTTCAAGTATGTAATGGTCACTGTATTAATCATCAGGGTCAGACACTAACTTTTTAAGCAGGTGTCCCGAATGCATAATTTAGCAAAATCAGGGACACTTCACTCTGTAAAATGCAGAATTTCAGGGGTCCCTCCTTAAATTTTGGTGTCCTCGGGATCCCGGGACACTGTTAGTGTCGACCCCAGATTATGTGGTTCTCTTCATGCTATTGCAGGGGAGTCCTCGATCCATGGACTTAACATCACTTCTGTCTCTCGGTGCTACTTTACTCTTGCTTGAGAGGCAGAACGTCTGTCTTGTGACCAAGAGATTTAGATTTTGTTCCCTAGGAGCGTAGTAGGTATAGTTCATGGACTTTTCAGTGGCTGATACATTTCAGCCTGAATACGAGCTGTGCAGTTTCAACGAAAGCATAATGAAGAGAGATTGATAGAATATTCTGCCGCGGATCCAGGATTTCTGTGAGGGGTTTCGAATCTACAAAATAGGGGGGGGGTCGTTTTCCTAGTATTACACAATTTTGATTTAATTTCTGCATGAAAATGAAATGATTTGACTACAGAGGAGGGTTCGTTTGAACCCCCCCGAACCCCCTCTGGATCCGCCACTGATATTGTATCAATGAATGTAAAATAAATATCTGGAGGATGGGTCGGTTTTTGTAACAGATAAGTGCACCCACCAATGGTTCAATTTTCATGATGAACCGATATGTGGGCAAGCAGCTGGAGGCTCGTCACAATGTTGTAGTACTGGTATGAGAAACAAAACAAATCTATGGTTAGGTGCTCTAGCCACCGCCAAAATGACCATAGCAATCGAAAACCGAGTTCCCAATAAATCAATTTAACTTGTATGGGTATTTTAGAATTTCTATACAGTTCGGCTGTTGATCTCCTTGGTAAAGTATGGGTCTTATTGTCGATTTCGTCAAAACATATGAGTCACATTCAGAGTTCTGCGGACAACGCGCCATTGCAGTATCGGTGCGAAAATATAGATGGCCCCATAAAAATATGTTGAAGGGGCCGGCTGGCGTGTTGAAAATACGAACCGTGCGCCGCTGGTACGAAACATTATTGGAGGGAATCGCGGGAAGTGTTGTATTTTATTTTTATCCGGGGCTTCCATGTTAAAAGCGATTCTCATTGGTGTAGATGTTACTGGAAATTTTCCCAATTATGAGCCAATCAATATCATTTTAACTAAAAATTGAAGAAAAATTATAATTGCATTCTGCATCGGGTGTTCGCTAGTTTCGCTTTTATAAATCACGATGGCTGAGAAGAAAACTCCTTAAATCAAATTTATTCTCAGTTATTTTGGTCAATCAGAACGGAAAAATGCGCAGACTGGTACAGACTCTGAAACTGATCAACCATGACAATCCAAAACTTTGGAAGAATCGGCAAGTGAGAAATCAAAATCTTACTAGATAGAATTCCAAAACTAATGCCTTGAAATGGCTTGCAGACTTTCCGTGGTTGTCATACGATTTCAGCAAGAACTTAATGACATGATCTCTGTCACTGTGTATTAATCTAAACACCAAACATTGTTCTTTAATTGACCCAAATAAACAATCTTCATACCATTGGCGGCCCCATGTTTTTGAAAAGTGGCCCCACATTTTCATGGGTAAAAGTTTTCAGGCATATGCCTGAAGTTCAGGTTTTTGAGTATTCCAAAATGCCCCATTTTCTCGATTTTTACTATATAAATACAGACTTTTCCAGGTTTTCAGGTTTTTCAAAATTTTCAACTTTTACCCCTGCATTTTTGGCTTGGATTAAAAGCTTGGCAGAACTCAGCATATTCAATTAAAACATCAGGATTCCAGACTTTTAGACAGGGGTTGAAAATTCCACTCGCATGGGCAAGTGTAAATTACTGTAGGTATGAGCATGAATAAAATGATTTTCGTATTCATTCTCCCTGCAGAGTGAACATTTCTTTAATGCTTTTAGATGGAATATCGAGAAATAATGGTAGATTATCAGTTGATACATTTAGCGCTTATCTGGTGAAATTATCAATAACTTAATTATGCCCCGCTCTCATTCATTTCACCCTATCTGACGTTATCTCAGCAGGACCAAATAATAATAATTGACATCATCATAAGCGTTGCATAGCAGTCACGTGCAAAATGACACGCTTTAAGAAACTTTGTCATGAAATTTTAGCATTTTATCTAATTTTTACATTAAAGAAATAGAACAATCATTTGTTTTTGAAGTAAGATCTATTGATAACTCACTTCATGAAGAACGAAAGCTACATTTTCACTCGTGGTTTCGCCACTCGTGAAAATAAAGCTTTTGTTGTTCACTCAATGAAATATAAATTGATCTTACGCTGAAACAAGGTCAGGTTTGATTTGTAAATTTAGACATGGCACAAAAGTTGATAGGTCACGCACAAATGAAAAAAAAATCACAATGACCTATATGGATAGTCTGACATTGAGCACCAGGCAGTGGTCACGGTGTAGCAAGTTTCGCATTTAAGGATTTGTTTTATATATCAGGCTATTTGTGGTATACCATGGAACATACCCCAGTTTCAAGAGGCAGTACCCAGTCCTATTAAATTATCCAAGATTTTTGAAATATGTCCCTGCAGCGGATGTTGCTCTAGTTTATGCTACCTTTTCAGTAATAAGGAACATAACGAAATTAAGAAAAAGAGAATTGTCTATCAGTTCCGTAGTCCTTCAGACTGACTTACAGGGAAAATGTCAGACCAAACTTGAAATTTCATCGTCAGCCTTGTATGACAGTCCGACATTCCTTCCCCATGACTGTGGTGTGAGTAAGTACAGGAACACATAGTAAGGTGTACATGCCATTGCCTAGCACAGCATACTGATTAACATTGATTTAATCCATTACCAGACGACAAATATTCGGACCATTCCAAGTTAAAAGACGATGCAGACGACAATTTCAAGTGAATATATTTTGATATTTTTTTTGTCTTTTGATTAGGAAACATTGTGGGAAATGAAGAAATTGCTTGTCACAAGCAATTTCTTCATTTTCCTCAGTGTTTTCTTAAGCATCTATCTCAAAGGGTGTCAAAAAGCGTCAATGTTTTGGAAATGGGTTAATCCCTATCCAACTGTTATTCTGTGCATTGTAGACAGCCCTGTTATAACCATGGGGTACTATTCTTAGAACAGTGTGCATATCATGTTTATTACCTGTCAGGGGAATGATGTCTAGCTACAGCTGATGAGAACAAACTTAAACCTTCCCAAACACAACCTGGCTTTGACGTCCCTACAAGAAATATTATGGGAAAACATTAATCAGCAATTCCTTCCTTTCCTTCAATTTTATCTGTAGATGCAATAATATACACATTTTCTACTTTCGACATCAATTATATTGTCAACTGCAGCGCCTTTCAAATTGGACTGGTGTAAATTTTCATTGTTTGAAACATAATCCAGCCACTTTTAGATCCACAATTCTGGGTTTGTCGTATTGAAAAAAAGGCCAGATGAAGGAATGAAATGTAGGTGCAATTAACCCATTACCAGATGATAAAAATTTAGACCAGTCCAATTTCAAAGAAATTGCAGACGACAAATTCAAGTGCATGGAATTTTACATTTTTGGGTCTTTTTTGGAAGAAAACATTGTGGAAATTTGCCATGATGTTTTCAAAAGCCTTTATTTTTTTTGGGCGTCAACAGGCGTCACTGTTTGGTAATGGGTTTTAAAACAATATTGTGTTCCCAGTAACAGAAGATAGAGCATAAAGCTAGTGTTTCATCCAACCTTTTGTCCGTCCGAAAACGATTTCTCCTCCCATCTAAGGTTTGTTGGCATTTAGTTATAATTGTCACTGGATCTTTTGTAAATTGATTACATGCAGTGATATCATTTACCACTAATTAGAATCCTTTCTGTTTCAATTAGTATGCCAAATGTACATGTAGCAAAATGATGGTAATATATCAGTTAGATTTTGTGTTTCCTTTCATTGTGATCCCTGTTATCTGTTGCTGTCTTTATAGAGATAAATTGGGGGTTAATGTGAAATGCAGCCTCAGGCAACTTGTACAATGATACATGTACTTATTGTTGTAAATAGACCTTGCACTGTCTTTCGAACAAGTATAGGACTTTTTGACTTTGTTTATTTTGATATATTTGTTATGCTGATATTGGTTAGGATGTTAATACACATGAATGTCAGAGGTGTATTTCAGTCTTTGCCATATATTATTATCTCATTTGAGTGAAAGGCAATGCCCAATTTTAGCTCAACTGAGGTCAATGTCAACCTGTCTATTTCTTTAACCCTTTCCCAAACAAGACCTGGTTTTGACATCCCTAATAAAATTGGCTTGGGAAAACATTGAGGCAAAAGAAGAAACTGCTGATAACCAGCAGTTTCTCCTTTTGTCTCAATATTTTCTATGCCATATTTTACACAAATTCTTTCAATAAGTTCCATTTTTGTCAATTGTGGCAGTTTTTGAAGTGGATCACCCTAAAAATTTGTCGTTTGGGAAAGGGTTAAAGCAGTTGGCAAATATCCTTTAACCCTTTCCAAACAAGACCCTGTTTTGACGCTAGTAGAAAAGACTTGGGAAAACACTGAGGCTAAAGAAGAAAATGCTGATAATCAGCATTTTCTTCTTTTGCCTCAATGTTTTCTTTGCGATAATATTCACAAATTCTACCTTGAGTAATACCCGTTTTGTCGTCTTCAGCAGCTTTCAAACTGGATCACCCTAAAGTTTTGCAGTTTGGGAAAGGGTTAAATTTAGCAGAAATGATTCTCAGTAAATTAACTTTCAATGTTGATTGCCTCATCCCTATGAAGAGGAAAAAAAAGGCATTAAAAAAACAAACAAAAAAGTCACAAACCAGCAGTCCAATCTTCTCGAAACTTATAAAGAAAGATTCCTTAATGAATGGCTTTCAAATTCTTTATAAACATCGCATTCTCTTGAACTCTTTCCCAAAAACAGCTCAAATTTGGACTGTTCCAATTTGAAAGCTGCTTACTATAAAACTGAATTTAACGGATGCTTATGAAGAGAGGATTTGTGTACAATTTTGCACAGAAAATATTGTGTTACAAGAAGAAAATGCAGTTTAAAGGGCCATATGTTTGAAAGTTGCGCCAATGATGCAGGAAATGGCTGATGAGTGATGACATTGGTTAAATTTGTTGTATATTTTCTGTTACCAGGGATGTGTACTTGCCAGCATTGAGTAGAGAAGATTTGAAGAACCTTGCCAAACAGCAGCAGAAAGCAAAGAGGGATGAGGATGCTAAAACAAGGCAGACTCGACCACAGACCATCGAGGCGACATCATCCTCTAGTGGACTGTTCAGCGCTCCAGTCAAGGTGTGTATGATACCTACTAGGGGTAAAATATTTAATCAACAAATCCATCAGTAAATACAAAACTCTTCCTGCATCTTTGGGCGTCATCCTTGGCAATGGAATTTGACGAGGTAACCCTCGTCAATTTCCATTGCCATGGATAATGCCCAGAGATTGACGAGGGTACCTGGCCTCAATTTCCATTGTCAAGGATGACGCCCGAAGATGTACAAAGTGTTTGGTATCTTATGATGGGTTGTAATCCTTAAATTGGATTTCTTTTCTGGCTTGCAACTTGAGTCTTGAATATCCTGAAGTCTTTAACGTGCAGTCTAGATAAAGGTTTGACTGTTCATATAAGTTGGGTATTAAATTAGTATGATACTGGTTAATTTTGACTTGTGTAAGATAATGTAGATTATATAGAGTAGTATAATGACCAGTATGTCTGAATGTTGATTTGTGCCAGGACAGAGTGGTGACCTGTCATTCACCCCAGGTGTTGTAAATATCACCTGTAACCACTCCGCATTATCTAATCAGGCTAGCACTGTCCATGTTAACTCAATCACATCATGTAACTGGAATATCATGCAGATGATCTGATTTCTTAAAGCTCAGGTCACACACAACTCTATCCACACCGTGTGCAAAAGTATGTGGCAAATGTGATCTTTTTTGTGCTCGGTAGTTTTCCTGTCATCCACATTGTCTCTAACCATAGGAAAGGAGTCATAGAAAGTGTACCATATGTTTCAATTTCTATCTTGAAATGAGAAACGGTTGAGAAATGGCTTCCATAACTGTTACTAGAAATGAAAAAAAGTGTAAATGTTCAAAAGATACTAGCTTGGATTAAAAGGCCTAAATGAAGTTGAATCCAGTTTTTGTCGGTCATAAATAAACTACTCTTAAATGTTGACAATTTAATGATGATAGTTTTTAGCTCACCTGAGCACGAAGTGCTCAAGGTGAGGTATTGTGATCTATCAATGTCCGGCGTCCGTCTGTCCGTCTGTCCGTCACGGCGTCAACAATTTCTTTAAACGACATCTCCTCCTAAACTACTGGGTCAAAATCAACCAAACTTGGCAGAAATCTTCCTTTGGTGGTCCTTTATAAAATTGCTAAAATCATTGAAATCCATGAGAAACTCTGGTTGCCGTGGCATCGGAAAATGGGAAATTTTACAAAAGCTCAACAATTTCTTTAAACGACATCTCCTCCTAAACTACTGGGTCAAAATCAACCAAACTTGGCAGAAATGTTCCTTGGGTGGTCCTTTATAAAAATTGCTAAAATAATTGAAATCCATGAAAAACTCTGGTTGCCGTGGCATCCGAAAATGGGAAATTTCACAAAAGCTCAACAATTTCTTTAAACGACATCTCCTAAACTACTAGGTCAAAATCAACCAAACTTGGCAGAAATGTTCCTTGGGTGGTCCTTTATAAAAATTGCTAAAATAATTGAAATCCATGAAAAACTCTGGTTGCCGTGGCATCGGAAAATGGGAAATTTCACAAAAGCTCAACAATTTCTTTAAACGACATCTCCTCCTTAACTACCGGGTCAAAATCAACCAAACTTGGCAGAAATGTTCCTTTGGTGGTCCTTTATTAAAATTGCTAAAATAATTGAAATCCATGAGAAACTCTGGTTGCCGTGGCATCGGAAAATGGGAAATTTCACAAAAGCTCAACAATTTCTTTAAACGACATCTCCTCCTAAACTACTGAGTCAAAATCAACCAAACTTGGCAGAAATGTTCCTTGGGTGGTCCTTTATAAAAATTGCTAAAATAATTGAAATCCATGAAAAACTCTGGTTGCCGTGGCATCCGAAAATAGGAAATTTCACAAAAGCTCAACAATTTCTTTAAACGACATCTCCTCCTAAACTATTGGGTCAAAATCAACCAAACTTGGCAGAAATGTTCCTTGGGTGGTCCTTTATAAAAATTGCTAAAATAATTGAAATCCATGAAAAACTCTGGTTGCCGTGGCATCCGAAAATGGGAAATTTCACAAAAGCTCAACAATTTCTTTAAACGACATCTCCTCCTAAACTACTGGGTCAAAATCAACCAAACTTGGCAGAAATGTTCCTTTGGTGGTCCTTTATAGAAATTGCTAAAATCATTGAAATCCATGAGAAACTCTGGTTGCCGTGGCATCGGAAAATGGGAAATTTCACAAAAGCTCAACAATTTCTTTAAACGACATCTCCTCCTAAACTACTGGGTCAAAATCAACCAAACTTGGCAGAAATGTTCCTTGGGTGGTCCTTTATAAAATTGCTAAAATAATTGAAATCCATGAAAAACTCTGGTTGCCGTGGCATCCGAAAATGGGAAATTTCACAAAAGCTCAACAATTTCTTTAAACGACATCTCCTCCTAAACTACTAGGTCAAAATCAACCAAACTTGGCAGAAATGTACCTTGGGTGGTCCCTTATAAAAATTGCTAAAATAATTGAAATCCATGAAAAACTCTGGTTGCCGTGGCATCGGAAAATGGGAAATTTCACAAAAGCTCAACAATTTCTTTAAACGACATCTCCTCCTAAACTACTGGGTCAAAATCAACCAAACTTGGCAGAAATGTTCCTTGGGTGGTCCCTTATAAAAATTGCTAAAATAATTGAAATCCATGAAAAACTCTGGTTGCAGTGGCATCCGAAAATGGGAAATTTCACAAAAGCTCAACAATTTCTTTAAACGACATCTCCTCCTAAACTACTAGGTCAAAATCAACCAAACTTGGCAGAAATTTACCTTGGGTGGTCCCTTATAAAAATTGCTAAAATAATTGAAATCCATGAAAAACTCTGGTTGCCGTGGCATCGGAAAATGGGAAATCATACTATAATTTGAGCAACGTTTGTCCGTTTGTTCCCCTACTCCTCCCAGGTCCTTGGGCCGATCTTCGCCAAACTTGGAGGGAAGGTGGAGGGCGGCCCCGGGTATTAGCTTGAGGGGTTCGTTTTTTGGATGGTCAAGGTCATCAAGGTCAAAGGTCAAATTTATGTTTCTACGGGTTACGGGTATCGTTTTTACCGGTTACGGGACGGGATTGCTTACGGGTTACGGGACGGGATTAGGTGGAGGGCAGCCCCGGATAGGTCAAGGTCATCGAGGTCAAAGGTCAAATTTCGAGACGGGTAAAATTGCTAGTTTCACAAAAGCTCAACAATTTCTTTAAACGACATCTTCTCCTAAACTACTGGGTCAAAATCAACCAAACTTGGCAGAAATGTTCCTTGGGTGGTCCCTTATAAAATTTGCTAAAATAATTGAAATCCATGAAAAACTCTGGTTGCCGTGGCATCGGAAAATGGGAAATTTCACAAAAGCTCAACAATTTCTTTAAACGACATCTCCTCCTTAACTTCTGGGTCAAAATCAACCAAACTTGGCAGAAATGTTCTTTGGGTGGTCCTTTATAAAAATTGCTAAAATCATTGAAATCCATGAGAAACTCTGGTTGCCGTAGCATCGGAAAATGGGAAATTTCACAAAAGCTCAACAATTTCTTTAAACGACATCTCCTCCTAAACTACTGGGTCAAAATCAACCAAACTTGGCAGAAATGTTCCTTGGGTGGTCCTTTATAAAATTGCTAAAATAATTGAAATCCATGAAAAACTCTGGTTGCCGTGGCATCCGAAAATGGGAAATTTCACAAAAGCTCAACAATTTCTTTAAACGACATCTCCTCCTAAACTACTGGGTCAAAATCAACCAAACTTGGCAGAAATGTTCCTTGGGTGGTCCCTTATAAAAATTGCTAAAATAATTGAAATCCATGAAAAACTCTGGTTGCCGTGGCATCGGAAAATGGGAAATTTCACAAAAGCTCAACAATTTCTTTAAACGACATCTCCTCCTAAACTACTGGGTCAAAATCAACCAAACTTGGCAGAAATGTTCCTTGGGTGGTCCCTTATAAAAATTGCTAAAATAATTGAAATCCATGAAAAACTCTGGTTGCCGTGGCATCCGAAAATGGGAAATTTCACAAAAGCTCAACAATTTCTTTAAAGGGCGACAGTAACAGATGGTCTAATTGCAAAAAATGAAATTTTTTGAAAAAATATGCAAAACTTTTGTGTTGACCACCTCGGGATGGTTAATAATATGCGATTCAGACAGAGAATGAGCCGAAATTACAAGACAGATAGCTGAATTTAGGGAGAATCCAAGCCTAAATTCAACCCCATCACTGATGGGGTTAGAATTATTTTTAAATTGTTGCGCATGCGCATACAGCGCGGACCATGATTCAAACGAGATTCATACTTACATTTCAATATGACGTCATCATGTATGTTGTGACGTCATTTAAGAAAGTCGCATGTCCTACTGATTTGACCTACTTTCGACATCGCTTCATGAATTTGGTATCAAATTGCGAAAAAATGAGTCGTCGCTTCAATAGTTTTTCGTAATCATTTAATCAGGTCATATAAAGCTTAAAAAGTGTACATTTCGTTTGTATTTGACAATTTTTGGGTCCAAATCTGGGAAATAGTAGCTTTAAACGACATCTCCTCCTAAACGACTAGGTCAAAATCAACCAAACTTGGCAGAAATGTACCTTGGGTGGTCCCTTATAAAAATTGCTAAAATAATTGAAATCCATAAAAAACTCTGGTTGCCGTGGCATCGGAAAATGGGAAATTTCACAAAAGCTCAACAATTTCTTTAAACGACATCTTCTCCTAAACTACTGGGTCAAAATCAACCAAACTTGGCAGAAATGTTCCTTGGGTGGTCCCTTATAAAATTTGCTAAAATAATTGAAATCCATGAAAAACTCTGGTTGCCGTGGCATCGGAAAATGGGAAATTTCACAAAGGCTCAACAATTTCTTTAAACGACATCTCCTCCTTAACTTCTGGGTCAAAATCAACCAAACTTGGCAGAAATGTTCTTTGGGTGGTCCCTTATAAAAATTGCTAAAAGAATTGAAATCCATGAAAAACTCTGGTTGCCGTGGCATTGGAAAATGGGAAATTTCACAAAAGCTCAACAATTCCTTTGAACTTCATCTTCACCTTAACTTCTGGGTCAAAATCAACCAAACTTGGCAGAAATGTACCTTGGGTAGTACCTTATTAAAATTGCTAAAAGAATTGAAATCCATGAAAAACTCTGGTTGCCTTGGCATCGGAAAATGGGGAATTTCACAAAAATTCAACTATTTCTTTAAACGACATCTCCTCCTTAACTTCTGGGTTAAAATCAACCAAACTTGGCAGAAATGTTCCTTGGTTGGTCCCTAATAAATATTGCTAAAAGAATTGAAATCCATGAAAATTTCTGGTTGCCGTGGCATCGGAAAATGGTAAATTTCACAAAAACTTAACTTCTTTAAACAACATCTCCTCCTTAACCTCTGGGTTAAAATCAACCAAACTTGGCAGAAATGTTCCTTGGGTAGTCCCTTATAAGAATTGCTAAAAGAATTGAAATCAATGAAAAACTCTGGTTGCCGTGGCATCGGAAAATGAAAAATTTCACAAAAACTTAACAACTTCTTTAAACGACATCTCCTCCTTAACTTCTGGGTTAAAATCAACCAAATTTGGCAGAAATGTTCCTTGGGTTGTCCCTTATGAAAATTGCTAAAAGAATTGAAATTCATGAAAAACTCTGGTTGCTGTGGCATCAGAAAATGGGAAATGTCATAAAACTCATCAATTTTTGTAAACGACATCTCCTCCTAAACTACATGGCCAAATTCTTCTCTGGGACCACAATGCGTAACATATGCAAAGTTATTTGGCATTATTAAAACATTACTCAGGTGAGCAATTTAGGGCCCTCAGGGTCCTCTTGTTACCTGTTTGAATTTTAGATTAACTAACATGGGTCCCTTTAAGTACTTTAGACCAAGCTCTTACCTTGTTGTTGATATTTCAAGTTTATGTACTTGTATGTAAAGGCAATAATTAAGCTGTCAGTGTAAGGATAATTAATCCTGTGTAAGGATGCTGAATAAGCAGAAAACTACAACAATCATACTCCGATCAATATCACATCCTTTCTGTATAAACCTGGTATAAACCTTTTCCCAAACAAGACCTGGTTTTGATGTCCCTGATATAAATGGCTTAGGAAAACATTGATACAAAAGAAGAAACTGCTGATAATCAGCAGTTTCTCCTTTTGTCTCAATTTTTTCTGTGCTATATTGTACACAAATCCCTTCCTTTTCAGCATCAATTTTGCCGTCTACAACAGCTTTCAAATTGGACAGGCGTAAAATTTCTCTGTTTGCGAAAGAGCTGAATCACTCTTACCTCCAATATTATACATCATTCATACTGTCACTTCTTTCTTTAATGTTCACTTTCCCAAACAACAAAATAGACAGAAGTTGCAGATTATATTTTCAAGATAAAATTTTGATAGGAAACTGTGGGAAATGAAGAAATTTCTTAAAACAATCAATTTCATGATTTTCCATGTCAGATGTATTTATTCCAGAGCCATTATCTTGTGGGGAGTCAAAAAGAGCCATTTTGTGGGAATGGGATTACACTTTACCAAGCAGGGTACTTGATCAGAATGAGTAAATACATGTGCTGATTTTCACAGGCTGATATGGACCTATGTCGGTCTCAAACTCCAGGAGGGAGTCCGAGGGACCATTTTTCCAGGTCCTGGCCCATACATATACATTATTATGAATTGATGCTAACATAAGGCAAATAATCCTAAAATACTATTTCAAATGGGGGGGGCGGAGATGGTGCAGTGGTAACACGCTGTACTTGAAACACAAGGGTCGCTGGTTCGATCACCAGCTCCTCCAGTCTTTCGGACAAGACTTTAAACAGAGGTCCTGTCTCCATATGACCTCAGCTGTTGAGTGGGATGTAAAACTCAATTCAAACCAAAATCTATTTCAAATGGCCATTTTTGCCTTGTCTGCAGCTGTAGATTTAAGACTATTTGCAGCATCTCATCCTAGACAAATATGTTTAGAGATGTAATCTATAGGTGACTGCATGTATTTAACACTTTCCCAAATAAGATCAAGTTTTGATGTTCCTTATAGTGAAGTCTTGGTAAAATATTGAGACAAAAGAAGAAAATGCTGAAAATCAGCATTTTCTTCTTTTGCCTCAATATTTGTGGTGCTACAAAGTACATGAATTCTATCTTTATTCATATCTTCAGCAGCTGTTGAATTTGAGCAAGATAATTGTTTGGTGTTAGGAAGCGGGTTACTGCTGATGGTGGAAAAATAGTTGTGGTAACAGCTTGTTATCATAGATCCATGTAATTAGTCTCCATATGGGAATGTACATGTACATGTTCAACAATAATAGACTTGTCCTTACTTAATGTGCTGAAGTCTGTACCAAGTCTTCAACAGGCATTGAATGGTTGTATTGAAATATGTCCAGACAGATTTATAATTGTAATCAATAAAGATCTCACATCAAAATGACAGGCCCGTCTAAAAGGGGGGGGGGGGGCTATGGGGCTAAAAAGTTGGCCCAAAATGTTGAATTTCCTTAAATTTATACTGAACAATTTGGGAAAATCCAAATTAGCCCCCCCCCCCCCCCCCCCCAATTTTCAGGACAAAGGCATAAGCCCCCCAATGTGAAATTGCTTCCTACGGGCCTGAATGATCATAGATTAATGACCCACAGAAATCCAAAATCGCTCTTTATACAATCAACCAATCAAAATTCTCTTTATGAATGTTATGGCTTTGATAAACGTGTAGTTTCACTAGAAATGTGACATAAGCATGCTGTAGTTTGTCAGTTGTCATAGTCAGCAACAGTCAAACTCTTAATCACTTTCAGAAACTTGAAAGTGTACATTTGATTGGTTCTAGAAAGTTATTGAAATGGCATGGCATCTGATGGGTACTGGTCTGTCAGATGTTACTGCAAAATAAATGTTTGAGCAGATACATTGTAATTGTACATAATAATATGGACTTCTTTTGCCTCAATATTTAAGGGCTATTATTATAACCAAATTTTATTTTCATTAACATTTTTTTATCACCCGCATCTGCTTTGAAATAAGAGCAGTCTGAATTTTTGTTTCTAGGAACGGAATAATCTATTCCCAAACAGTGATGTCTTTTTGACGCCTCAAAAAATAGAGCAATTTCTTCATTTCCCACAGTGTTTTCTACCAGGAATAACCCAAAAGTGTTAAATTGTATTCTTGAAATTTTCGTCTCAGCATGCTACACCTTTGAAGTTGGACCAGACTAAAACTGTGCCGTCTGGTAATGGGTTAGCATGTAATTGGTATTATTATTTTGTTGTGTTTGGTGACACATTTAATTTGGTATGTTACAGGTATCTGGTAGAGATGAGGATGGGGACAAGAGAAAGTTGTTGAATATACTTGGTCCTTATGAGACCATGTCTGTGGCCATCATGAAAGGTAAAACCCGCGACCTCATGGGTGTAGAACAACAACCAGCAACACCAGTGCCAGCCAAAAATACAGGAGGATTCTTTAACAACAAACACCAGGGTAAACAGTCTGCCAAGTCCTTACAATACAACACACAAACTGTGAAGAAGGATCAGCCTTCAGCATTGTCTAGATCAGATCATAATAAACAGCCAGTGACGGGAAGTCAGTCTAACAGTAAAGAGCCAGTTTCAAACCACAAACTGTCTGGTCATGGGGATGGGAAACCCAGACCAGTGCCAACCAAACAAACTGCCAGTTCAGGCAACCCCCAGTCTTCCAGTATACAGAATGATAAGCCAAATAGATCAGATATTAAAACCAGTAAAGGTAGTAGTCAAAAGTCATCCATGTCACATAAACAGCCAAAATCAGACTCAACCAATCAAAATAGCAGAACAGATATTAGTGAACATTCAGGAAAAAGTGAAGACAGAGTGTCAGTGTTACAAAGTTTTACACAGGAGCTGATTGGTCAGTCCAAAACAGACAGTAGCCAATCAGGTGTGTCCCAGCTGTCACCTGGTAGATCAGAGAGTGGTGATAGGACGAGTAAGAAGCCTAGTTCTAGCCAGCCTGTGGCCGTACTGCAGGAATCTAAAGGGGAGAATAGGAACACACTGAATGGGAAGATGAAGAACGTCCCTAAACTACAGATTACTCCAGAGGTGAGCAGCATTATAGTCTTCTTGTTTAACCCATTCCCACACAATGACTCTTTTTGACACCCCACAAAGTAATGGCTTTGGAAAACATTGTGGAAAATGATGAAATTGCTTGTGACAAGCAATTTCTTCATTTCCCACGATGTTTTCTACCCAAAAAGTCCAAAAGATTTTAAATCTTATTCACCTGAAATTGTCATCTGCAACATCTTTGAATTTGGAACAACCCAAAATATTGTCATTTGGTAATGGATTAACCCATTCCCAAACATTGACGCTTGACACCCTTCAATAGGGATAAAGCAGGGCTCGCGCTGGCGGTCGCCACTTGAGCCATTGGCGACAACTTCGAAAATGTGGCTCAAAAAAATCGAATGTGGCTCAAAGGCTTAAACTCCAACTTTTTACCGTAAATCAATCGCCAATAGAACACGAGTGTCAACACTTACTTATTGTTTAACATGAAAAATCGATAATCCGTAATTGGCTTCGCCTAAACGGACGAGTAAGCACACCTGTTACAATTAACTGTGACCTTTATGTAATCACGCGGCTGCAGAAAGAGATGACTCGTCAGTGTTAAAACCACATAACGTCTGTTCATTTACTTCATAGATAGCGTTTTGTTTTCATCGCGTTATCCATTTTCCCGCCTTTTCCTGGCAGGCGCAATTTTTGTAAACAAACTGTAGTAACGTAACCATATTTGGATGGTTGAAAATCACGTGATTGTATTGAGACAGGAATTTTCCGTTGGGAATATGAATAATTTCCTTATCATTAGACATGTTGATTTTCTCTACCATGTACAAAAAATAGTGTTGAAAAGATGTCTTGCTCTAATGAAGCAATATGGCGGACTCGTAGGTAAAATCTAAAACGAATCATAAAGTTTTTCGCTATGAATAATAATAATGATATCGCAGTTATTAATGAAGCATGTGATAAGAAAAAGATGGAAAGGGAAAACCCTGATTACGTCATCAATCGACGACTCACTGTGTTTGTGGCGATTTCTTTGATCTCTCAGAAATCATCGCATATGAGTAACACGGGTTTGTTATGTTTTCATGTATAGTTTTACTTTCGGGATTGTTGGACATTACCGACATCTCCGATCAACATTCAGAATAATGAAACCCTATCTACCGTGCTTTTAAAAATTAGTGAAGGGAATTTAACACAAAGCAGACAACGTGCAATTTTGCGACGTGCATGTAGCCTCTAGCAGACAGATATATTTACTGTATATTAGATTTTTGCAGATGACGACGACAGAGGGGGGGGGGGGTAGTTTTCGTCAGTGGGGGGGGGGGGGGGTTCGTCGGCAATGGAAAGGGGGGGGGTATACAGTCATTGGCTCCAGTGACACCAAAATGGCTCGGGAATTTTCAAAGTGGCTCAAAGGGTGGCTCAAACTTTTTTTGACCCAGCGCTAGCCCTGGATAAAGACTTTCAATTGACATAGGGGCCCAGCTTGCCAATATTTAATAGTTGACATTAGGGGTAATTATAGGCAATTTCTCCAGAGATTCAGGGGCCAAGCCCAAAAATTAGTGGCTATGGGCCCCGGTTAGTCTTCATCCCTGCTTCAAGATAAAGGCTTTGGGAAACATTGTAGAAAATGAAGAAATTGCTTGTGACATACAATTTATTCATTTTCCTCGATGTTTTCTACCCCAAAAGACCAAAAAATCTAAAACTGTTGTTTGGGTAATCTTTGAATTTGGAACAGTAGAAAAATTTCTGGTCTTGTAATGGGTTAAGCAGAGACACAGAATATCTGAAAAACCTTTCACAAAAGAAGATATTATGGTTGTTCAATTTGAAAGTTGCTAATGAATCAATGATCACAAATGGTCATCAACAAAGATATGAATTATGATTTGTGTACCATTAAGCACAAAAAAGTATTGATCCATTTATAAATCAGCATTTTCTTCTTTTGCCTCGATGTTTTCCTGAGCCTTTTCTAAAACATCAAAACCAGTTCAAAATCAGGGATAACGGAACATCAGATATGTGAAAGTCTTGTCCACACAATCTTGTAGGTACTCAATACCATGACTCTTTGAAAAAATTGAGTAGAAATAAATTCTAAATGCCAAAACAATCTCTTATCCCTTTCCTAAATAAGGCTTGGTTTTAAAATGCTTTTAGATTATGCAGGGGTTGAAAAATTTCTTCAAACCTACTAGTCCTGTAGGACTAGTAGCTCTGAATTTCTACTCGCCCTTAAGGCAACCCAACTCGCCCTTAAACATGAAGAAAATTTTAGACTGTTGGCTCAAGATTACGGATGCATTATTATGCAAGTAACATAACTCTGACTCTACAAATAAAGTTTCTTCGGTATAAATGACAGACAGGGCTCGCGCTGGCGATCGCCACTTCAGAAGTCATAGGCGAATAAGGCAACAATTTTATTAAAAAAGATGGTCAATAAATCGAATGTGGCTCCTGAAGACTTGACTCCATCTTTTACCATAAATCAATCGCCGATTAAACATTAATTACTGTAAACACTTACTTTTTATTTAATTCGAAAGATAGATTAGCTGTCGAAATGGTCGAGTAAGCACACGTGGTCAGTTTAATATGTACAACTACCCGGTAAATGTGAAAGAATTTCTTTGTGTAATCGCGAGGCGGCATAACAGAAAGAGACAACGCGTATGTGTTAAAACCATTTAACGTCGGTGTATTTACTACAAAGATAGCGTTTTGTTTTCATTGCTTCATCCCATTTTCCCGCGCTTTTTTGGCACGCGCGACTTTTGTAAACAAATCATAGTAAAGCGTAACCTTATTTGGTTGCAAGGCCGCGGCCTTAGCGCAGTTGGTAGCGCATCTGACCCTCATACGAGAGGTCCCGGGTTCGATACCCGGCCGCGGCTAATACCCTTTCTGACAAAATTGTCACCCACCAATGGGTTTGAAATCGTTAACCTAAGTGGGCGAGCAGCTGGAGGCTCGGTAAGGGTGTTGTGGTAGTACTGGTTTGAGAAACAACAGGAATCCATGGGTAGGTGCTCCAGCCGCCGCGATATGACCCTGGTAGTTGAAAACGGCGTAAAACCCCAATAAACTCAAACCCTTATTTGGTTGCGGAAAAATCATGTGATTATATTGAAACTGGAATGACTACGTCATCAATTGACTGTGTTTGCGGCGTCTTTGATCTCGCTCAATTCATCGCATATGAGTAACACAGATTTACTCTAGTTTCCTTGTTTAGTTTCACTTTCGGGATTGATCGACATAAACAGGGAAAGGTCTTATTTTACAGCGAATATTATTGTTTCCGATATGAAGTTTGAAATAAATACTTTCTTTTCGATCTTTTATTTTTTCCCCTCAATCAGCCTGATTCAAGTCCCAAATTTGCACTCGCCCCGTCAGACTGGTTCGTCCCCAAATCTACTCGTCCTACGGCATTTTCTACTCGCCAATGCGAGCGGGCGAGTGGATTTTTCAACCCCTGTTATGTTGAGGCAAAAAAAAAAAAAAAAAGATAACAAGCTGAAGTATTTTGTAATTCGGCCCCAATATTTTCTGAGCTATATTTTACACAAATCATTATCAGCATCTATTTTGTCATTTGCAGCATTGTAAAATTGAATATTATTGCCCTAAAATGTTTGTTGTTTTAGAAAGGATTACTGTTGTGATAGATGTAGGACAAGGTTAAGAATTAATTTAGAGCCAGAATGTTTATGTCCCTACCTGCTGTTATGAGTAAAATATTATTTTTTATGTTGAATTAGGTCTTTTGTCTCAAAAAAAGGGACAAAGTCATACATAATGATATATGTAAAAACTTTGTGAACATAATTTGGGTTAAGAAAATACAAGTATATTGTAGGCCTACACAAATTTTGATTTACATCCATGATAGGACAGTTTGGGAAAGGATTAAGTAGAGCTTTCAAGTAAGGCTGCCTTGGCAAATACCCTTTCTGACAAAAATGTCAATAGTTTGATATCGTGAACCTATACGGAGGAGCAGCTGGAGGCTTGGAAAGGGTGTTGTGGTAGTACTGGTTTGAGAAACGACAGGAATCCATTAGAGTTGGATCCTTATTTAGACTGCAGACTGAGCGCCTGGATCAAACTCACAATTTAATGTGGACCATTTTTACAAGAACCCAGTGTTATAATTTTCCCCATAAAATTAATGGATTGTATATGAAACTATCTCTAAATCTTTATTACAGTGACTGAATTAATAATTGTAGGTGCTGGGAATTGCAGCTATGTAAATCATGTACATTTGAACACTTTACTGTACAGTGAAGCCTTTTGACTCCCTGACAACAAATGGCTTGCGAAAACATTGTGGAAAATGAAGAAATTGCTTGTCACAAACAATTTCTTCAAATTTCCACAACGTTCTCTAACCCAAAATGGAAAGTTTTTAAAATTTCATCAACTTGAATTTGTCGTCTGCAGCATCTTTGAATTTTGAAGTCTAAAATGTTGCCGTTGTAAATGAGTTAAACACTGGAAAAACTGCATAGAACAGACAACTCAGTATAAAGTTAACAAAACTGAAAAAAATCAAGAAAGAATAAAAGCAAATGCAAAAAATCACAAGCATTGACCTTTTCCCTTAATATTTATATTCTGATGTTAAGTTTCCTACTGTCAGCGCCATATATATTAATTTTAGTTATCTCTGTTTATACAGCTTTGAAGTTGTAGGTGCATATGGGCCAAGATCAGACCACATGTGTATGCTGATAATGGTTTACAATATGTGGAAAAACTGCCTAATCTAGATCAGCATCATGAAGGTTAATCCCTTCCTAAACGACAAACCTGGGCTCATTCAAATTCAAAGATGTTGTAGATGAAAAATTAATGTTACAAAAAACAACTTTTTTTAGCACAATACAATGTAAAATGCTATCAGCAACAGCATCTTTTCCTTTTCCCTCAATTCTGTCCAACTCCTTCTGGATTGGAGATGTCAAAACCATGCCTTGCTTGAGAGAGAATTAAGGGAATAATACAATAGAGGTTTGTCTTTTAATTTCCGTTTTCTTTCTCCGAAGATCAATATTGTCTGAAATCTGCTTTTGATTGTCTGATGTAAGAAAGTAGTTGTGGCAGGCTTTCAATTGAATTTCGTAACAATTGTCATGTTTGTCACCCTGACAACTGATACAAAAAGTGGTTTTGGCAATAAAACTAGCACAATCTTATCCTGTAAACATACTTTATCCCTTTCCTAAATTGAAAAATTTAAGGATGGTCCAATTTGGATGATGCTGCAAATGACAAAACACATTAGTTACAGATATTTTTAAACACAGTATTAGTGTTCAAAATAGCACAAAAAATATTGAAGCAAAAGGAGAAAATGCTGATCATCAGTATTTCTTCTTTTGCCTCAATATTTTCCCAAGCATTTCCAAATAGGGACATCAGAACCAGGTCTTGTTTGGGAAAAAGTTTTAGATGGATGATGTTCTGGCTTGGAGATTTATTTGTCAATTTTGTGGTTTATGTAACATGTGTCGGGTCTCGAACAAATAAAACATGTCAAGACAAGACTTCCAGACACTGTCAGTATTATTACATTGAGGATAACAATAAATCAACAGTGCACCAGCCAGTAATTGAGTAAATATTGTCAAATTGAGTGAAAATTTTGTGGGTAAAGAAGAAAGAAATTTTTCTTGCCTATATTTCTATGCCCATGTATCAAAATATTGGTGACATTATTGCTTTACACTTGTCTGTCTTTCCATCTATTTGTCTGTCTGAAAAACTTTACTTTTGCTGTTTTTGGGCCTTCGTGTTTCACAAATGCATCTTGTTTTGGAAGTTTTTTTTGTCAAGATGCAATATGTTACAAGTAATAATTGATTGTCATTTAGGGTAACTCTTTTCCAAGATTGAACTCTTTACAAAATATCTTTAAGAGAAGTTTTGACAACTCAGGATACAGAAAATAAGGACTGTTTTAACAAAAAATTCTTGTCTTGTTGCATCATGCATTGCAAATTAGGAGAAGCTTTAAAATTTGTGGTCTGGAAAAGTGATATTGTACTGTCCAGTCTTGACTGTCTGTGTTGGTGTACTACTCAACATGTACATTCAATCTCAATATTGTCAACATTATCGTGCAATACATTTTAAAATAAACAGTGTTCAGAATCAGGCGTTTTGGTTGTGTGGAAATGATGCATCAGGAGGTATAGAATTATCACACAGATTCTGGGCCTTGTATCACTCACCTGTAGTTGAGGGAATTGTTTTAGAAATTTTGTGATGAAAGAGAATACAAGTATTTCTGCTTTTCAACAAAAACCTTGCAACTGCAGCTTGTTTTAAGCTGCAGTTACAATGTTTTTGTTGAAAAACAAGTCAACTATGTGTTCATTGTATTGTCTTATCATGCTTGTTATTTTAATCTTTGAATTGTCACAATGTTTTTTGATTTCCATACATGTTTTGTTTCCATCAACTATGGAAAAAATACAAACTTATGATTAATAATACATCATTATTTTATCTTTCAGAAAAATGTTGAAGACTTACTTAAGGTGAGTAGAAGCTTGCTTGTATCATCTGCAGAAGTCAACCAAATAATGTGTGGAATAGGAAATTGATTGAATGAGGTTTAACACCCCTTTCAACTGCTATGGTCTCAGTAATGCGGTCGCTGGAGCACCTAATCATGTACTCCTGGCATTTCTTTCACCAGTAATACTACAGTATCCTTTCGGAGAATCCAGCTGGTCGCCTACAAAGGCTTGGCAACCATTGGTGGGAAACAATGTTTTTGAATGCAAAAGTGAAGATATTGTTTGTGACAAACAATTTCTTTGTTTTCCACCATGTTTTCTACCAAGAAAGACCAAAAAATGTACAATTTCTTCCACTTAATATTGTCAACGGCAACTCTTTGAATTTGGACAAGTCTAAATTTTGCGTGCATTTGAATGTTTATTTCCCTTAGAATCTACTACACAGACTCTATCTGACTTAGTGTTTGCTAGCGGTTAATTGGAGACTGGGCGTGGCTATGTATAGACATCACATAAACTAGCCGGCAGCCTGTTTATTGGAAATAGAGCGGCGAAATTTTAAAACATACTGCAATTTCATTGGTCAAATATGTAGGTGGAACACTAATATAAATTCTTGTTGAACAATAGTTTAGAATTGATCAATTGTTAGCTCCACTGGCCGAAGGCCAGCGGGGCTTATGTCATGGCCCTGTGTCCGTCGTGCGTGCGTGCGTCCGTGCGTCCGTGCGTCAACTTTTTCTTTAAACATCTTCTTCTCCAAAACTACTGGACCAATTTCAACCAAACTTCACAGAAATCTTCCTTGCATGAACCTTTTTCAAATTCCTTCAAAAAATTTAATTCCGTGTAGAACTTGAATTTTAATTAATTTAATTGAATTAATTTTCATAAAATCTTTAAAAATTCTTCTTCTCCAAAACAACTGGACCAATTTCAACCAAACTTCACAGAAATCTTTCTTGCATCAATCTCTACCAAAGTCCTTCAAAAGAATAAAATCGGTGCAGAACTTGAATTTTAATTAATTTTATTGATTTAAATTTTCGAAAAATCTTTAAAAAATCTTCTTCTCCAAAACTACTGGACCAATTTCAACCAAACTTCACAGAAATCTTCCTTGTATGAATCTCTTTTTAATTCCTTCAAAAAGATAAATTCTGTGTATAACTTAAATTTTAATTAATTTAATTGAATTAAATTTTCGAAAAATCATTAAAAATTCTTCTTCTCCAAAACTACTGGACCAATTTCAACCAAACTTCACTGAAATCTTCCTTTCATGAATCTCTACCAAATTTCTTCAAAAGAATAAAATCCGCGCAGAACTTGAATTTTAATTAATTTAATTGATTTTGATTTTCGAAAAATCTCTAAAAAATTTTCTTCTCCAAAACTAAAGGACCAATTCCAACCAAACTTCACAGAAATCTTCCTTGTATGAATCTCTTCTTAATTCCTTTAAAAAGATAAATTCTGTGTATAACTTGAATTTTAATTAATTTAATTGAATTAAATTTTCGAAAAATCTTTAAAAATTCTTCTTCTCCAAAACTAATGGACCAATTTCAACCAAACTTCACAGAAATCTTCCTTGCATGAATCTCTACCAAATTCCTTCAAAAGATTAAAATCCGTGCAGAAATTGAATTTTAATTAATTTAATTGAATTAATTTTCGAAAAATCTTTAAAAATTCTTCTTCTCCAAAACTACTGGACCAATTTCAACCAAACTTTACAGAAATGTTCCTTGCATGAATCTCTTCTTAATTCCTTCAAAAAAATAGATTCTGTGTAAAACTTAAATTTTGATTAATTAAATTAGATTAATTTTTTGAAAAATCTTCTTTTCCAAAACTATTGGACCAATTTTAACCAAACTTCACACGAATCTTCCTTGCATGAATCTCCTTTAAATTCCTTAAAAAAATTATTTCCGTGTAGAACTTAAATTTTAATAAATTTAATTAAATTGAATTTTAGAATAATTCGTAAACAATCTTCTTCTCCAAAACTACAGGACCAATTTCAACCAAACTTCACAAGAATCTTCCTTGCATGAATATCTCCCAAATTTCTTCACAATGGGATGAAAAGCTTGGCCGCTGTGGGCTAGGCTTATTTTTCGATATATGAAACAGTGTAATTTTAGCAAAATTTTAAAAACATTTCTGCCCCTTAATTACTTATTGGATTTCATTCTGGTGTAGTATGAATCTTCTTTGGATAGACCTTTATTGTATTCCTTGAAGAAGTTCGTAGTCTAAATGTCTAAAAGCCAGTGGAGCGATACAGGGCCATCTTGGCCCTCTTGTCGCAATATGAAACAGTGTGATGTTAACAAAATTTTAAAAACATTTCTGCTCCTTAATTACTTATTGGATTTCATTCTGGTGTAGCATGAACCTTCTTTGGATAGACCTCTATTGTATTCCTTGAAGAAATTTGTAGTCTACATGTCTAAAAGCCAGTGGAGCGATACAGGGCCATCTTGGCCCTCTTGTTGTTAAAGTTATGATTTACTATCAGTAGACTGATTCTATAGACAAGCTGTCTGTGACAGGCTGAAGCTAGAAATATAGAATATATCCATGCTTTTCAACAAAAACCTCATAATTGCAGCTTAAAACAAGCTGCAGTTACGAGGTTTTCAATGAAAAGCAATGATATACAACTCATAGAACACATAGGAAATAGATGACAAATACAGTACAGAAACAGACTGTTTATAACTAGGGCAAAACAAATTTTTCTGCTTATTGGACATCGCTTTTCAACAAAGACCTTGTAAATGCAGCTTGTTTCAAGCTGCTATTACGAGGCTCTTGTTGAAAAGCAGCGTTATAAAGTCTGAACAAGATCAATGCAGCTGTCAAATAGCTTCTTCATTAGCTTTAGCTACTGTTGGAGAGCAGCAAGGATCTGGATCCATAGATCTATGTCTCCAGTGCCACAAGGGCCTTTACTTTCCAGGGGTCGGTATCATCAGTGATCTTACAATCAAGTTGGACGCAGATATCATTATGGTTAATTTGCCATAGGATCTTTGATAATGTGGGCCCCAGATACTGGGTACAATTATAAAATATAATAATATGAGCCAGGATCTGGAAAAACGTCACTTATAGCATTGGAGACAGCTATGTTTCAAGAACGTGCTATGCCTTTATGCAGTCTGACCTGGATCATTGTTACTCTCTTATGGTTGCTATATACACTGACGAAGCTATCGGAGAACAATATGGTTCCTGATCAGACTGCGTGTACGCAGGCTGATCTGGAACCATGTTGGGCTCAAAAGCCTTAATGGACCTTTTTCTAGATCCTGGCTCATATTATTTATTATTATGCATGTATGTTGTATTTCAGGAGTTGACCCATGTACCACAGCCCCTAACCGGCATACAAACACCATTTAAGGAGGTCAAAAATCCCTTCCAGGTAAATATACACTTGTATTTTACTGTACTCTGTTTCAAGGTATGTCCGTATCAATAAAAGTGAACTGGTCTGTTTAATAGGACATTAAATAGAAAAGTGCAAAAACAATATTAATAGACAAAGGTTTGAATGTAGGACAAGAGTATTACCATGGGAAGAAATAATTAAGAAATAAGAGTTTTATGTTTAGCTAGTAGACTAGAAGATAACTGATTACTGAGTATTGATTCTTTCATAACTGAGGTTGATGGGGCAGGAGAAAATAATGTTCTGTCTCGAGTCTCAAATGGCTCTGTAACCCTAGATGTGAGAAGTGGGTCTGGAAAGTGGCCCCTTATGGCATTTCAGAACATCATGGGCACAGATCAGTCTGACCATGTGCATAGTCTAACCGAGTTCCATGTCATTATCAAACCTCTCTCACAGATTATAGTCAGACTGCTCTTAGATACATGCTGATTTTGATCCATGGGGGTTTTTAAATCTCCACAAGGGACCTTTTTCCAGACCCCTCTATTTAATACAAGCCTTTAGTATACTGATGATATGTGCTTGTTGATCTTGTACCATACTGCCTGTAAACTGCTGGGAGTATAACAAGATCAGTAGGACATACATGACACTCTTCTACTTTTCAAAGTTTAAATGAGAAGATGACAGATGTAATTTGGTGCAAACTAGAAATTTAACTTTTTATGTTAAAAAAGCCATTACAAGGTCATTGTCCATGGTAATTTTTTTTTATGTCCAAGTCATTTCAAATGACAATAGATAGTTCACATGAAGGAAAACATGGTTTGAAATGGAGAAAAGATGGTAAAATAGTAAATAAAAAAAAAAAAACAGTATAATTGAAGTAAAGTACTTCCAGTGATTTTATGTTATAACAAGTGATGTTGGTCTATTAGAGTTTGCATGCTGCTTGATGCCTTTTTGACATTTGATTATTTATCATCACAACATGGCTTAAAGACATTTTCTAATTAACCCTTTCCCAAACATGACCAGGTTTTGTAGAATACTCACCTTGGTGTCTGTGTTAGGGTAATTTTCACATGCAAATTTACAAAATCTCTGTTTCTACTTATGCTTTTGGCTCAGAAGCTTTGCACTTGCCTCTGTGACTATAATATATATCAGCCTCTAGGCAAAGATTTTATCACTCTAACATGTAATTTGGTGGTCTTAGAAATTCTTTATTAAGTTTGTATGTGCAAAGGCAAAGATTCTCTATTTTATTTAATTCAATCAAACTTTTACCCTTTTCATACTTAAATTTTTTATCTATCCATTATCCAGCACTTGATAGTCACTCTTGGCTGTCCTGAGACAGCTCTTGTTCATATCCTTGCTCATTTGCTGATACATAATTACAATTGTTTGTTTGTATGGTTTCAGGACAAGTTTACAGACATGGTTCATAAAAGAGGTAAGTCAAGTAACTACTTGTTCTCTTCTAAATTCTGTATCAAATAAGTCTTTCTTTTGACATCTTACATATTGGATAACAAGAAAAGCATTGAGAGAAAAGGAGAAATACATACATAGTTATATACGTAAAATTGTAAAAACCAAACAAAACTGAATTTTGCCATAACTTAAAATGAAACGTATGGCTTTAGTATATCTCGCTATAGTTTAAGAATCTCTTTTCACAAGACCCTTCTTTCTATATTCCAGCCACGATTGTGAAAAAAATCATTGATTTTTAGCTCCACTGGCCGGCAGGCCAGCGGGCTATTGTCATGGAGGTGTCCGTCGTGCGTCCGTGCGGGCGTCCATCCGTCCGTAAACTTTTTCTTTAAAAATCTTCTTCTCAGAAACTACTGGATGGATTTCAACCAAACTTCACAGGAATGATCCTTGGGTGACCCTTTCTCAGATTCTTTCAAAGAATTTTGATTGAAATAGAATAACCTGAGTTATCTGCCCTTGAATGTCAAAAATAGCTGGTTTTGACTTTATTTTTACTCTAAAATCTACAAATATTGCCCAATCCAGACAAAACTTGTACAGAATGTTGGAGACTATAAGATGTTGCTTTGGTATAATTTTCAGCTTGATCTGAATTTTACATCATGAGTTATGTGCCCTTGAAATTGACAAAATTGCCATTTTCTGCTCTATTTTGACATTGTTTTCACTCTAGCAACTTCAAATATTGAGCAATCAAGACAAAACTTGTATAGAATGTTGTTGACCATATGATCTTGCTTTGATATAATTTTCAGCTTGAACTGAATTTTACATCATGAGTTATGTGCCCTTGAAATTGACAAAATTGCCATTTTCGGCTCTATTTTGACATTGTTTTCAATCTAGCAACTACAAATATTGAGCAATTAAGACAAAACTTGTACAGAATGTTGGTGATCATAAGATCTTACTTTGGTATAATTTTCAGCTTGAATTGAATTTTACATCATGAGTTATATGCCCTTGAACTTGACAAAATTGCCATTTTTGGCTCTATTTTGACATTGTTTTCAATCTAGCAACTACAAATATTGACCAATCCAGACAAAACTTGTACCGAATGTTGTTGACCATAAGATCTTGCTTTGGTATAATTTTCAGCTTGATCAGAATTTTATATCATTAGTTATGTGCCCTTGAAATTGACAAAATTGCCATTTTCGGCTCTATTTTAACATTGTTTTCACTCTAGCAACTACAAATATTGACCAATCAAGACAAAACTAAGACAGAATGTCGGTGAATATCAGATCTTGCCTTGGTTTAATTTTCAGCTTGATCCGAATGTTACCTCATGAGTTGCTCATTGCTATTTTCGGCTTTATTTTCACTTCTACAACCATTAGTATAAACTAATCAATAAAGAATTTTCACAGAATCTTACTGACCATAAGATCATACTTGCTTGTAATTTTCAGCTTGGTCATGCATTTGCTTGTTTGCGCAGCCTGAACCTTTGAAATTGCATTCAACAAGACAAACAATCAGGCCTGTGGAGCGCGTCCAGACCGCCAGGGCTGTCTAGTCATAATGTAAAATAATTAAACTGTCTGCATTTTATACCCAAAATTAAGATCATATTATTGTCCTAAGAAAGGATGAGAAAGCTTCAGGGAAACTATAACCAGTGCCTGGTTGTTTGGGAGGCATTTTATCAAATGAACTTGTCATTCTGTAATATTAAATCCATTTTCCATAAATCTGACACATGCAATTACACAAGAACAGGGAGACTGATGTTGTTTTCGCTGATATAATGCAAATTGCTCTGCTGGAGGTTTCATATCACATTAACAACAGGAAGGGTCTGTTTACATTTATGATTGCTGCTTTTCAACCAAAACCTTGTTGTAAGCTGCAGTTACAAGGTTGTTGAAAGGGGACGATATGGACATGATTTTTGTGGCTTGTCTACAAATCAAAGCAGATTTGATAACAACTTGTATTGTGACAGTACCTGAAAATACAAGTCTCTTTTCCCTTAATGTTTCGATTATTCCCAATATGGTGGTTGACAAATGTGAGGAAAGTTCTAGAAAATAGCCCCAATCTGTCGTTATTACCTTTATATATTTGCAAAGATAACGAAACATTCTATTAAAATGGTGTATAAATTGATGCAAATCTGATCTTGTGGTATTGTAATTTGTCAACAAAATACAACTGAGTGCAGTCTTCTCCTGGCAAAACACCAGAGGTCCAGATAATAGTGAGAGATAAGTAATTTAACTTCAGACTGAGGTTTTTAGACCAGTTCCTTTGAGATTTAATTCCATGAGATAATTCTGGTAATAATCTGAAATGCATTTAGATATACTACTGTGTTTGTACTGCAAACATTGTATTGTTTGTATTCTTGATCTGATACATTCTGTGTATGAATGCCAGGCTTGTATAGCTCAGTAATGCTGGAGTCTACCAATCCTGAGGTTAAATGTTGGAACCTGGCTATACCACTATAAATAAACCACGACCTCTGGACAGACGAGTCGAACTGAACAGGTTAACCAGGTATGTAAACGTCGTGGTTTTAAGAAGGCGTTTACCGTTAGATGTAATCACAACACCCCTCTCACGCAGGACAGTCAATAGTTAAAAGTACATTTGAGTCTCAATGTTGATGGTACCACTATATCCGTTCTGATGTTTGACATAAGTCATTTGTCTCTCACCTATTTATGTGAATCATCTAGGTGAGAGAGCAGCTGGAGGCTCAGATTTGATATTGCACTGGTGAGAGAAATACCAAGAATTCACAGTTAGGTGCTCCAACGGAGATGGTTGTCATACATTTCATAGAATTTGTGTCAGATTTACTCAAACTTTGTACATTTGTTAATTAACCCTTTGGAAAACATAGTGGGAAATGAAGGAATTGCTTGTAACAAGCAATTTCCTCATTTTCCACAATGTTTTCTACCAAAAACAAGAACAAAAATTTAAATTCCATTCATTTGAAGTTGTCGTCTGCAACATCTTTAAATTTGGACCAGTGTCAAATTTTTCCGTTTGGGAAAGGGTTAAGATGTTTGCTATACATGTATTTTGTATTATTCAGATGGTCCACATAACCCCAGGAAGGTGACTGCCCCGGTGAAGGTGCACAAAAAGGCTACAGTCGTGGAGGAGATACAGGACAAGTCTGACAGCGACACCGACGCCGACAGTGGTGATGACGGCAGTGACTCTGGCGACGATGATGGCGGCCGTAATGATGATGATGAGAGTGGCAGTAGTAGTGATGAAGAGAATAATAAACAAGAACGGTAAGTCAGCATTTTTAATCGCTGCTTTTCAACAAAAAAACTCGTAACTGCAGCTTGTTTTAAGCTGCAGTTAAGAGGTTTTCGTTGAAAAACGACAATATACAAGTGATGACATGTCAGAGCTCCTCAATCAATACAGGATTTTTGAAGAGCCTGTTGTATGTTGAGGATAAAGTTTCCTAGGCATTATGTACAAATTTAATTGCCTGAAAAAAAGGTGAATTTCCTGGTAGAGCAATTTCTTTTTTACGTAATTATTGTAACTTTATCAATCTATAAATTGTCAGTGTTATTGCAAAACCTCATAATTACAGCTTGATTAAAGCTGTAGAAAAGAGGTTTTGAATTAACTAGAATAAATGCAGAATTGAATATTGAAAAGTACTTTAAAGATACCAAGATAACTTAAGATTCATGTATACTCGTAAGAACTTGACTGAAATTGTTTTGATTTTAACAAAGTAAACTAAATTGTATATAGTCCTATCAGTTTTCAAATAAAAGGGTAAAAAAATGTTCATGTATCAAAAGTGTAGGTATAGAAATGGAAACTAGCTGTTTTTTAACCCATTTCTGAATGAAGACAATGAATTTCAATGCCCTACATGATTAAGGCTTTGGAAAACATTTTGGAAAATGAAGAAATTGCTTTCTTCATTTCCCACAATGTTTTCAAAGTTTAGAAAAAAGTGAAATGTCATTTTGCTCAATTTTGTCATCTGCAACATCTTTAAAATGGAACTGGTGTAAAAACTTGCTGTCTGGTAATGAGTTAAAGCCAAGAAAACAATTGATATAGGCTTTGTATTACTGCTGTAATGTTCCGTGTATTTCCATATATGGAATCTGACATTCTTATGCTGTGTGCACTAAAATGTCGATTAATTAAGGAAAAGGTTAAGACAGAGATTTAACCCAATAAGCCACTGTAAATGTCACAGGCTGAGACAAAATAAGATGCTTATCCCTTAACCCTGCAACATTTTACAAAATATGTATTAACACTATCTTCAATACTGAAACCTTTTTGACACACCTTAACCCATTTCCAGATCTATATCAACATTTTAGACTAATTTAAGTTGTTGCAGACAACAATTTCAAGTGAAAGAAGTTTTACATTCTTTAATGATTCTGGTTAGAAAACATTGTGGGAAATGAAGAAATTGCTTGTCACAAGCAATTTCTTCATTTTCCTCAATGTTGTCCAAAGCATATCTTGATACGCATCAAAAAAGCTTGAATGTGTATGAATGTGTTAAGTAAGAGTACTTACATGTAATATAAATGTTTCTTTAATGCTGTTCGGTTGATTATCGGGAAATAACAGTAGATTATCATTTCGATAAACTCACCGCCTATCCAGTGAAATTTTCAAAAACTTGTGCCCCGCTTTCATTCATTTCACCCTATCTGACGTTATATAAGCTGGACCAAATAAGTGACTTCATCATAAGTGTTGCATAGCAGTCACATGCAAAATAATGCACTTTAAGAAAATATGTCATAAAATGTTTGCATTTTGTCTAATTTTTGCATTAAAGAAATAGAATAATTGTTTGTTTTTCAGTTAGGATTGATTGATATTTCATTTCGTGAACAACAAAAGCTACATTTTCACTCGTGCCTTCACCACTCGTGAAAATAAAGCTTTTGTTGTTCACTCAATGAAATATAAATTGATCTTACACTGAAACAAACGATTATCCTGCATGTATTGTTGTACATTACAGTGAGAAGTCTCCACAAGACAAGGTCCGATCTCCATCTCCACAACAGGTAAACTACAACAATCTCTACACTTGTTATACCCACGTAAAACAAATGTTTTACGGGGGTATTCTGGATTCAGCTTGTCTGTATGTCTGTCTGTCTGTTCGTTTGTGTACAAAATATTCATCTGGAGCATAAACCTGAAAGTATAGTAGCTATGATCTTGAAATTTAATGGGTAGATAGATCTCACTAAGGAGAAGTGCAGTGTATGAAGAGCATAACTCTACATGGGTTATTTTGTGAGTTATTGCCCTTTGATTTTGACAAAAAAGCTTGTCCGGACAAATGTATTGGCAGGGAGGGGTATTTTATCACCTTAAGTGATATATTTCTAGTTTGTTGCTCACCTGAAGGGCATCTAATTCAAATTTTGCACTGTTCCAGATTGAAAGTTTCAAGTTGATACAATTTTCAAATTTTTTCCATTTAGGGAAAGAAAATATTGTGGAAAATGAAGAAATTTTCCACAATGTTTTCCTAAGCATTGTTCTTGAATGGCCTCAAAAAGCATGCATCACTGTGTGGAAATAGGCTATTGTTGTCACTCACTGTTTGTTGTCTTGTTTCACAGACTTCTGTTCTTTCAAAGTTAGATGTTAACACACTAGCATCAGTAAAAGACTGGCCAATCTTAGACCTCTAAAAAAGTGAAAATAGTTTGGTTAAAAGTTCTCTAATGAGTTTAACTACAGACCTGATTGTATCTGAGTTGTGCGCCTTTAAATATCGAGAATTAGTCGTTTTGATCAGGGTTTCACTCTATCATCTGCAAGTTGTGACCGATCGAAATAGAACATGGACAAAATGTTTTTCAGCTGGATCTGTTAATTCTTTACCATACTGTTAATACTTTACCATATTTAATTTGATAATTGTTGAAAGAAGAAAATTAGTTTGCATATCACATCATGCACATGTACTATTATGGGTGTGACCTATGGATGTTCATGTGTGAAAATTTAATGAATATTTAGAAAAGGATCAGTCAATGTTTGCAAAAATTATCTAAGTCTGGCGGGATAATTTGTTCCTAGAAATAAGAGAAATTGTGTAATTATGGTGAAGAATTGATGTAATTAGTAAAATGTTGCGTGATTGTACAATAGATATGCAATAATCCTACCATACATAGTCAATATTCAGATGGAGTGTGCTGTAATTTGTTCAATCGTGCAATCAAGAATGCATGAATGTAATAAACGTCTATTCTGAAATATTGAAATTTGTAAGCGGAGCATTTTCTGGTTAAATTTTCTGACTTCAGTGTGTAATACCAGTGTACATAGAGTGAACATTTTCATTAGAGGAAACTTTTCACTGTTCCTATTCAATGATGTATAAACCCTATCTGTCTATCTGTTTGTCTGTAATAAAAAATTTATTAAAATTTGCCATAATAATGTAGGAACATGACATTGTGTACTCCTCGTAGAAAGGTCTTCCCTTTAGTTTGTGGACAAATTTTTGAAGGCAGCGGCCATAGAGCAGTTGGTAGCGCATCACACTTTCACTCATGAGGTCCCAGACTCGATCCCCCAGCCACAACAAATATTCCTTCTGACAAAATTGTCTTCCACCAATGGTTTGATAATCATCAATCTATGTTGGTGAGCAGCTAGAGGCTCAGTTAGGATGTTGTGGTAGTACTGGTATGATAAACAACAGGAACCCATGGTTAGGTGCTCCAGTGGTCGCTATATGACCATAGCTGTTGAAGGAGACATTAAACCTTTAACAATCAATCAACCAACCAATTTTTAGCTCGCCCGGGACGATAGTCTCGGAAGAGATATTGTCATACCCCCGGATGTCGGCGTCTGCGTCGGCGTCCGCAAAAACTTTAACCTGGCCCATATCTCATGCCCTGTTAGAGATACAGCCTTCATATTTCACCTGTTGGTACCTCTAACCAAGACCTTTAATTTGAGACCATGACCTTTGACCTTGTGACCTTGACCTTTGAGTTTGACCCACTTTTTGACTGTTTTAAAAAACTTTAACCTGGCCTATATCTCATGCCATATTACACCTACAGCCTTCATATCTCACATGTGGATACCTCTCACCAAGACCTTTCATTTGAGACCATGACCTTTGACCTTGTGACCTCGACCTTGGAGTTTGACCTACTTTTAAAAACTTTAACCTGGCCTAAAAAAACTTTAACCTGGCCTATATCTTATGCCCTATTGCACATACAGCCTTGATATTTCACATATGGACACCTCCTACCAACACCATTCACATTTGACCATGACCTTTGACCTCATGACCTTGACCTTGGAATTTGACCTACTTTTAAAAAACTTTAACCTGGCCTATATCTCATGTCTTTTTACACCTACAGCCTTGATATTTCACATATGGACACCTCCTACCAACACCATTCACATTTGACCATGACCTTGTGACCTTGACCTTGGAGTTTGACCTACTTTTAAAAGACTTTAACCTTGCCTATAGGTCATGTCCTTTTACACCTACAGCCTTCATATTTCACATATGAACACCTCCCACCAAGACCTTTCATATTTGACCAGGACCTTGGACCTGGTGCCCTTGACCTTGAAGTTTGACCTACTTTTAAAAAACTTAAACCTGGCCTTTATCTCATGTCCTTTCACACCTACAGCCTTGATATTTCACATGACACCTCCTACCAACACTTTTCACATTTGACCATGACCTTGGACCTGATGACCTTGACCTTGGAGTTTGACCTACTTTTAAAAAACTTTCACCTGGCCTATATCTCATGTCCTTTTGCACCTACAGCCTTGATATTTCACACATGGACACCTACCAACACGGTTCACATTTGACGGTGACCTTGGAGTTTGACCTACTTTCAAAAAACTTTAACTTGGCCTATAACTCATGTCCTTTTACACCTACAGCCTTGATATTTTACACACGGACACCTCATTCCAATACAGTTCACATTTGACCATGACCTGTGACCTTGTGACCTTGACCATGAAGCTTGACCTACTTTTACAAAATTTCATTTTGGGCCATGACCTTTTTACCTTGACCTAGGAAATGACTTTTCTTTGTGACAAGCTCTCGTTTGGGCGAGCTTTATTGTCCGCGGACAATTGACCAAATGCCAATCGACAGATCGCTACGCCCAACATAGAATTTAAGACAAACAATGGGGATGTGATCGTTTATGGGGAATGATTTTTAGCTCCACTGGCCTTCAGGCCAGCGGGCTATTGTCATGGCGTTGTGTCCGTCGTGCGTGCGTGCGTGCGTCCGGTCGTCAACTTTTTCTTTAAAAATCTTCTCCTCAGAAACTACTTGATGGATTTCAATCAAACTTCACAGGAATGATCCTTAGGTGGTCCTCTATCAGATTCCTTCAATTAATTCTGATTGAACCATAAAGTCTGGAGTTATCTGCCCTTGAATTAAAAAAACGGCTGTTTTCACTTGTTTACACTCTAGCCACTACAAATATTGATCAATCAAAACAAAACTTTGTCAGAATGTTGGTGCTGATAAGATCTTGCCTGAGTGCAATTTTCAGCTTGATCTGAATATTACGTCTTGAGTTATGTGCCCTTGAAATTGGCAAAACTACCATTTTTGACCTTATTTTTACTCAAACAACCATAAATATCCACCAATCAACATAAAACTTTCACATTATCTTACTGGCCATAGGATCTTGTGTTGGTGTAATTTTCAGCTTCATATGAATCTTAAATCATGATTTATCTGCCCTTGAATTTGACAAAATTGTTGTTTTCGACTTTGATTTTACACTCTTTACACCCACAAATATTGAATAATCAGGTCAAAACTTAAACAAGATGTAGGTGAAGTTAGGATCTTGCTTTAGTGTGATTCTTAGCTAGATAGGAATATTAAATCATCAGTTATATGCCTTTCAATTTGACAAAATTGCTAATTGTGACTTTTTTTTCACTCTAACAGCCAAACTCACTATAATAAAGACTGTTGCAAAGCTTGGTAACTAATAGATCTTATATGAATGTATTTTCAGCTTTCTAGTTACTTTGTAATTGCTTTAAGAGCAACATGTATTGAAAAATCTAGTGAAAACTTGTACTTGATATTACAAGAAATCCAGGTTTGACAGCCATTTGCATTATTTTTGGAAAAGGGTTTTTCCCAGAATCTATTTTTAGCTCAAAATCTATTTTTAAGAATTTGAAATATTTTCGAGTAATCAATGTTCTGTTAATTTAGATCTGTTGGGAAGAAGGAAAGTTTTAATTGTTTGTGACATCCTAAGCTAGAATGTTCTCCCATTTCCTTTTACCCTTTCTCAAATGGCAAACATGTAATTTTACTTTCTTTGCTTCAAGAACCACACATTTTGAACAATCTAGTTTTGTTACTTTCTTTTAGCTCTATGAAACACAAGCATTGAACAATCTAATCAAAACTTGGATCAAATATTACATGAAATTCAGGCCGCCTGTGGAGCGACTCAAGACCTTCAGGTCTTCTAGTATCCAGTTAATCGTGACGTAAATTCAGACAAACAAAATAATATTTCGTAGGTGTTGTTATAAAATCTCGTAACTACGGCTTGATTCAAGCTGTAGTTACCAGATTTTATAACAACACCGACAGTTTATCAAAACATAACGGTAAACCTAGTCTATTGTTAGCACAAAATTCTTTGCCATTGGCATGTCGATTGTTTTGATTGTCAGTCGATAAATCGATACAAGAACACGTGCAACGAAGAACAATTGGGGCATGACATTTTTCTGATCGCCCATTGGCTAATCGATGTTACTTTTTGATTGACAGTCGGCGTTTGGTCAATTCTTGTTGCAAGTTGAACCACTGAAATCTATGGGTGCAAGTCTGCTGTGAAACACATTAATGGTAGTGATATGGCAATAAATGGTTTCTGATTGGGAGGCACATGCTTCAGTGTAAACTTAATTTTTCACTCTTTTAAAAAAAAGTTTGATACAGGTGAAAAGTAAAGATATTTTGATGCCAATCAATTTGAATATGACTCTTCTTTTTCAAAGTTAAAGATTGTAGGAATAGAAGAAATGCTAAATAAAAGCTCTTCCAACTTTTCCCAAAATGCTTACTCATACCTTCCTGAAGCAGGTTTTGAATTGTTGTAGTGCTTTAATGAATAAAATATTAATCAATTGCCTAGAAAAGGGGAAGTTCTCCAGAGAAAAGAAAGAGTAAATTTCATTAAGCTTGGAAAAATTATATCTTCCAATATTCTCTGAGGAAATAATCAACTTGACAAAGTTCTTTTGTTGCATGCAAATACATGACATTTAACCCTTTCATAAACAAGACTTGATTTTGATGTCTACTAATAGAATTGGCTTGGGAAACATTTAGACAAAATAATCTTTTTGGCTCAATGTTTTCTGTGCTATTTTGTCATCTGCAGCAGCTTTCAAATTAAACCACCCTAACAAACATTTACCAAATTTTGGGAAAGGGTTAAAATTTTTATCTTTGCCTGGTGATTGTGTGAGCTCTGTTTTCTGAAGTCGATGGTTCTAGGTTAGATTAAGGACATTGGCACTTGGTTTTATATGAAACATCTATTGATTGTTCCAGGAAAGTTAAAGTGTTAATTATACCCCCGCAAACGAAGTTTGGAGGGGGTATACTAGAATCAGCCTGTCGGTCCACTGGTTGGATGGGTGGTCTGTCTCAAAAACTAAAACTCCTCCTACACTTGTGTACCGATTTAGTTCATACTTGGCACAGGTGTGCATTAGGACCTGCATATGTGCAAGACGCAAAATTCAAGTCTGACTGATACTTTCTGAGTTATTGCCCCTAATTTGACAAAATTTCAAGAAAATCGGATTGACAATTTCTGACCTCTGGCCCCTGATTCAACAAAAATGCTTGTCCGAACAAAGGTGGTGGCGGGGGGGGGGGTATTTTTATCACCTTCAGTGATAGATTTCTAGTTGTTTAAATACCAGAAAGGCCATACTATGTCATGGCCCTGCTTGTCTGTCCATCTGTTTATTCATCTGTCTGTCCGTTGCCAATTTCTCTGAAGATGATCAAACTTTTTACAATGAATCCCCATGTTGTCTTGTCATTCATGCCAGATAATTGTTGTTGTCCTTGAATTATCTGTCCCTGAATTAAGAAAAAAAAAACAACCAATTTCCAACATTGTGGGAAATGAAGAAATTCCTTATCACTAGGAATTTCTTCATTATCCATGATGTTTTCCAAAGCCTATATCTTATGGTGCATCAAACAGTGTCATTGTACCGTACTTGGTAATAATATAGTTACTGTTTACTGATATACGTCTGCTAGGTGTGAGGGTTAGTGATATTGTGGATCTGTCTAGACTCTCAGTTCCTGGAAACCTCGTCTCTAGAGACTGTAACTGAGACGGCCAATAACACACTGTTTGTCTGATACTCTGCCCTTCATTAGTAGTTTAGATAAGTCTTTCTTACTGAATAAAGAGAGAAAAAATATTACCACATGTTTTGCTGGAAGAAAAGAATTGTTTTATAGGATTATTTTCATATTCATTGAATATTATAGAGGTAGTCTAAGATAGAATTCCCTGTCCCAGATATTGTACATGTCTATTTTGTATACTACAGTACAGCTCATATGTTTTTTGCCTAAATATTCGGCCATAGTGGATAAAAATATTTTGGTGGAAAATCACCATGATTTTTCATCGTAACTTTTTCCTATTAATTTCCGCACATTGATGCAAATCGCAGTGGCAGGTGGAAAATTATGATTTTCCACCTGCGGAGTGGAAATGCCTGGTATAGTCATGTTCATGGTGGTTGAGTGTAAAATTGCCGTGACAAATAATAGTGATTATTTCACACCCTACATTAGTAAACCAATGAAATCGTCCCATTCGTACCACGTGAGTATACAATACCTAGAGCCGTATTGTACGCACGAGATAATTGCGTGAACGCACGGGATTCTCGATACTCCAAAGCGGCAAAATCGATATTTGTACGATGCACCGGTTGAACTGTCCAAATATGCATTGCACTCATTTGAACCCTACAAATATCGATTGAACCGTACAAATATGGATTTTTCCCAAATCGAGGCTGCCGTACAAATATCCATATTCGCATCGAAGAGTAATCTCCCTTAGTAGAGATCTCGTCTGCAAAAGCAAAATTGTGCATTAGTGTTGAATGTTTGTTTCAACATGATATTTTGAATTCACTGTCCTAAACAAGACATAACTTTGATTCTGTGATTGAAAAAAAAAAAAAAAAAACACATTGGGAATACATTAAGGCAAAAGGAGAAAATGATTTTAAAAACACGAAAGAGATTTTCATTTCAAAACATTTATGAATTGTAGCGCATTTAAATTGCAGCAATGATACAAATCACACTTAACCCTTTCCCAAACAAGACCTGGATTTGATATCCATTATAAGGCTTGACAAAAAAGTTCTAGGAGAAAAGGAGATTTGCCGTTTATCAGCAATTTCTCCTTTTCTGTCAATGTTTTCATTGTTGATTTACGCATGGCATGATAGTTTATATGACAAATTTCATGTACATTTCACACTATCATATGACGGCCTATTCAATCTTTTGAGACAAACATAAATCGATAAAAATAGATTAAATGTCAGATGCCCTGTATATTTACAGTGTTAGAAATGTACATGTAGCCTACATTTTTTTCATGACATAGGCCTATGTTGTTATACCCCCCACCTACGAAGTAGAGGGGGGTATATTGGTTTCACCATGTCTGTCTGTCTGTCCGTCCGTCCGTCCGTCCGTCCGTCCGTCCGTCCGTAGACTTTTTCGTTTCCGTGCTCTAACTCATGAACCGGTTGACCTAGGATCATGAAACTTTACACAGTTGTTGCCCATGACCCAAGGAGGTGCCCTATTGTTTTTGGGTCACAAAGGTCAAAGGTCAAGGTCACAATCGGACTTTGTTTAAAATCCGTTTCCGTGCTCTAACTCATGAACCGGTTGACCTAGGATCATGAAACCTTACACAGTTGTTGCCCATGACCCAATGAGGTGCCCTATCGTTTTTGGGTCACGAAGGTCAAAGGTCAAGGTCACAATCGGACTTTGTTTAAAATCCGTTTCCGTGCTCTAAGTCATGAACCGGTTGACCTAGGATCATGAAACTTTACACAGTTGTTGCCCATGACTCAAGGAGGTGCCCTATTGTTTTTGGGTCACAAAGGTCAAAGGTCAAGGTCACAATTGGACTTTGTTTAAAATCCGTTTCCGTGCTCTAAGTCATGAACCGGTTGACCTAGGATCATGAAACTTTACACAGTTGTTGCCCATGACCCAAGGAGGTGCCCTATCGTTTTTGGGTCACGAAGGTCAAAGGTCAAGGTCACAATCGGACTTTGTTTAAAATCCATTTCCGTGCTCTAAGTCATGAACCGGTTGACCTAGGATCATGAAACTTTACACAGTTGTTGCCCATGACTCAAGGAGGTGCCCTATTGTTTTTGGGTCACAAAGGTCAAAGGTCAAGGTCACAATTGGACTTTGTTTAAAATCCGTTTCCGTGCTCTAAGTCATGAACCGGTTGACCTAGGATCATGAAACTTTACACAGTTGTTGCCCATGACCCAAGGAGGTGCCCTATTGTTTTTGGGTCACGAAGGTCAAGGTCACAATCGGACTTTGTTTAAAATCCGTTTCCGTGCTCTAAGTCATGAACCGGTTGACCTAGGATCATGAAACTTTACACAGTTGTTGCCCATGACTCAAGGAGGTGCCCTATTGTTTTTGGGTCACGAAGGTCAAAGGTCAAGGTCACAATCGGACTTTGTTTAAAATCCGTTTCCGTGCTCTAAGTCATGAACCGGTTGACCTAGGATCATGAAACTTTACACAGTTGTTGCCCATGACTCAAGGAGGTGCCCTATTGTTTTTGGGTCACAAAGGTCAAAGGTCAAGGTCACAATTGGACTTTGTTTAAAATCTGTTTCCGTGCTCTAAGTCATGAACCGGTTGACCTAGGATCATGAAACTTTACACAGTTGTTGCCCATGACCCAAGGAGGTGCCCTATCGTTTTTGGGTCACGAAGGTCAAAGGTCAAGGTCACAATCGGACTTTGTTTAAAATCCATTTCCGTGCTCTAAGTCATGAACCGGTTGACCTAGGATCATGAAACTTTACACAGTTGTTGCCCATTACTCAAGGAGGTGCCCTATTGTTTTTGGGTCACAAAGGTCAAAGGTCAAGGTCACAATTGGACTTTGTTTAAAATCCGTTTCCGTGCTCTAAGTCATGAACCGGTTGACCTAGGATCATGAAACTTTACACAGTTGTTGCCCATGACCCAAGGAGGTGCCCTATTGTTTTTGGGTCACGAAGGTCAAGGTCACAATCGGACTTTGTTTAAAATCCGTTTCCGTGCTCTAAGTCATGAACCGGTTGACCTAGGATCATGAAACTTTACACAGTTGTTGCCCATGACTCAAGGAGGTGCCCTATTGTTTTTGGGTCACGAAGGTCAAAGGTCAAGGTCACAATCGGACTTTGTTTAAAATCCGTTTCCGTGCTCTAAGTCATGAACCGGTTGACCTAGGATCATGAAACTTTACACAGTTGTTGCCCATGACTCAAGGAGGTGCCCTATTGTTTTTGGGTCACGAAAGTCAAAGGTCAAGGTCACAATCGGACTTTGTTTAAAATCCGTTTCCGTGCTCTAAGTCATGAACCGGTTGACCTAGGATCATGAAACTTTACACAGTTGTTGCCCATGACCCAAGGAGGTGCCCTATTGTTTTTGGGTCACCAAGGTCAAAGGTCAAAGTCACAATCGGACTTTGTTTAAAAATCTGTTTCCATACTCCAACTAAAGAACATTTTGACCTATAGCACTTTTTTCAGTGACAAGGTGCTAGTGGGGGGTATTTGTCCGCTTTGCGACAGTTCTAGTTTTTCTTCCTTTTTTATTTCACGTTGGAATTCTATTTAAAAGTAATTAGATCTAGATCTTAATTTTTATACAAAATTAATCTTTGTCATGTTTTGTTTGAAAAAAAAAATGATGTGAAATAAAGAGGTCATTTAACATGTCTTTGTACAATACTGAATTCTATTGGATTCATACTTTGCAGAACAAGTCTATATTTAGACTCGCCTATCGGCTCGTCCAAATATAGCCTCGTTCTGCAAAGTATTCATCCAATAGAATTCAGTATTGTACAAAGACATGTTAAATAACCTCATATTATGCCTGTTAAGGTGGAAAAACATGCTCATCACGGCCATAAGGTTTTCCCACCCAAATCGAATCGTGGTGATGCATGAAAATAAGGCAAAAACCATGCAAGCGGTACTGTATTTATAAGAAATTTTGTTATTGAAAAAAAATATGTTTTTTGACTGAAAGGTCCTTTGTTCAAATCCTGCTGGTGACTTGGGCTTTTTATGCCCCCGATAGGGAGGCATCATAAATTTGACTTGTCCGTCCGTCTGTCTGTCCGTCTGTCTGTCCGTCCATCCGTCATTCCGTCCAAAAACTTTAACATTGGCCATAACTTCCTTATTACTTAACATATTCGCTTCATACTTAACCACAACATTCCTTGGTAGATTACCTTTCTGTAGGCACATACTTTGGTGACCTTGACCCCTGGATGACCTTGACCTTGAACATAGATTGGCCATAATTTAAAATCAAAGCGGTGTCGGGGGCATTGTCATCTTACAGTGACAGCTCTTGTTCTGAGTGAAAACACAACCACCAGGGTTTGCACAGTCTTGAAAAGTTCTTAAATTTGAGCCTGTTTCTTGAAAAGTGCTTAAAAACAAAAATAGTGCTTGAAAGTGCTTGATTTTGATCCTCCTTAAAAAGTGCTTAAATTTGTCAAAAATGTGCTTAAAAATTATTGAATGGCTAAATTCAACAAGCCTTTGTCAGAGACCGACACATTTGCAATTCCTCCTCCCCTCCACCTACATGTTCTTTTCAAGAATTATGCCCCTTGAAAGTAAGAAATTTGGCAGGGCAGTGTATTTGGGACTGCAGCACACTTTGTTGAAGACCATTGGTAGTGACTGGTGTACGGAGAAACATGCTTGAAAAGTGGAATTATGTGCTTAAAAAGTGCTTAAAAAGCAGGGATTTTGTTACCTGCGAGTCCTGAGTCCCTGACTCACATTTTTTTCTCAGGACTCATTTGAAAATATTTAGTGAGTCCCAGAATGCTAAAATTTTCAATGTGTAATTGACATTGTCTTTCAAAGACTCATATTTTTCAATATTGGACTCTTTGTCTTGGGAACAAGTGGGTCCCAGGACTCTTCCACATAAATTTGTAACAAAATCACTGAAAAAGTGCTTGAATTTTGGCATTTGCTGTCTGTATGAACCCTGACCCCACATTGCTCTTCACCCAGGTGTATAGAAAATTAATGGGTGTACACACATGAGGGTTGAAAGTCAAAATGCTTTGACTGCCAAAGTCACCAAGTGATGACAGCTGACTTGAAACTAGTGATCGTTGGTTAAAGTCTAAAGTTTGTAGGTACAGACTTTAATCAGATCAACTTTTTAACCCATTCATATTAGTAGACATTGGGAGACGTTTTATTGTGTTAAACAGGCCCGTAGGAAGCAATTTCATATTGGGGGGGGGGCTAAAGCCCTTGTCCTGAATATTTGGGGGGGCTAATTTGGATTTTCCCAAAATTTTCAGTGTAAAATTAAGAAAATTCGGCATTTTTGGCCAACATTGGGGGGGGCTAAGCCCCCCCTAGCCCCTCCTGTTCCTACGGGCCTGTTAAAATCAGGGGTCTCATTTGCCAAAATTTGGGGCCGTTATTCGGCCCCATTCCCAATGGCAAAAAGTATCTTTTTTTCCCAATTCTCTGGTGAAAATTCCCAATGAGGGCCCAGAATGCCCCATGTTAAGACCTCATCTTCATTTACAAACATTTTGAAGACAGTTTTCGGGTAGATTCTTAAACAAGAGTATATACAAATGCATTTTACATCACTACAGTCTAATTTGCAGCTGAAACTGAGTGACAGTATGAATACAAACTTGTTTTAGTTTTTCCCAATTTAGGTAAAAACGTCGCTATTTTTCCCAATTTCACTGGCCCCTGGCCCCAAACAAAAATTGGTAGCAAGACCCCTGAAAATGTTTGATATCTAGTTACTTTTTGATATATGTATGTGCAGGTTGTTAAACAAAACTGTTATGTCAGTACAGTTTGTTAGTATGACATGGATATGAACTTGATTGTAACATAGCGTCGGTGTAAACGCAAAACCTCGTGTGTCGCTTTTTGCGATTTTCAAAGAAAAATTTTGTGTGCCCAGTTAAGACAATTCTTGCAAGTTTAGAGATATTTCTTCTGATCAGTATTAATGACACATTATTTTGTGAACAACATGTCCAAATTTCAAGTAAAACCTTTCAGTTTGGGAATTTTTTTTCAGCCTTTTTCCTTCCCCTTTAAAATTTTCCGAAAACGAGATACGAGGTTTTGCATTTACAAGGCCGATAGACTGATATGGTAAAGCATAGAGATGGTGAAGGGTTTAAATATCAGCTTGTCATTATTCTGAATGGTAATTAGAGCTGTTAGCTGATAAACGACCTCATTAATCTTTGCTGCTACAAAAATATTCCTTTTCTAACAACACAGACTCTTTAAAAGCTCTCATTAATTTTATTCACTGCATACTATAGCCTCTTATCCAGATCACCAACAGAATTGTGGTAACTGACCATACATAAGTGCACAAAAATCAATAGAAAAGATAATTGAAAACGATGAAAAGAAAAATCTTGACGTTATGGATAATCAAATTTAGAAATATTACTATGTCATTTTGCACTTGGGTAATATGACATCCAGGTTGCACTGATTTCTGCTTGTAAATGATTTAAATGACTGAACAGATCATTGAAAACCCTTTTTATAAGGTAATTAACTGACCAATCTAGGCTTAATCTAGACAAAATATTTTTGATGAGCAGCCCATATTGTCAATGATCTTACAACCAAGTTGTATGAGAAATCGTAATGGTTGTATGATCGTTCATAAAAAAGACACCATAAGATTTTGAATGGAATTTTGTTTTAGTGTAAGCGAAATAGTACATTAGAAGTTTGTATATCTTATAGCAGAAATTCAGGCCTGTGGAGTAATATAAAGGGCCTTTAGTTTTATCATAAATTAAAAAGGAGAAAGTTGCATTAGATCTATAATGCCAGAAAGATCAAGCATAAGGACTCTAATTTCCTTTGCAATCAAACTAACTTGATGAATGTTTTATCAATGTTTCATCCTGAATGGTATTAGATAAAATTAGAGCTTGTAAAGCCATTCATGAGAGACTAGATTGAAGGGTGGATGGGGCCATTGCTTTTAGAAATCCAATAATTCTCTCTGTGTCTGTTTAATGGAAAAATGACACAGCCCCTGAAAAATATTTGATTTCTTTAGCAGTGTATGCTTTAATCACTATTAGGTAGATTGGAATTTGTTTTGTGTGCTTTCTGTGTACAAACAAATACCGAGTGTGTCTGGGTGCTGTTATCATTATCTCAAATTTAATGGGTGGTGAATGATTTCAGACCTTTCTGTTTGTGCTGGGATAAAGGCATGTTTCTTTATCTCTATAGTCAGATGAAATGAACTGGGAAATGATACGTTGTGTATTAAGCCTATCACAGCTGTTATACAAATGTTTTATTGCTTTGTTTTGAGTGTTTGTTGTTCACTGGATTATCATGTAAATTCTGACTTTTATCTAACATGATGAAGTGAATAATAAAACAGTGTTATAATGTTGATGAGGATCAGTGGCCTATAATTATGTGTCTTACATTTCTATTTATAATTCTTATAAATGAATATTTTGGAATTTCAATTCTGCATTAATAGGTGTCGATTTCATGAAGTAAACAGTGACATAGATTTGGACAAAGACAATGTTGAAAAGTCAGCATAGACATAATACTGGTCTATTGTTATCACAATATGCTCACAATATCTATCCCTATTGCATAATTGTCAGATGAATCGAACAACATGTCACAAATATTAAAAATAGGTAAAATTGGTGCTGGAAACTGTTCAACTAAAATCTTGACCCTTGTCATACTGCACAATTAACTAACAACCATAATTCTATATTGTATAAGTGACGAGAGGTGAATGATGATTCAATGTTGTTGTATAGTGTCCGGATACTAGTGAGAGTGTATAAGTGTTAGTTACAGCAGCGACTGGTGTATACACCATGTTGTGGATGAGTAATCTAAAAGAAAACAATGTGAGAAAAGTAAAACAGATCACGGAGGATGTGTTGTCTATATTCCAGATTCCTGCGACTACAGCCAGTCAGAATGTCAGACCAGTGAGGGCGCCACCGGAGAAAGGTGAAAGGTACGTCAGACTAGATTACCTGTATAATATGAATATTTAAGGTATTCCATCCATTATAAGATACCAAACACTTTGTGCAACTGTGGGCATAATCCGTGGCAATAGAAATTGACGAGGGTGTCCTTCGTCAATTTCCGTTATCACAGATGATGCCCAGAAATTGACAAAGGTATCTAATGATGGATGGAATAACATAGCCACTGCTAGTTGTCTTGATGACATTAACCTTTAATTGCCTAATAGCTATAGATAAAAAACTAAGCAATTATTGCACTTTCCATGTACATGTTTTTTAACATTATGTTGATAGTATGTGTTGAATCATCATGTATCCACATTGAAGCTAGGGATTGACTTCTTATGTTGACTTATCATCATCATTATCATCATCACCATCATCATCATCACCAACACCAACACCACCATCATCAGCAGCAGCAGCGGTAGCAGCAGCAGCAGCATCTTTATTGTTGTCCATTGTTGCCCTTGTCATCATTTTCATCATCATTGTCGTCATCTTTTTCAACAATACAACATGAACAACATCATACTTGCATAACTTTTTCCCAAACAACAAAATTTTATGGCGATTCTATTTGAAAACTGCTGCTGTCGTCAAAAGGGGTGTTGTTGAATATAGAATTTGTGTATAATACATTGAAAATATTGAGACAGAAGGAGAAACTGCTGGTTATCAGCAGTTTCTTCTTTTGTCTCAATGTTTTCCCAAGTCATTTTTAGTATGGACGTCAAAACCAGGTCTTGTTTGGGAAAGGGTTAAATGTCCAATTCTGTAAGAGTTTGGAGGGTCTTCAATGACTTGTTATAATTTAGACTTATCTAACCACAAATATTCCAACTGATAAAAGTTAAGATCATATAGAAATGGAGTAGATATAAAATTGTTTTGTTTATAAAACATTCTGTGTGGTGAGGAAGTTATTACAAGTCTTATCTGGTTCAGGTACTCTAAACTTCATACACATACTCATTTAAACTCATTGTACTCATAAACCTTTTAAAACGACAGATGTTTGGGGGGATCCATTTCGAAATCTGCTGTAGATGACAAAGTTGATGATAAAGATTAATTTGTTTACTTGTAAGTTATCAATAAAGTCAAAAAAATGTTGAGGCAAAAGGAGAAAATGCTGGTTTTCAGCATTTACTTCTTTCGTCTCAATGTCATAAAAAAAATCAATATGGATGTCAAAACCAGGTCTTGTTTGGGAAATAGTTAATCCCCTTTGTTACCTGTTATCTGGTAAGAGATTTTTTTTAGTGGAATATTCCAATATGGAATAAGGATGAATTGGCGCAACATGTCCATAGAAAGGGTAAAAACTAGAAGGCAAACAAGAAAGAATGTAACCAGGAAAGAATGCAAAGCTTTTCCCTTATTAAGCTATTTGCATAAATTTCATGACAAATCTGCTTTCTTTTGTAATTTGAGGACGCTAGATGAATTACTTGGCCACAAAATTCTAGAAAAAACACAGAAATTTGTCTTTGAAAATGAAATATTATCCAATTTCTAACTCTAAAATGCATACAGTTCTAAATATTGGAAAAGAAAATTAAAAGAATACATTGATACTTGACCATATTCTTGTCTAGCTGCTCCAATTTAATTGCTGGTGAGTTAATCCTTTCCCAAACAAGACCTGGTTTTGACAACCTTAATAAAAATGGCAATGGGAAAACATGGAGGCAAAAGAAGAGAATGCTGATAATCAGCATTTTCTTCTTTTGCCTCAATGTTTTCTATTCTGTAGTACTCACAAATTGTACCTTTAGCAGCATCCATTTTGAGCTCTGCAATGACTTTGTTGGAAAGGGGTAAATGTAATGGAATAAGTTCCCATGACAGATAATAATTATGGCATTACTGAATGAACAATCAATAGTTTGATTGACAATATTAACCAATTCGTAAATTGTATTGAATTTTAACAATTTGAAGACATTGTGGAATTTATCGTTATTGTGGGTGATCTTTAAATGATACCCCCCCCCCCCCCCCAAACTTGTGTTTTTAGCTCACCTGAGCACGAATGTGCTCATGGTGAGCTATTGTGATACCGCTGTGTCCGGCGTCCGTCGTGTGTCGTGTGTCGTGTGTCGTCCGTCGTCCGTCAAACTTTGCCTTGTGTGCACTCTAGAGGCCACATTTTTTGCCCAATCAACCTGAAATTTGCTCAGAATGATTGTCTTGATGAAATCTCGGACAAGTTCGAAATTGGGTCATCTGGGGTCAAAAACTAGGTCACGGGGTCAAATCTTAGAAAAACCTTGTGTGCACTCTAGAGGCCACATTTTTTGCCCAATCAACCTGGAATTTGCTCAGAATGATTGTCTTGATAAAATCTCGGACAAGTTCGAAATTGGGTCATCTGGGGTCAAAAACTAGGTCACAAGGTCAAATCTTAGTAAAACCTTGTGTGCACTCTAGAGGCCACATTTTTTGCCCAATCAACCTGAAAATTGCTCAGAATGATTGTCTTGATAAAATCTCGGACAAGTTTGAAATTTGGTCATCTGGGGTCAAAAACTAGGTCACAGGGTCAAATCTTAGAAAAACTCTGTGTGCACTCTAGAGGTCACATTTTTTGCCCAATCAACCTGAAATTTGATCAGAATGGTTGTCTTGATGAAATCTTGGACAAGTTTGAAATTGGGTCAGCTGGGGTCAAAAACTAGGTCACGGGGTCAAATCTTAGAAAAACCTTGTGTGCACTCTAGAGGTCACATTTTTTGCCCAATCAACCTGAAATTTGATCAGAATGATTGTCTTGATCAAATCTTGGACAAGTTTGAAATTGGATCATCTGGGGTCAAAAACTAGGTCACGGGGTCAAATCTTAGAAAAACCTTGTGTACACTCTAGAGGCCACATTTTTTGCCCGATCAACCTGAAAATTTATCAGAATGATTGTCTTGATCAAATCTCGGACAAGTTTGAAATTGGATCAGCTGGGGTCAAAAACTAGGTCACGGGGTCAAATCTTAGAAAAACCTTTTGTGCACTCTAGAGGCCACATTTTTTGCCCAATCAACCTGAAAATTGATCAGAATGATTGTATTGATGAAATCTTGGACAAGTTAATAATTGGGTCACCTGGGGTCAAAAACTAGGTCACAGGGTCAAATTTTAGAAAAACCTTGTGTGCACTCTAGAGGCCACACTTTTTGCCCAATTAACCTGAAAATTGATCAGAATGATTGTCTCGATCAATTCTCGGACAAGATTGAAATTGGGTCATCTGGGGTCATAAACTAGGTCATGAGGTCAAATCTTTGTAAAACCTTGTGTGCGCTCTAGAGGCCACATTTTGCCCAATCAACCTGAAAATTGATCTGAATGATTGTCTTGATCAATTCTAGGTCAAGAGGTCAAATCTTAGCTAAACCTTGTGTGCACCCTAGAGGTCACATTTTTTGCCCAATCAACCTGAAAACAAAAAGTTATTATTATATCAGGTGAGCGCTTCAGGGCCAATGGCCCTCTTGTTAAATTCATGCCAAACATTGCCAAAATTAATGGCTAAACAACCAAAGAATGATGTGCTTTATGCACCTAAAACTGTCTGTTGTGATGTTTTGGTTATAATGCTACAATACTACTATCCTATGTAGTGGAAACCTATAAAGTAAAGTACACATGATACAGTTACATTACTTTTTCTCTTAACCCTCAACTTTCAAGATAGCATGACATTTGTTTATGAGACTTTACCATTTTAAGTGGTATCTTAAAAACTTAATACTATGGCAGACCTTGTTAACATTAAAAGAAGAAAAAAGGTATGGTTTGTTTACCTGTTGACCTAAATTTACGGCCATAATCTAGAGAAAATTTTATATCCATTAATGAAGGTTGCATGTATAGTTTTAATGTCAGGAAGTTTATGAGTTGATTTGCTGGGGGCAATTAAGTCAATGTTTTATAGGTTGTATAGGGACATCAAACACAGCAAACACATTGTTGTAAGCCTCATAGGTCATGTTATGTATGTCTGTTCATCCGTCTGTCTGTTGGCATATTTTAGGTCTAAGAAGTAATAATTAGTGAAAGACAAACATGGTCCTTTTGACCTAATGATTTGTGATTTCCTGGTTAAGGATGTTGTGGTATAGTACATAGTAGTTGGTGATAGAAATGACAGGAATTCATGATTAGGTGCTCCAGTCACCAGCCATTGAAACAGATGTTTAACCCTATTCAATCAATCAGTGCCATGTTCTGGTCCAGAATTTTGTCACCTAGTAGAGGTTGAAGATGTAAAGCACTAATCACCTGCGAAAAATGTTCAAGAATGCATTTAAGTTCAAGAACTAATCTTGAACGTTGTAGAATGTTGAATGGCAGTTCTAGAACTTCTAGAATTGTTATTTAACGTCCTAGAATGGTTCTTGAACTTAGATGCGTTCTTGAACTGTTTTTCACAGTGGTTCAGCAAATATTTCTGTATTCTAGTGCACAAATATTGACCAGTACTGAGTAGCAAATATCATTGTTCTCGGTGCAGCGTGCCTATAAATGTGTTGTATTTGGTTAAAATCTGTCTGATTAACTTGTCTGGGAAGGGAAATTATTGACTTTAGGTCTTCACAAATGACATTTAGAGAATCATTCATTGTGCGCTTAACAACATGGCTATTTTATGATTAAAAACCAAGCTTCTCTCATTAAGTGTGAAAGTAATCACTTTCTAAATAAGGAGTTGTACTGTGTGACCTTGAACTTCACTATCTAGCCATTATGTAACTTTAAATCCCACAAAAAAGATATCTCAACTACTGTTTGGAGGAGTCAGTTTAACCCATTACTACACAGTGACGCCTATATATTGACACCCACTGGAAAACATTGTTGAAAATTAAGAAATTGCTTGTGACAAGCAATTTCTTCATTTCCCACAATGTTTTCTACACAGAAAGACCAACAAATGTAAAATTTTAGTCATTTGAATTTATCATCTGTTACACCTTTGAATGTAAAACAATTTAAAATGTTCTGTCTGGTAATTGGTTAAAACTAAATGTCATTCTGTACACTCAATAACGAAAAGATTCTTATGTCAAGTTTTTCTAAATATATTTTGTGTTTCACGATGACAAAGTTTTCCTCTCAATATAATTATGCCCCTTTACTTAATAGGTTGTATTTCAACTTGTTTCATCATGGCTATGTATGAAGCGGGTTATGGGAATGTCCATTTTACCATTCTGCTCATAATTGACTTGTTTGGGTACACTGAGGGACCAGGCCCCGATTTCTTGAAAAATCTTAAGCACATGCTCATGAGAACATGCTCAACTTCAAAAGAAGACTCTCCAACGTTGAAGGGTATTCGATTGAAGTTCATGTGGATTTCGTGCGATTTGAGCACGGTGCTCAGATTTGAGCATGAGAACGTACTTAAGTATTTTCGAGAAACGGGAGCTTGGTGTTAAGTTAATGTAAATGTATATAATATTATATGGACTTGCGTTACTCTGCATTAAGCCGTTTCTGTGGCCCCTCCTTGAAGGAGACATCAATCTTGTCATCCACTCATGAATGGATCCTTGCATGCAACCAATACATTAAGTGATTCCTGGCTAAACAGACATCAAACAGTCAATCAGCAGATTTATGTGAAGTATATATCAGCTGATTACTGGTCCCTGCACTCTACTGCAGTACTGTCCTTGTGATGGCATCTGTGTAAGCTGTAAGATATCAGATGTGGACCCCCAAATTTGCCAGCTGCGGAAACCCAGGATTGAACCAGGGACATTTACATGTTCAGTCCAACGCTCTCCCAACTGAACTATGCTGGCTAATATGTTTAACCCATTCAGGCATAATCCCACACAGAGATGCAGTGGAAAATGAAGAAACTGCTTGTGACAAGCAATTTCTTCATTTCCCACAATATTTTTACTACCCCAACAGTTATTAAATTTCAAAATTACATCACATTGAAAAATGTTGTCTGCAACTTCTTTTAATTTGGTCAACCCTAATATTTTGTCGTTTGTTAATGATTTAACAAGGATTACTACTGGATGTTTTTGATGACTACAGTATGCCCAGTGTTTAAGCCTATGTTGTGAGAAAGATGTTATCATACACTGACTTGGTATCAAATATCTTCTAGAGAGAGAATTCATAAACTTTATAAAACTGAAATTTTGCCATGTCATGGTTAAACTTCCACATTTAAATGTTGTATAGCTATACGAGTACTATATGTGGTAGGGCATATACAGTTGGGAACATAGTGAAAGTGACATTCTGAGTGGAATGGGAATGTTTTAGGAATATTTAGTTGAATAAGTGGAATGATCCGAACATTTTTAATACAGAAATTGTATATATAAAAATGATAATATGCCAATGATAACCTGTCATTTTATCAATCAAGAGTATTTTGCTACCCCTGATAATGATAAACAATTGAAATTGTTGGTAAATATTTAGCACCATACTTAGATAGAATGGTTTGTTACAACGCGTTTTGTAATAAACCTGCAAAATGTAATAAGTATTACAAAACGCGTTGCGATGACATGAAATGTAATAAAATTATGTACAACGTGTTATGTAATAAAGTTGCAATATGTAATAACTTTTTTCAACGACCTAAAATTTCGTTCAAAACTTGATGCCGTTAATAAAGAGGAATGTAAACATGAAAAAGGCAATTTCGACATCATTTTCCAGGCAAAAATTGTAAGATCATTGTGAGAATATTGAATTTTAAAATCGAAAAATGCCTTCTTTTTTATCAAATTTCTTACTGTATATGGATTCAAATAAGGTACTTTTTATCGTCATCATGCAAGAAAATGATTATGAAAAAGTTAAAAAAAAGTTTATTACAAAACGCGTTGCGATGACATGAAATGTAATAAGATCATGTGCAACGCGTTATGTAATAAAGTTGCAATATGTAATGACTCTTTTCACAGAACCATAAACTCGTTCAGAACTTGAGCCATTGATTAAGAGGGGTTGTGGTAAGCAAGAAAAGGGCAATTTCGATATCAATTTCTATGCAAATACTGTTTAAAAAAGTTTATTACAAAACGCGTTGCACATATATTTTTGTTACATTTCACGTCATTGCAACGCGTTTTGTAATAACTTTTTTTTCAAATTTTTCAGTCTTTTTCTTGCATGATAATGATAAAAAACAACTTATTTGAATCAATATAGTACTTAAGATATTTGATAAAAAGGAGGCATTAGTTGATATCAAAATTCCATATTCTCACAATAATCTTACAATATTTACCTAGAAAATGATATCAAAATTGCCTTTTTCTTGCTTATCACAATCCCTCTAAATCAACGGCATCAAGTTCTGAACGAGTTTATGGGTCGGTGAAAAGAGTTATTACATATTGCAAGTTTATTACATATCGCGTTGTACATAATTTCATTACATTTCATGTCATCACAACGCGTTTTGTAATAAACTTTTTTTCAACATTTTCATTATCAATTTCTTACATTATATAATGATATGAAATAGCTAATTTGAATCAATATACTGTTAAAAATTTGAAAAAGGAGCCAGTTTTAGATATCAAAATTTAATATTTTCACTATGATCTAAGAAAAGTTGCATAGAAAATGATGTTGAAAACGCTCTTTTCTTGCCTTCAACATTCTCACTCAATCAACGGCTTCAAGTTTTGAACGATATTTTTGGTGGTGAAAAAAGTTATTACATATTGCAACTTTATTACATAACGCGTTGTACATAATTTTATTACATTTCATGGCATCTCAACGCGTTTTGTAATAAACATTTTGCAACTTTTTCTTATATCAATTTCTTGCACTATAATGATAAGAAACAGCTTATTTGAATCAATATACAGTTAGAAATTAAAAAAAGAGCCAGTTTAGGATATCAAAATTTCATATTTTCACTATGATGTTATAACATTTTGCATAGAAAATGATGTTGAAATCGCTTTTTTCTTGCCTTCAACATTCTCACTCAATCAACGGCATCCAAGTTTTGAACAAACTTTCGGTCTGTGAAAAAAGTTATTACATATTGCGACTTTATTACATAACGCGTTGTACATAATTTTATTACATTTCATGTCATCACAACGCGTTTTGTAATAAACTTTTTTCAACTTTTTCATTATCAATTTCTTGAATTATTATGATAAGAAATAACTTAATTGGATCAATATACAGTTAGAAATTTGGTAAAAAGGAGGCATTTGTCGATATCAATAGTTCATATTTACACTATGATCTAAGAACATTCACATACAAAATGATGTTGAAATCGCCCTGATCTTGCCTTCAACATTCTCACTCAATCAACGGCATCAAGTTTGGAACGAAATTTTTGTAAGTGAAAAAATGTATTACATACTGCAACTTTATTACATAACGCGTTGTACATTATTTTATTACATTTCATGGCATCGCAACGCGTTTTGTAATAAACATTTTTCAATTTTTCAATAATCAATTTCTAGCAATAAAATGATAAAAAGACACTTTTTGGAATCAATATACAGTTAGAAATTTGATAAAAAGGTGGCATTTGTCGATATCAAAATTTCGTTTTCTCACTATGATCTTCGAATATTTGCCTAGAAAATGATGTCGAAATCGCCATTTTCATGCCTTCTTCATTCCCACTCAATTAACGGCATCAAGTTTTTAACAAACTTTGGGTCGGTGAAAAAAGTTATTACATATTGCGACTTTATTACATAACGCGCTGTACAGAATTTTATTACATTTCATGTCATCACAACGCGTTTTGTAATACTTATTACATTTTGCAGGTTTATTACAAAACGCGTTGTAACAATGGTTTGCTTTCAACTAGTAACTGACTGGTATTTAGATAGCTCAGAGAAAATAGTCCATAGGACAATAATGATCTTTTGGTCTACGAAAATGAATCGACTTGGAATATTAAATTTGTGATTAAACAAGTAATTCATTTAACAAAGTATAATTATGTTAAAATAAATTGCATAACTAATAAAAGTTCTGTAAATAGTTAGGTCCTTCATGTATTTGCTGTCACAAAGTTTCCCTCAAAGGAAGTTAATATACAAATTCTTAAAGCTGGTAACAATGTAGAGGCAGTAACATAATCCCTATTTAACCCTCTCCCAAACAAGACCCGGTTTTGACGTCCCTGGTGGAATAGGCTTGGGAAAATATTGCAACAAAAGAAGAAACTGCTGATAACCAGCAGTTTCTCCTTTTGTCTCAATATTTTCTAAGACATATTTTACACAAATTCTACCTGTAATGTCTTCCATTTTGTCATTTGTGGCAGTTTTTGAAGTGGATCACCCTAAAATTTTGCTGTCTGGGAAAGGGTTAAATACTGATAATAAAAACCTCAACTTTATGATTTCTCAACAATATCAAATATCCAGTATTATAAAACCTTTGCCCGGGCCATGATCACAGATACAGAATCATAGCCGGATAGAAATCATATAAACTCCTTTCCTACATGATGTAATGATCATGATGTTGATGAAAGCACCCCCCCCCCCCCCCACCCACCCACCCACCCACACACACAAAAAAAAACAAGCAAAAAAACAAAAAAACAAAAAAGAAAACACCCACCAACAACAAAACAAGTACAACAACAACAAAACACACTGAACATAATGAGTGAATAATAAAACACTCATTCCCACAGATTGATGCCTTTCGACACTCCACATAATAAAAGCTTGAAAAATCATTGTAGAAAGTAAAGAAATTGCTAGTGACAAGCAATTTCTTCATTTCAAGCAATAATTTCTACCTGGAAAGACAAACGGATGTAAAATGTCATTCACTTGAAATAATTATCATTGTCATCTGCCACATCTTTGAATTAGTATTTAATTCTGCCGTCAGGTAAAAGGTTAAACCAGCATTATAATTTTCTCCTTCCCTCAATACTTTATTGTCTATCACATAAAAAAAGTTATCTTTCAAGATAGTTTTATGAATAACTTTTTTGGAATATTTGGATTTTCTGAATTTGATGTTTTAATTGTGATTATGTCAATCTGCCCTGTTTTGAAACCAAGCTATCTGGTAATCAGAGGTATACATGTACGTATGTAATGAGAATTGTAATATGTATGATTATTATCATGTATGATATATCTTTTACTGCAAAAGCGCTGCATATATCGCCATGAAAGACTAAGTTACATCATTATAGGCTGAATATAGGACATGAGCAATTGACAAGGAAATGAGGGAGCAAATTATTATAATTAATTCATAAGTAATTAGTTGACTGAATATTTCATACTGCGGGTTTTACATGCTTGGGAGCACTGATACGACATATCAATCATTACATCATTATGATCATAAAGTTTTAATATGAACAGCTCACCTCCAATTAAACTGTTAATTTTTTTACCAAACAGCAAAATTGTAGACTGATCCAAATTCAAAGATGTTGCATATGACAATATCAAGTGATTGAAAGTTACATTTTGTTGGTCTTTTTGGGTAGAAAACATTGTTGGAAATGAAGAAATTGCTTGTCACAAGCAATTTCTTCATTTTCCACAATGTTTTCCAAAGCCATTATCTTGTAGGAAGTGGAAATGAGATATTGTGTGGCAATGATGGTTTAATCTTTGTTGTGCTCAGTAAGCCCATATCCTTTCTGGTCACTATCCAGTGCCTGAAACTGGAGTTTTGCTGTTCTTCAACAGCTCTTGTTTTCTCTCATAGTTTTCAAAATCTTTGAATTGAGAAAGGGTATATCTTAATTAAAAGGACTATCGTTCTCTCTAAAAAAAATGTTTTCTTTTGTAGTATTTTATCCAGATGAATTAAAAACAAAGTTGATGTTGAAATATTTATGACAATTTTAGAAGATAGTGCTGGCCAAATGAATTGTGGTACAATGACATTTCCTGACTGGTATGTAATAAAATTGATTACAGGCTTGAAATGCCATTCCTTTTTCTAGGATCAATAATTGTAATACATCATACATTATTGTGTCACATGCAATCTCGTTCTGTAAACCAAAAAACTTCAGAAATATAAATGAAATAACATAAAAAAATATGTGTCTGAGCTCAATAAGGCCTAAAAGAAAAATATGTGTGTTTCAGGTTTCCTCAGAAAATTCAACCTGGGTCGGTAGGTCGGATTTTTTTTTTTTTTTATATATATATCTATCTATCCTCATGTAATCTGCAGCAGCGTTCAAAATAGAACACCCAATATTAAAAATTTGACTGTGAAATGGTCGTTATGACAACACAAGTCTTTAAAGAGTATTGTCTTTTACCAAAGTGATCTGACTAAAAGATTGGGCCCTACTTACAATTCTTCAAAATAATTTATTTTATGTACCTGATTTCGGACATTTGGTAAAAAAAGGTCCGAATCGGTACTTTTGTTTTTTTATTTTTGGAAACTCCTTAAAAATAATTGAGTCGGCCATATTTTGGTTGAGTCGGTCGGGAAACCTGAAACACACATATTTTTCTTTTAGGCCTAAATAGAAAAGACAGGATATAGTTATTTTCTGTTTTTCAACAAGCACTTTATGACTGACATAACACTTACTTTCTCTAGACTGTACATGATCGATGATGGAATGATGAAGTTTCAAAGTTGATATCACAGTTGTATCCTTGTAACAGATGATAGTATCAGAAAATTTCCAAACAACTAAGTTTGTACCAAAGATTACTGATACCTACTTGCATGTTTGTATTACCAATGAGAAAAAATATAAATGTTTAACTGTTATCATCTAGTAAAGGGTTTAAATGAGCTCTATGCTTGATGAAGGTTCTTGGCTGTTCAGTAAATAAGCTGAATTGTAATGGTGTGTATCCAGCCATCTGGTTTGAATTAAGATTTAAATGAGCTTAAAAACATGCTGTCTTGCAAATATTTATAAACTGCTTCTAATATAAATGGATCATTTCTTTTCCCAGTTATGTACAGTTTTATCAAAAGTTAAACCCTTCCATTTCAGATTGAAATATCAAATTCTTATTTGAAATTCAAATTTTAGTACATATAAAAGTTTCAGGTAGACATTAATGAAAAAAAAAGAAAATTGCCTACTACAAAGACAAAATCCACAAGGTGGATACTCGAAAGCCTAGGTTGATAGCAAAGGAGTTAAGGATCTTAAAAACCTAACACTGCTGGGATTTGCAAATTAAACATTGCCCGATAACATTCTTTACTCTTCTTTGTTATACCATCAAATAATAAAGTCAAGGTAGACGGGTCAACCAAGTTTACTCTCAAAATTGAGGTTGTGGATTTTAATGTAGTGTCAGACTTGTACCTGCCTTGACCTTATTAATGAGAGGTATTGTAAGATAGGGTGTAACATTATCGCTGCTTTTCAACAAAACATTGTAACTGCAGCTTAAAACAAGCTGCAGTTACAAGGTTTTCATTGAAAAGCGATGTTTATAATTATGCTCTCTTACAGCAGTTTTGTCTTTTCTTGTTCTTCATCTGCTCAGATCTTAACTTTCTCGCTGATTGAAAAAATTGAATTCTAAACACCATACTTTGATGCGATTGAAGTATCATATAGAACTAGTATTGGATAAATTACACTCGGATGATGTCATGATATAATTGTTATGCGGTTAGCTCTGTTAGATGAGTGATTCATGTGTGCCTGTGTGTCGTCGTTCATTCATCAGTGTGTAGCTACTCTACCTGTAGACATGCCGTAACCTCAACACAGCTCCTATACAATATGCTAGTGTATCTGATCGTAACCTCAACACAGCTCGTTTACAATATGTTAGTGTATGTGACCGTACCCACATACCAGATCTATTTACACTCGTTACATGTATAGATGTGTGTGATAATACATGCTAGTGCTCACATGTGTGTAGGTCCGTATCTGTAGGTCTGTGGTTAATTAAATTTATTGGATTTAATTTATTTGGATAAATGTGATATTATATAGTGTTTTATAACAATGTGTAAAGATTACTGATCAGTGTCGTCATGTTTCTGTCTTTATGTATATCTAGCTCTTTATCATGTGACGATGTATATCTCATGTAAGTCAAATTAAATGTGTTTTCAAAGTTCCTGAAAACACCTGACTAGTTGTGATGTGTGGATAGATTGAGTTGTGAGATATCTGTCACCATGGATTAACAATGTGGGGTTGGATAAATGACTCTGCGGGTCCCAGAGAGGGTGTCACCTTCAGCTGGCTGAAGAAACGTGCAATCACCACTAGGTCGGTATAACATCGCTTTTCAACAAAAAAGGCGTAACTGCAGCTTGTTTTAAAAGCAGCGATAACAGTAGATTTTTGGTTCCATTTAAAATGACTTAATTATAGCTCTAGACCATTTGATTTGGCAATAATTGTCTGCTAGGGTTGAAGGTTTGTGGATAGCTTATCTGGAATTAAGGTTCAACATAATCGAACAGCAAAGCACAATAATCATATGAACAAGATCTGCTTTTGACATTGCTGATATAAATGACTAAAGAAAAATTACACTAAAGCAAGAAAAGTTTATAAATTAAATTTCTCCTTTTGCCTTTATATTTTCTGGAGGAATGATATGTTGTTGATTAGCAGCTGGATGCTTGTATTGGACATCTTTTTGCTGGTTTTAGAATGACCACATGATTAGGTGTACCAGCCACTGTAATTCAGCTGAAAAATGTGTGTTCAACCTCATTCAATCTATCAATCATGACAAGCATTACATTTGTCAAACTTGATAAAAAATAACAACAGAAAATTTGAAGAAAATGGCATGGAAAACATGACACAAAAGTAGAAAATGATGGTTTTTAGCATTTTCTCTCATTTCGAAGGGCTTTCAAAGTTCGAAACCTGCAACTGCCTATGTTTTTAAATGCTTTTATTGTCAAATTATTAAATGGAACACCATTTTTTCTATCAAATGACTTTTTATGCCCCCCACCCCTGAATCAACATACAAAGCTCAAATTCGGGGGCATTTGTGTTTGACAAACATATTTTGTTTTTCAAAGTACATCTAGCACTGTACAATAGTGTAACTGCAATAAGAAAAGCTATTGATGACTGATTTTAAATGTCCTAATTGATCACTTTAATTGTTAGCTTGAGGATATACAGCCTAGATTTATTCTTGATATACTTTGAACAGTCCTAAGAAAATAAATAACATACTAGAGATGTAGTCCATGAGCCAGACACTTTTTTGGTACCACTCGGAGGGAGTAATTCTTATTGCACTTTCTGAACAGCTTGATATATGTAGTTAACTAATTGATATGATAGCAGTCTGAAATTGGTAGCTTATGCTGAGAAAATCGCCGTTTTCTTAACCTACCCCATTTTCACATGTCCACAAATGGGACAGTAGGTGCGATTTCTTTTGGTAGTGTGTGATTTATCAAAAGGCTTGTCATGATTATTTTCTCTGCCACAATATTGTTAAAACACTAGTTTTGAGTACTATTTAATCTGTTCCCAGGTATTAGCCCTCTGTAGGCTGTGAAATAGAAGACAATTTGTCGGCCCCTACACCGAACGAAATGCACAATTTTTTCAAGTGAATTTTTCAATTCTTTGAAGCAGAAATGCAAGTGGCTACATATTTTTATGCTTAAATATATTTTTAAATGCGTATTCATCGATTCATGCAAGTTTCGTGACACAAAACACTCGGAAAAAGCTGTAAAAGGCAAAAACATTTGGTCGATTCGGACTCTGAAATGTTCGTACCTAAAAACCAAAACGCATATTATGAGTGTTTCAAGGCTTCTAACTGTTGCTAATCTATTGACATCACTGTGTTTTTATCCAAAACAATTGGATTACCTCTTAGGTGACTATTTCATACATATATATGTTATATGAATATGAAATGGAGAGTTTTACGTTAGGCCTACTGAAAGAATGCTGAACTCAATAGCATTTTCACTTTTAAAAATAATGAAGGGCCTTATATGTTCAGTTGAATGTTCAATCAATGCAGATTAGAAAATAATTACTGGTAACATATTCAATTGCACAATATTCGATGGTTCGTAACTAAATTGAATGACCACATGAAAAGAATCAAGCTATACTTTACGCAACAAAATATAGCCCAATGCCAATATACGATTATACGATATATAATGTACATCATGTAGCAACCAAAGTAAAACCCGATAGTCCCTATTCAATGATAAAATGAATATACAAAATAATTTGCTGCTTTTGTCATAATACACTCTCTTCGTCGGATATATTGGTCTTCATATAATATCTAATCATATCTCAATATAATACATGTACAATATAATGAGTCAGGATACGAAAAAAAGGTCCCTTAAGGCTCTTGAACCAAATATGGTTCCAAATCAGCCTGCGTATACACGCAGTCTGATCAGGAACCATTGCTTTTCTCCACTAGATCTTTAATGACCTGTTTCAATTGTAATATAGCAGCACGGATGTCTGCCTGTCTTCACCAAAACCATGCACTGATCTTGAAATGTGACTGACTCAAATGCTATAAGGGACCCTTTTCCAGATTCGCACTCAATTATGTAAGTATGAGAGAATACATTTGTTTCTGCTATTAAGTAGGATTGTAGCATTCTCGTATCCTAAACCTAGTTTGTATAAACTATGATGATTAGACAAAGATTACTTATGCAAAGAATGATGATCAAAGTGTACGGAGGGAACTATAAATAGAAATTAGATACATGTAGCACTTTTGCAATTTTATTTCGTTTGGAAAATATATTGCAGTGTCCATGAATGAATGCAACCCCCTGGCCTCCTAAAAGACAAATTCTATATGTATTTGGACAGCGAAGTCCGTAGATGTACATTGCATACTTACAGATTAGATTTATCAAAAACAATGTAATTCTATAAGCCAGGTGATTGTATAACATGTGTGTCGTCCTTTTCCCATTTCCAAGTCTCTCTGTCTGTATGTACGTATTTTTACTGCAGTTGCAATAGCAATATTTCTAAAATCTCTGCTATATATAATCATATTGCATACATGTGCTGATTCTGGTATTCGTGATTTAGATTCAGTCAATGGTTCCTGACATACCTGTTGTTAGTGTAATGCTTTTTTTTGTCACTGAAAATCACTTTAGGTAATATGTGTCCAGCTCACTAAGAGAAATGATAAAGATATAGATAAAATATGCATGCATACTTTAAATAATCATTTGACAGAGATTTAAACTTCTTCTGTCGAACACATGCATCAAAATAGGAATCAGATGTATATGTGTTCTAGTTTATTTGGCATGAATCTTAACAAAATGCATTATGATACATACTCAAATGGTTGGGTAAATCTTGGTTTTCATTTTTTAAGAGTCTGAAACTTCTCTAAGATCCATATCACCACACACATGTTAAAAACAAAGTGATTGGAATGTAATTGATAACTAATGGTCAAAGTGATTGAAGTTGTGGTAACAAAAGCAAAAATGGCACCCCCTGTCTTTATAATAACAGTGGCGTAATTTGTAATCAAACATATCTCATTCACCCTCTCTTTTAGACAAATGCAAACGTTTCATATAATCTGTGTTGTGAGCAACATATTCATCAGATCAATATAAATTGAAAACTCGATTAAATAATCCTCTAAATAGTTACCATACCTTATCACTACTGGTGTGACTTTCATCTGTGTAGGAGAGAATGCAAGTTTGTGGTTGTTTAGCGGTTTCGTTTATGATCCCATGTTTCAAAACATGTCGTTTATGAGGGCATATCAAAGGTTTTTGATTCTCACACCTGCTGTATTTTTCATATAACAATCCCGTAGCCTTTCCAACCCCACACGCTCCTTCAACCTTGTTAACAGTTCACTGATATCCGATTTTCAGGAATCAACGTCTCGTTACCCTAACCAGTTTCCTCGGCAGCAGTCAACTAATCTTCTTAACTGTCTCAGTCTCACTGGAATTCCTTTTCCCAATATTAGATCGTTGCAAAAGAAGGGGCAGACTCCCCATAAACTTAGGCAATCTTGTTTAGCACTTTAAGCCTCCAGGGCTAGAAACATTACCATGTGCAACCGTGTTCTTAGTATTATCCATGTTTGCCAATAAAACTGGGAGGGGTAAGTCGGTTTAAAAGTTTCGAACAATCTGGTAGCAGTTAGCCATATCATTCTACCTGCAAAGTGTATTTAAAACATTCATTTACACGTAGGTGTAAAACCCTTTTCTACCTCAAAGGAGTAAATACCAGAAGCTCAAAACTGTTTTGATATCCCTTCATACATGGTATGTTAATAAAATGCCTTAACTTGACTTGTTACGTAAATGCACCAGTGTACTTTAAAGTGCCAAACAAATTCGTTGTCTACATAACTTTATAATTTCAAAATTCTCATTCTCGAGGGTAATTGGACTTATACCAACTGGTGATATATGACATTCTTCAACGACAAAAATCACATTTTTCTTATGATTCAGTAATGATGGTTTTTATCTGATTAAGATTAAAATACTACAATTTGTTTGTAACTTGATAATGTCCGTAATGTGGAGAAATTAAATTTTATTCTGTTCCAACAGTTCGCATTTCCATCACCGCTTTATACATCTTTTCTTACATTAACACCTAAATCATTGAAAAAAATATTGATGCTAATTAAGATAGGTACTTAATTTATCAATGAACAGAGCAAAATAACTTTGGATCGTTTTTTAAATGATTTTTTTAAAATTAAGTCTGTCTTAAGCACCAACTTTGTCGACAAATTTGCTAGACGGCTTCGATACTTGGAAAATCTCTACCCCTGATTGACAATATTCTTTCATATATTCATAACCGAGACCACTTTAATCGTGATCCAATTCTCTCTCATATTTGCATATTTACAATAAATGAATCACAGGCTTTAATGATTTAATAAACGAACTTTAACTGTCTAATTTCTATAACATTTCCCTGTTATGCATACTTAGACAGCATTCTTACATTTTTTCTTTATATCAACATGTATGCATTTCTTCATTTGAAATATCAATTGATGTAAGGCTAAATGCTAGTGTTATTTCGGTTGTTCGGTTATAATTATGGTCTTGCATGTGACAGTTCCAAGCTTTCGGTAGAAGTTGATAAATAACAAGTCGTAATTCTTGCATGATGTTGTAATTGCAGTTTAACACATCTGTATTGGTGCCTAAATACTTACATTTGCATATTACTCTCTTTGTGTTATCATTGTTTACTTCGCATAAATAAATTGTGACTGTCTATGTGCATTGTATAACAGTCCGTGTGGTGATTCTTTCTTCCTTTCTAGCCCATTTTACTTACAGTATGCATCATTCACGAAAGATTCCAACTGAACTTTGCTATGTTGATTTGACAATGGAATTATGGGGCTTATTTTCAGTAACGTAGTGTGAGTTTTTTCAACAGCTTTTGTATCGATGTAATCAATTTCATCTCTAGTCTCATCGTTTATCTTCACTTTGCTTTATTTTTACTCGTAAATATTTCTTTTGTACTGCATTATATCTTGTATTCTAAAAGACTATATTGCTGTAGTGATATGTCCACGCTACAGAGTATAGTGCACTAAAGTGAACCCGGGACAACTGCATCTTCATCCGTAAGTTGAGCGTCTTAAGAAAAACATAGCCGAAGTAGGGTCATTACATATTCAGATGTCCTGGGTTAATGTTAATTCTGTTGCACAACAACGCGTTTAATACCCTTAAGATGTATTTAATTATTACTAGGTCTCTAATTTTAGATTAGTTCCATGACAGTTTTCCTGAAAATACCCCCTTTTTATAACATTTTATCCGTACACACGAAAAGCGATAGCCTTGTAGTTAACTACACATGTTTCTCAATATGTTGTATACATATAAAATGGTTTGTGTACTTTTTCCTGGAATGCATGTTTCATTTGCAATCCAAGTGGTTGTATTAAGCAATATATACGTAGAAAGAATTTGTACATATATTAGGAAACACTACCAATTTGCATGTCAGTGTTAATACCAGAAGTCCTCATAATTGTTTTAAAAGCAGGCCAATAGCCTACAATTTTTGTATTCATTGTGCAAATGTATCCGAACAATAGGCAAGATGTGCACTGTAGAGGGACTCTTTATTTGTAAAGGATGTCTTATTCACTTGAATATCCGCATTGGATTTCAGGAAATAAATATTATACATTATATAGCAGTATTGATAACCTGGCTTTCTTCACAAATCAACTGCACATGGAAAAACGTTGTTCTTTAATGCTTTATGTATGTATATTTGTCTGGACATGCATTCCAATGACTGTCTGACAGTAGAATAACATCAAAACAATGACTTTGTGTCATCCTCTCGAACCAGACACATAAATACAATATATCCAGCTTATAACCCTCATCCCTTTTTATCTTGTGAGAAATTAGCTTCTCTGTGTACACTTTCAAACCAGGCCTAGTTTTCTTCATGTTTATCATTAAAGAAGTGTTTGTAAGCATTATTTATTTGAATTATTCGTAGTTCGAATTAGTTTTACATTTAAAAAAAATGAATGAAATGTAAATGATAAGCATTTATGCTTTTTTGACTTTCTGGTAGTATAATGAGCGGCAATAAAGTCGGCATTGCTATCCATGCTAGTTTGTTATATGTATATTTATTTAGTATCGCCTGATATCAAAATACTAATTACAGCTCATTTACATCAGAAAGCAGACTTGATGTGTCAACAAACACTATAATTTTCATTTTTTCCTTGTAATTCGTATCATCTATAGATAGTTCTCTGTGTACACTAAAATCATCCTACAGATGACATTTCAGACTAACACAAAACCTAACAATATGCTTCTCTGTACTGTATCTCGGTTATGAACAAAGACTTCTGTATTTGAATGAGTTTAAGGGTTGGAAAAATGTATGTGTTGTTTCACTAGCAAACCTATGAATTTTTTGTGTGTAAAGGGTACCCTTGAAAAGAAGCGTTTTTCGGAGCATAAGCTACCGATCTGAGATTGCTATCATACTAAAACATGAAGTATAGATACCAGACTAATCAAAAAGTGCAAAAAGAATTACTCCCTCCGAGTGGTACCAATCGGCCAAAATTCGGGTCCTGGCTCATGGACTAATGCTACATCAGCCATATAAGATGAAAGAGAATTTGCTGATACCTACAGAGTATTTTTCCAAACAAGACCTGATTTTGACTTCTAGAAAAGAAACAGCTGGAGAAAACATTGAGACTAAAGAAGAAAATGTAGACAGTGTCTTCTATTGCCTCAATATTTTCTGTGCTACATTATATTCTAATTATATCTTTGTCAACGACACTTTGTCATCTGCAGCAGCTTTTATTATGGAGTGGTCTAAATTTTCGACTGTTCGAATAGAGTTTAAGAGCTGAATTGAAGGGTAATAACAAGTTGCAGGTGTAGAATACATTTGAAAGGAAGGTTATTGTTGCATTATTGTGTAACAGCTGCTGTGGTTTAAAATTCTATACAAAATTCTCTGCTAAATGGCCATTGTAGGGGGAATAAATTGATCCCTGTAATGGCCACTCTTATATGGTCTTCGAAAAGTACTTAAATGTTATTGTTACAATTAAAATCATAATTTCAAAAAAAAAAAAAAAAAAAAATGTTGAATTTTAATGACAGTCATATATAATTTCTTATATTTCTGATATTTTGTGTGTTTTGGGTACTTATATACACCCAGATAGCTCTGCTCAGTTGGTCAGTCAGACACTAATCCACGGGGATCTTATATATTTTCATGTGGACTTAAATTCATGCAGTGCTAATAATTGACAGATCACAAGTCATTAACAAAAGGAGAAATTGTATAAATTTCTGATTGGATGCTGTGTTTGTACTGGTGTTTTTTATGCCCCCGCATCAATAGATCGGGGGCATATTGTTTCATTGTTGTCCGTCTGTCTGTCTGTCAGTACGAAACTTAACGTGAAAACTTAACATTGGCCTTTTTTCCATAAGTATTCCACATACAAAGCTCAAATTTGGTATGTAACCTTCTTTCAATGATATCTATTTGTTCCATGCAATATGACCTTCCTCAAGGTCATCCATTAACCCTTATCAACCCTTTACCTGAAAACTTAACATGAAAACTTAAACATGCAACTTAACATTGGCCTTTTGGGGGGCTTTTGTGTTTCACAAACACATCTTGTTTTGCCCTGAAATCTTTAACTCCTGATGATATAAACTAACAGATTGGTAAAGACAGAATGTTCTAATTAACTAGTTTTAAGGCTAGGAGATAGGTTGATGGGTACATTTAATCATGATGTGTTCCACTAAATTGTGTTCTCTAGTAAAAATCAGGTTGTATCATTAACAATAGTGACACTTTATAATTAAATGTCATCCTATATTAATTGTGAGGTGTGAATGCTACACATTGTTTCAGTACAATCATAGGCCATATAGGGTCAAAATGATGTTTAATTTAGATTATAAAATATAGTTCAGAAATGTCAGTCTGGCACATCCAGGTATAATGGTGAAAACATGGTTAAGATTACATTTTCATGCACATGCTCAAACACAGCCTTTGTCATCTTTGTCAGCTGAGTGATATCATTCTTCAACATTACAGCCAATCAACAGATCAAAGTGATGGATCATTTCTTGTAGAAACTGGCCTGGAATGGGCATAATTAAAGATTTTATTTTACATAAATTCAATTGTTACTTCACTTTGATCGCAACATAAAGAATTGTTCCGATTGGAACCCATTGCTGAGCCATTATTTACAAGAAATAGTCACTCTCACTCTCAGGCTGGACCATGTAGTTGCAAAAGATTTCTAAATACACTACATAGCAAACTTTTTCCAACATTTACTCCACACTTCCTTCTCTTTCCCATTTTGAAGTTTTCAAAGTTTCCTTACTGAATGGGCATGAAAAATGTCATTGTTTAAGACAGAGTGAAAAAATAGAAAACTTGAAATTACATGAGAAGATTAACTAAACAAATGTATGGGAAAATGACTCTCTAATGCAAAAGGCAGGAAAATTAAATTAAAGTCTGAAAGACGTTCAGAATAAGATTGAATTAGAGATGTTAATACTGATTTATTAGGTTGGTGCTTGAAGGTTGAGGGAACTTGTAGCATAATTGCTGAGCCTCTGATGAAATTCTGCTGTTTGGGCAATTCTGGATATAATGCCCGTATCCACTTTGAAACAAATTGAATGATAATTACTGTATTATGTTTTAACCCTTTCCCAAACAAGACCTGGTTTTGATGTCCCTAATAGAATAGGCTTGGGAAAACATTGAAACAAAAGAAGAAACTGCTGATAACCAGCAGTTTCTCCTTTTGTCTCAAATATTTTCTGTGCCATATTTCACACAAATGATATCTTAATCATCATTTTTAGCTCGACTTTTCGAAGAAAATGAGAGCTTATACTGTCACCCGGGCGTCGGCGTTGGCGTCGGCATTGCAACAAAGGTTAAAGTTTTTTCAAACATCAATAACTTCCATACTATCAAAGGGATTCAACCCAAACTTGGAATACTTATTCACCATCACACCCTCTACCTTACTATTAGGGCCCATGACCCTGGGACCTTTCTATTTGGAGTTATGCCCCCTTTTTACTAAGCAACTTAGAAAGTCGAGCGCGCTGTCTTCGGACAGCTCTTGTTGTCATCTGCAGCAGCCTTCAAATCACCCTAAAATTTTGTTGTTTGGGAAAGAGTTAAACTGCTCATAATCATTCTGCTGTTTATAAAGACCATAGAAAATAAGTCAGGATTTTTTTTCCTCCTAAATCATACATCCTAGAACATTGATGATTTGTGTGCATATGTTGCATCTTTTCATGGATCTTCATTGAAATACTCATAGAGTATCACTAATATTCACTATGCAATGGAGATCAGCCCTTTGTTGTGGATTCATGCATTTCACATGTAAGTCTCTTGCCAAACCATGTTGCCAAGATCTTTGAAAGTTTATGTGATTGTCGTCTACCAGATTCATAGATATTTCAAATTTAGCATTTAGTTTGTCTCAAGTTCCTATGTCAAGTTAGCAATATAGGGTTATCTGGGCCCTCTTGATATTTTCATGTCTGTAGTTACACTGCCAGAATGAAGGATAATTCATATAACTTGTAAAATTATGATAGCAGGTGTTTCAATTTATTCCGCAAGATCTGCAAGAATTTCATCATTGAATTGCATGCTATAGAATGACCCAGCTGGCATTTAAAGAACCAACAGTCATTATATCCATGGTCCATGCTTGTCACATGTATTAATAAATTGGTCTGTGCCACCCCGTAAAGTAATTGTCATGAACATATCTCTTAAAAATTATTGAAGAATTGGATGTAACAAAACTAAACAGTTTGATGATGTAAGAGAAAGATCAGATTGCTGCTTTTCAACGAAAATCTCGTAACTGCAGCTTGTTTTAAGCTGCAGTTATGAGGTTTTCTTTGAAAAGCAACAAGATGTTGTTACTTGCTGAAAGGTGTCAGTTCTGTGCTATAAACCTGTTTTAATTTCCTCATTACGGATACTTGAAATTCCAGGTCTATGAGTGAAACCTAATGTTTCTTTTAGGAAATGGTTCATCACAGAATGTGGCATATTGCTGGATCATGCTGTTATCAATTCTTGTTCAGGCTGCTTTGCCATTTCCGGGCATCGGCGTTTCAGACACGCAAGATTGTATACCCCATAGAACAAAACATGTATTCATTATCATTCATTAATCATCAAAACTTCTGTTTAAAAAATTCCTCAATGTGGATGTGTCTAAACTATCTTCACCCAGAGATAATATAACATCATTAATCTTTATATCCTTACTTTGACAATCAAAGTTGTATGATTATCCTGAATATAATCACGGCCGCTTATCTACTAAATCACAACATTTTGTTGTGTATGAAAAAAAGTTTAGAGGATATCCGGTTGGCAGTTAGAGGAGCCGACAAATCGGCGGGTGAAAGGTGAGTCTCGTCTTTTAATCGAAATGTTCTTGTTTCTAGCTCGAAAATCAAAAATCGGAGAATGTCATACAACCCTTTATTCATTTTCACATATTTGTGAGCCCCATCCAAACCCCGATTCCCAGAGATTGAACGGAAATTCATTTTCTCCCGTTGCAAGGGTAGCCCCAATATTGACATTTCGTCAATCCTGGTGAGCGTTTGTCTACTTTCTGAGGATGAATGGCCCAAAACCTGTGTGTATTTAAAATAGTTGTATGTACATTACATCGCGCAAACAATATTTCAATAACTTACTGTCGATCTTTGAAGAAAATCAGTTCTTCCGGTCAGTTTGTGCGTTAGAGGATAGGTTGTGAGTAAGAGGATAGGTTGTGATTTAGAAGACAGAATGCATTCATCGCATTTAATACCATTTGTCATTGTTTATATGCGAATTAAGCCAAACCGAAATACTCTCATTACTAGACTAGTCTTGTCCAAAGATTAAACCCTTATTTCACTTAAGAATCACTTTGTCATTTTTATTTGACAGAGTACGAGTTCATTGTGATATGATATAGAAAAACCCTTTTTACACACCAGTTATATATATCATATTACATTATCTCATCTAAATGACTGTAAGGTTCTTATGCATAATAGATTTATAACAATGTTTGATATAAACATTCACTATCCTTTGTGTTTCTTTCTGTCTGTCTGTACTCTGTGCGTCTTCATGTGAACTTTTATACAATTCAAAGTAAATACTATGCAATATACCAGCAATTTTTGTATGCTCTAAAGTAGCCTCTTTAAAATATTATGCGTAAGAAGTGGAAAAACCGGAGACAATAAAGACGTGTCAAAAATACAGATCTGTAAATCTTGTTTATCCATAGATCTTCTTGTTTATTGATTCAATATGTTTAATATTAAGACACCAATCATATAGGCCTACGAATTGATACATTAATAAATTTTGCAAGTTGTAACATACATTAAAGATGAACTTTGTGAAATCCGTACTTTATCACTTTTGTCAACTTCAACGATGGTTTGTCTAGGTACAAACCACGTCATCGTTAAAAAAATATCCACGCATGCCTCACTTCCAAAATATTGTAAAGTTCCTGCAGCTTATTGAATAAGCGATAAAAATAGCCAAAGTTTCTCCACTCCATACATCCCGTATCAGATTAGTCTGATCTCATTTGTGGCGAGAAATTGGGTCAACACATCCTGAAAATCAACAAAAGCAAATTATTAACCTTGGAAGTAAGAAATTCACCGCTAGCATGCAGCTTCATATCAAGCAGAAACTAACGACGGTAAATAACCATTTTATAAATGATCCCAATGTTGTAATATGTCGTTTTTGAGATCATTCCATGAGAAAATCAATGACACAAAGATTATCAGTTTACCTCTCTTAATTAAAAGGTTTATGACCATTTGACGTTCATACAAATATAGACAAAATCTGTCGAATCTACAATTTTGCGTGTAGGATTCTTAACATCATTCAATACTCCAAAATAAAGGGCCACTAAAATACTTGGATGACAGATCTAAGTTTGTCTACTAGTCTGGAACACTTTTGCAGTACTTACTTTATATATCTAGGGACACGACTTGTATCCAGTTCAAACAGTGATTTTTGAAAACAGTGAGTTTGTCACCTAATCTGGACAAACCAGGAACATGAAGAAAGGTGTTGAAATCTGATACCTGCATTGGAACAACAAATCTATTGTAAATATTTTAACCATTGCAAAAACAACTTACAAAGTTTGATTACAGGCATATCTTCACACCACCAACGTTTTAAAAATCTTTCCGAAACAGCTACATTTTAGGTTGGTCCAATTTGAAAAATGCTGCAGACGACAAATGGATACTAATACCAAGATGATTTATATAAAGAGAAGTAGTACAGAGAATACTGAGACAACGGGAGAAATTGCTGACTAACAGAAATATCTTCTTTTGTGTCAATGCTTTACAATCCCTTTCTAATAAGTACGTTATACCATGCCTTGTATGAGAAAGGGTTAAAGAATCCCATTTACACATCATGTAAAAGCAACGGAACGAGAGAATTCGATTTCTTTCATAAAGATTTCTCCAAAAATCCTGTCCCATACAAGATATATTTTATAACTCCCTTGTAAAATAGTTTCGGAAAACATCGAGTGAAAGAAGAAATTGTTGATTATCAGCCCTTCCCTCAATATTTACGCCCTCAAACACATACTTCTCACTCTGTAACTCTAAAGCAGTTCAAAATTGTGTCATTTTGAAAACATTTTTCAAAACACTTCACCCATTACCAAAATGGCTAAATATTTGACTTTTCCGAAGCAAAAGATATAGGCCTAGCAGACAAGAATATCAGGTGTATGAAATTTTAAAAAGAGAACGCGCAAACGCCCTCTTAACTTAAATTTTCATTTCAAATTATCACATGCAGATTGGCAGACAAGCAGACAATGTTAAAGGTCTGTGTCCCTGATGTATCAATTTACTGGGCGTAAAAATACGTTATGCCATTTCACTCACCCTTTGAAAATAGACATATCACATAGAGTATTTCGGTTTGGCTTAATTCGCATATAAACAATGACAAATGGTATTAAATGCGATGAATGCATACTGTCTTCTAAATCACAACCTATCCTCTTACTCACAACCTATCCTCTAACGCACAAACTGACAGGAAGAACTGATTTTCTTCAAAGATCGACAGTAAGTTATCAAAATATTGTTTGCACGATGTAATTTACATATAACTATTTTATGATACACACAGGTTTTGGGCCATTCATCCTCAGAAAGTGGACAAACGCTCATCAGGATTGACGAAATGTCAATATTGGGGCTACCCTTGCAACGGGAGAAAATGAATTTCCGTTCAGTCTCTGGGAATTGGGGTTTGGATGGGGCTCACAAATATGTGAAAATGAATAAAGGGTTGTATGACATTCTCCGATTTTTGATTTTCGAGCTAGAAACAAGAACATTTCGATTAAAAGACGAGACTCACCTTTCACCCGCCGATTTGTCGGCTCCTCTAACTGCCAACCGGATATCCTCTAAACTTTTTTTCATACACAACAAAATGTTGTGATTTAGTAGATAAGCGGCCGTGATAATTGCAGTGATTATGAAATCCAATTTTACAAGAAGAAAACATGAATATTCCTATCTTTTGCAAGGGATTATATTTATATCGTTTTCACTTGGCTTATTTAGTGAATTGTTGATGTTTGTATACTGTTGTATGTTACAGGAAAATGTCTGAGAGCAGTTCTAGTAGTGGATCAGAGAGTAGTGGTACAGAGAGTGACTCGGAGAGTGAGCTGTCAGACACAGAGAGACATGACTCCCCGGATACCACACCCAGCACCACAAACAAACACTACATGGATGATACAAGCTCTCCTCTGGTATGCACTACTTTACTCTTTTACCTTCCTCACAACCATCTACCTCTGCTATAGGGGAACAGTGCATGTAATTATGTTCCTCATGTTAAGGATTACAACCCATCACTAGATACCAAACATTTTGTGCATCTTCAGGCATCATCTATGTCAATGGAAATTAACAAGAGATATCCTCCTCAATATCTAGGCATCATCTGTGGCAACAGAAATTGACTTGGGTTATCCTTGTCAATTCCTGTTTCTATTGATTATCACTGGAGTTGAAAGAAGTGGTTTGTGCTTAATGATGGATGGAATACCTTAAAGGCAATTTTATAATTCTTCGAAAAACCTAGATAGTCTGTTAAAACCCTGACTTCATGTTAACTCATTATGGATGTTAAACCATTTGCCATAAATTTGTCAGCCTAATGTTTTAATTGGCAATTAAATCACTGTACCATATGATACTGACATGCTGGTCCTGATTTATAAAACATTCACCATATTAGATATGAGGGATGAATTGAATTTTCAAATGTGAAAGAAGCATTTAAACATTTTTGTATCAAATTCCATGTTATGGGTTCTCATTTGAATATTTTAATCATCACAATTTAACCCTTTCCCAAACGTCAAAATCATGAGCCATTCCAATTTGAAAGCTGCTGAAGACAACAAATTGGATGTTACTGAAGATAGAATTTGTGAATGATATGGCACAGAAAATGTTTAGACAAAAGGACTTTTGTCTGTTTTCCCAGGTCAATTTGATATGGGAAGTCAAAAGCAGGTCTTGTTTGGGAAAGGGTTAAATGAGTTTAACAGTTCGGTTTAGTTAATTCAGACAGTTTCAAAATGATAAATGATCAGTCTGATTTTGAATAGAATATATGTAACTCATTCCTTAACCGATACAAAAGAGATGTAAAGTAATTCTTTGGATGTTTTCTATCCTATGAAAGACCTACTTGAATGTTTCATGAAAGCCTTTGTTTCCTTTGACTTTTATGTCCGCATATTGATTGATCAATAGATCAAGGGGCATATCATATCTTGCCATGTCTGTCTATTTTCTGTTTGTCTCAAAGTTTGTAACTTTTGTAATAACTTAAACAATAACTTTTGAATCATATTTCATATTTCCTCTCTGCCCTTTGACAGGACTTATCCTGTGTGACAAAGGTGTTAAATATCATCATCTGCTTTTGGCTTTTACACATGTTTTGTATTTACAGTCTGGTCAAAGATGGAATCTGGGAGCATTTTTGCCCTCCAAGAGTGGTGGATCGGGACCGCTGAGTAATGATGCCAAACCTCTGGAGGCACCGGCCTCTGACAAGTCAGACCCAGACCACTTCGAGGAAGACATCATAGTGAAGCGCTCGGCGGATCATGTGTCGGACGAGAACCCACAATCTGTAGATCCAGACAGTGTTCCTAAACCAATGTCAGCCGACGAATTCTCACCTCCTGCACCAAACTTTGACAAACAAATACTTTCTCCTATCAAATCTCCACAATCAGTTAAATCACCATCAAAGAGAATGTCTTCATCAAATGTAGACAGGCTTGTGTCAGATAGTGTGGGGACAAAGTCTGAATTATCGGTTGTGTATAATGACAGCATTAAGGTTGGTGGACGTAACAAGTCCACACCAATATCTAGTCCGGGTAGAAGCAAGAAGCGAGTGTTGACACCCTCCCTTGTACATGATGACTCAACCTCCTCCGAGTCAGACATTGATATAGACACCATACATAGTCCTATAAAACCTCTTCCAAACAGTCCACGCAAAACTACAATGTCAAATAAAACACTTAAGTCTTCAACAGTTCCCAGTAAGTCTAGTTCAAATTCTTCAAAGAAGAAAGAATCAAAACAAGAAATACTTATTAAAGCTCAGAAACCAGTGAAGTTAAAAAATGTAGATAATGTGATGTATGATAAACCAAGTGACTGTGATAGTTCTAGTGCAACAAAAGCCATGTCAAACATGCAGCAGGACGATAGCGAATCTATCAAAAATATCCTCAACTCTTTTGTGGGCGAGAAGCTGCTTTCTCCCATACCTTGTGAATGTGATCCACATACCATGCCAGAACGGACAGACAATCTGAACAAGTCTAAATCAGATATAACTCGGAGAACTTCCGCCAAATATTTAAATGGTAAAGTATCAGTGCTTGTTCAAATAGATATGAATTTGTTAAATAGTTATATGGTCAAGGACAAAAATGACCCTAATTTATTACATGTGAAACCAGAAATGGCTAAAATGTTAAAAGATAATGTGTTATTAGATAAAAGAAACCATAAAGCATCCAAAGTGACTAGTGCCAAAACTAGTGGTACAGATATATTGACGAAATCTCACAAAGTGCTTGAATCCGAGAGATCACCTAGTGTGTCTCCAAACCTGAATCATAGTGCAAATATATCTCAAACTAGTGCAACTAAATTATGTGTAAATAGCACACAAAGTGCACATACTGCTTCCTCAGATATAAGTAGTTCAAAACCAAAAGTGTCTCAAAAAGGTGTTGTAAAATCAAAGTGTATAGAGGATGTACGTGAGTTACCAGGCAGTAAGACTACAGACATGGATTTGTCTGACAGTGTATCTAGTGACAGTAGTGATAGTGACAGCGAGGCGGACGATGAGTCTAAATCTACACATCACTCCACACAACACTCCACACAACACTCACTCACTCAATCACCCGTAGAGGTGAAAAAACGCAAATATCATACACATCGTGTGGATGACTCGAAGCGGCGGAAAACTTCATCATCCAAGGTGCTCCATGATGTTACAGTGCCAGAGAGGTCCTACCCAGAAACAAACTGGTATGTGTAGACTTGTCCCCTATAGTTGTCTTGTATAGGTGTTCTGTCATCTGAGCTACAGATAAGCGGAGTGTCACAGAAGTCATTCTAAATTTGTTATTTCAAAACCAAACCCTATGTTGTGGGTTCTCATTTGAATTGTTGTTAGGAATTGATTCCAATGAGTACCCATAACAAAGGGTTTGATGTACACTGGAAGATATTTTGTATTTTGAAAAGCCATTACCCCATCTTATCTGTAGCTTTGGTCATAATAATTCTCCCACCTACGAAGTAGAGGGGGGTATATTGGTTTCACCATGTCCTTCTGTCTGTCCGTTGACTTTGTTTTCACTCTAACAACCACAAATATTCACCTACCTAGACAGAAAATGTATACAATATTGGTAACCAGAAAATATCCCAATCATGATTGAGATTTTCACTTGGATTGGACAAGAAATACCTAAGTTATACACATGTCCTTTAATAAATTGACTAAGTTGACATTTTCGACTTTGTGTCACTTGAACAACCACAAATATTATGCAAGACAATACTTGGACATGATTTTAGTTTCTGTAAGATCTTTCGTGAGTGTAATTTTCAGCTTTATTGAAATCTCACATCTTGAGTAAGGTAAGGCAACTCAGGTGAGCAACTTGGACCATCACTGCCCTCTTGATATTTGAGAATTTCACTGTAATAGGTTTAAGGTGACCATCAGTAGATCCAATCTGGTTTTCATCTGCTGTTAATATCTTCTAAATCTCTTCCTTTTAAAATCAGACATAAGTTAAAAAAAAAAAAAAGATTACAACATGATAAGGGTTTGTTGGCTCAGAGTTGGCTCACAATGTAATAAAGATTCACTTATCTACATCTAACATTGTGTATTTGGTATTAAGTTAGTGGGCTGCGAAACCCTTGTAGCCACAATCTTTAAAACTCATGCAAACAATAAATTAAAACACTGCAATGGAACAGACATAACTCGAGCAAAGAAAAAAAATAAGTAAAAGGAAGAACTGGTGTAAGTCCTGTCATGCAGGCAGACAAGATACAAATCAGATTGCCATCTGTGTAGGCTGATCTTTGTCAACACTGCAAAGTGCATACTAATTTTGTAATAGCGAATGACTTTATCCAGTTTATCATGACGTAATTTCAAAAAAACAAATAGTATTTTGTTGGTGTTGTCATAAAATCTCGCAACTACGGCTTGATTCAAGCCGTAGTTATGAGATTTTATAACAACACTGATGTTTTTATCAAAACATAACGGTAAACCCAGTCTTTTTAGGTCACCTGACTGAAGGTCATGGTGACCTATTGCTACCGTGTTTCGTCCGTCGTCGTGCGTCGTCCGTCGTGCGTCGTCCGTCGTGCGTCGTCCGTCGTGCGTTAACTTTTAACATTTTCGACTTCTTCTTGAGAACCATTAGACGGATTACAACCAAACTTGGCAGGGAGCATCCCCATGGGAAGCCGCTTCAGATTTGTACGAATCATGGAGTTATCTCCCTTTGGGGCCCCATAAAGGGCCAAAAAGGGGTTAAATAGGGTACATCTTAAAAAATCTTCTTCTCATGAACCAGCTGTTGGATTTGATTTACATTTGGTATTTAGAGTCTTTAGGGCAAGGACAACAAAGTTTGTACAAGAGAAAAAAATCCGCCCAGAAATGGCCGTGCTAGGGATGGGGGATGGGAGGGGGGGGGGGTCGCGTTATTAGTTAACTTAACATTTTCGACTTCTTCTTGAGAACCATTGGACGGATTACAACCAAACTTGGCAGGGAGCATCCCCATGGGAAGCCGCTTCAGATTTGTACGAATCATGGAGTTATCTCCCTTTGGGGCCCCATAAAGGGCCAAAAAGGGGTTAAATAGGGTACATCTTAAAAAATCTTCTTCTCATGAACCGGCTGTTGGATTTGATTCACATTTGGTATTTAGAGTCTTTAGGGCAAGAACAACAAAGTTTGTACAAGAGAAAAAAATCCGCCCAGAAATGGCCGTGCTGGGGATGGGGGATGGGAGGGGGTAGCGGTATTAGTTAACTTAACATTTTCGACTTCCTATTAAGAACCATTGGACGGATTTCAACCAAACTTGGCAGGAAGCATCCTAATAGGAAGCCACTTCAGATTTTGTACAAATCATGGAGTTATCTCCCTTTGGGGTCCAATAAAGGGCCAAAAAGGGGGTAAATTGGGTACATCTTAAAATATCTTCTTCTCATGAACCGGCTGTTGCATTGGATACACATTTGGAAGTTAAAGTCTTTAGGGCAAGGACTACAAAATTTGTACAAGAGAAAAAAACTCGTCAATAAATGGCTGTGCTGCGGATGGGGGATGGGAGGGGTTCGCGTTATTACTTAACTTTGAACATTTTCTTCTTTTTTTTGAGAACCATTGGACAGATTTCTACCAGACTTGGCAGGAAGCATTCCAATGGGAAGCCGCTTCAGATTTTTACAAATCATAGAGTTATCTCCCTTTGGGGCACCAAAAGGTGCCAAAAGGGGGTAAATAGGGTACATATTAAGAAATGCTCTATTGTTTGATTGAATTCACATTTGGTATTTGAGTCTTTAAATAAGTTTGTACAAGAGAAAAAAAGACTGTCAAGAAATGGTGGTGCTGGGGGGTTGCGCTTTTTGTTAACTTAACATTTTCCTTAAATGTTTCTGCTCATTTGATTCAGGTGACCGATAAGGCCCTCTGGGCCTCTTGTTTTAGCCTAAATTCATTGCTATTGATGTGACGACAAAGAGAAGGGTCGGGGAGAGTTTTTATTTGGTCACATAAAAGCCAACTGATAAACATGTCCCCAACATTTGTTACAAAGTTTGATTAATGTTGAGCCCTACAGGCTATTAATAAACCCTTTTTAAACATCTCTTACTTTACTCAGTTTTAAAATTTTGTTATGACAAAAAAATAATTGTTTTAAAACTGATATTTGTTTTAAAACTGATATAATCTGTTAGAAGGGTGTCAGTTATTAATATTGATTAATATTATTGCTCATGCAAGATATTGCAATTATCAGCCTCAGTCATAGGGTCCTGGGTTTCATCCCAGGCTACAACAAACATACTTTCTGACAAAATTGTCACCAAAAAAATGTTGATTATCGTTATTCTATGTTGGAGAGCAATTGGAGGCTTGGTAAGGAAGTTGTGGTAGTACTGGTTTAAGAAAGTACATGAATCTATATTGTTAGGTGCTATGACCAATGTAGTTGAAAAAGGCATTAAATCTCAATCAATGAATTAACTTGATTAGACTTAGTAATCAGCAGCATGGTTTCAATAAAAAATTGATAAACTTTTTTTAATAGCATTTTTTGATGGGCTGATTTTATCTGCCTAGGTTGTTATCTAAAACAGTGTTTTGTAAATTTGGTCAATCTCTCCTGTAGATTTATGCAGCTTTAAAGTACACTAAGAAGAAGAAGAAATAAATTGATTGGCTTGTAGTTTGAGAACAAAGCCAATATCTTAAGTTTGCCAGTGTTCCAAACCTGATGGTTTAATTTCCAATAACTTATTTAGGAAGTGAAATTACTTCTAGACATGTAATTAGATTTCTAAACTTCCAAAATTTCAGTAGAATCAGGTTGAACCCTTTACAAGATGGCATTGTGTACTGAATGTTTCTATCCTCATGTATTAGTATTTACTTACCACTGTCAACAGATCTATGAGACAATGTTTGCCTTTCTTGTTGCATTTTACAAGTGTATGATAATGAGAATTCTATCTGAACTCATTATTTATCTGAAAGTAATGAATTAAAACGAAAAAGGGATGAGAATTTTTTCAGAAATATACAGTTTGGTATTCCCTGGCTTCTTGGATGGCATCTTTTACCACTATCAAAAAAGGGATTCATTAACAAACCAAATAAAAAAACCCAAAAATACTGCATACAAGAAACCCTCATCAAAATATGAGAATTGAAAATAGCTGTATAGATAAACAATATAGTCTAGTCAAACTAAAACTGAAACAGGGGTAACCTGGACAAAATTAGAACAGAAATGAAACCTATGCTATTGTACTCGGGAAGTACCCACCTTTTCACAGAAAAAAATATACTTCGATCCCTCCGTTGCGATTTGAGTAATTTTGGGTCAAAAAATGTGTTTTTTCGCGAAAAATGGGAAAAATTGGAATTTTCAATTTTCTCATGAATTGTTGATTTTCATGCAGTTTTTATGTGAGAAAATGGTAGCAAATATGAATTAGATGGGTAAAAAGGGAAGATTCAGCGAAAAATTGTAAAAACTGATTTTTTATGATTTTTTTAATCAAAAAGGGGGGGGGGGGGGCAAATAGGCGGGTGGGGGTAGAATATTGATGCAACATTCTTCATGGAATAATTCGTATTTTAGATGTATTATAATGAAATTGACTTGATAAGTGGTAAGAAAAAAGTAAAAGAAACCCTCTATTGCGATTTATGTTGTAATTTTGAGGAAAAATATTGGTATTTTGGTGAAAAATGGCAAAAAACTGGAATTTTCTATATATTCAGTATTAATTTTGTTGATTTTATGATGTTTTAGGTGAGGCAATGTAAGCATAATCATACATATAAATCAGATGGAAAGATATTTGTAATTAAGAAAATCATAAAAGCTAAATATGTTTTATTGATTTTTAGTCGAAAAGGGGTGGTAGTGCATCAAATAGGGGGTGGGGGGGTCGGGTGGGGGAGGAGATTGATATTAACATAGCACTGAATTCTTAATTGAGATACTTCCTATTTTAGATTGTTTTAACCAAATGAATAGGATTAGGGGAAAAGTAAATAGTTTTAAACAACTAAAAGAATCCCTTCTGCGATTTCTGTAATAGGGATCAATTTTACCAAGTAAACGTTGACGAAATTTCGGACAAACAATAGTATTCTATCGGTGTAAATCTAAAATATCGCAACTACAGATTGATCGTAGCAGCTGTAATTACGAGATTTTATAACAATACCGACAATTTATAAAAAAAAAAAAAAGATAACGGTAAATCCAGCTTATGTTTCGCACAAGATTCATTGCCACTTTGCGGAAATTAAAATGAAATTTAATGATTTTTTTCAGATTTCTGTTTTTTTTCCCCCCTTTTTTTTGGGGGGGGGGGGGGTAAGTTTTAATTTGTATGAAGTATATCGATGAGTACATGTTATATGAAAACGTGTTAGACAACATAATATAAAAAAACGAAATTTGGCTAAAAAGTCTAAAAAGTAACATTCATTCAATGATTAAATGCTGTGTTCAGCAAATTTTCAGTTCTTCTGTAACATTAGTTGCACCTGATCATGTGAAGATTTCCATTTCTATTTCAGTTATAGAAAATGTCAAAAGAAGTTTATATGATATGAATTGTGACCGAACATGAATGATACTTAAACAAAAACTATCTTTTGCTAAAAAGAATTAAGTACATTATACTGTACTGGGACGGGTGATTAAGGTGAAATATGGCGTATTGATACTAACGATGTTTGTTTGGGGTGGTTGGGGTTGTTAATCAATGCGCTATTTCTCCACAGAAGCTCCATATCAAATGCTGTCAAGTTTGGTTGACCATGTCATTGTCATTGGGCCATGTAATCATCAGGTAGAATGTACACCACCCGGGTCATGTAAAGACCATCAAGGAACACCCATTTTAATGGACATGGCTTAGATATTCAGGCCCGTAGGAACAGGGGGCTATATATGGTTGTGGGATAAGCAACAAGTTGGCCAAAATGCCTGATTTTCCTTATTTAACACTGAAAATTTAGAGAAAATTCATTTTAGCCCCCCTCCCCCAATAATCAGATACTGGCCCGGATATGACTGTGCTTTGACAGCTCCCCCTCCCCAATATGAAATTGCTTCCTACGCACCTATAGAGAGTAATGCTGATACAATTCAAAGACTAAATGGGATTGGAAGAATCAACGCCTTTTGTGGTTCAGAATATAGAGAGTCTTGTTAAAAATGGACCTAGATAATATAGTGCCACAAACAATGAGATTATGTGACAGTAAAGAATGGGGATAAATGTATAGGCTTAAAGTAGAAAAAGATAAAATACATGTAAATCAATCATCATGCATCTTCTTTACCGCGTCTTTATCCCAATCCTGTTTGAACTCGAGGGCATCTCACCAGGCAAAGCAGATCCTATTCCATAGTTTATTCAAATCAAGATTTTTACAAGAACCGCTGTTGTCTGCTGTAAAACTAAAGTTACAATAAAAGCAATGGTTGATCACTCACGATTTCGTATTCCAAATGCCTTTAATAATATGCCAGAGGGAAAGCTATTCTAGAACCTTAAAACCGAGACCCTTACAAGACTCAATGAAATCGTTTAACGTTAATATTGGATCAAAGTAATTCAAATAACACAAAAGTCTGTTCTAAGCTCCTTACTTGTATATTTAACAACATTATCTTACACTATTGGCACTTTATAAAACGCCTAATATTAGGCAAAAGACAGTCTGTTTTTCAGCAGACTGGTTTCATGTAGGGAGCAATAAAAAAGGGTAGAAACCCCTATATAAACAGGTTTACGTCATGTAGGATGTTCATAACAAGAACAAGAACAATAGTTTATTATAAATTAGGTTTGGACACAGTGGTCTATCACCGTAAAACAAGATTACAAATACATGCGGAAAAACATGTCATATTCAATATAAATATTTACAAAATGTTCTATAAATGCGGAATGAAAGTGATATGTTTTTCTAATTGTATCAGTAATAGATTTCCTATGATCGAAAGCTTTTATGCAATATAGCGCTTGGCTGTTTTGGTGTTTAGAGTTGTTGTTTGTCAAAAGTGACTTGAATTTATACATACCCAAGGCTTCTGATACTAATATTTGTCAGTATATTTTTTTCAATCATATCAATACCCCTACCAACATATCTGTCCCCTTCCCCACACACCTGTGGAATAACAAATCATGAAAATTTAATTTTTATGAGTTTTGTTTTATTGAATTTTACTTTTGTTTCCATCTAATTTATTTGCTAACATTTTCTCACATAAAACTGCATAAAAATTTAGAATAAAAATTGAAAATATTAAAAAAAATATATGGAAAATTCCAAATTTTCCCACTTTTCACTTAAAATACCAATGTTTTAAACATGAATCGCACCAGAGGGATTCCTGTAATCTTCTTCTTACGCCAGAACCAATTTATTTCATTATGATAATCTAAATAGAAATTATCCAATAAATAATCAATACTAAGTTCATATCTATATAAGCCTATACCACCACCAGTCTAGCTATCCCCATCCTCTCGACTAAAAAAATCGTAAAAAATAGTTTTTATGATTTTTTGCTGAATGATACTTTTGTATCAATCTAATCCATATGGGTATGTTCAAAAATAATGAAGCAAAAGTAAAACATCCATATATTTCTTTAGCATAATGTTTTATAGAATTGCATTTAGGTCTAAAAGATGTGTTTCCATGAGGCAAACTTGAGTGCAAAGTTTCGTTCAGATATCTTACTTAGGTAAAAAGATATTCTGAAAAAACACCCCAAAAATGTCCCAAGTGTACGGTTTTTGCGTGACATTTTAACTTAAGCCTTAATTTCAACCCTTCACTATACTTTAAGGTGAAGGATTTAACTAAATTATCATTGTTTATCAAGTAGGCAGATATATTAAGCTTCAGAAAAATGGAATTTCAAAGTTTGTCTACATTTTGTTTTCTTTTTATACCAGTTCAAAGCATTGAGGTGCTTGTCATTTTCATGCCATAAATTTTGTCATTGTTTACAAATAAAGGTGCAGTAATACAATGTGATTGAAAATTTACTAGAACAACTTGCACTTTTCAGCAGACACATGTTTATTCTTCAAGGTTTTCCAAGTTTTGGTATAATAATCTGTAACAGTCAATAAATACAAGTCATATACCTAATGCACTCTGAATTTGTCCCAAGTGTACATTTTGCTTTAAATTTCAGATATTTTTTTCAAGGAATGATTTATTTAAAGTTTTACACTTTTGAATTCACAATATGGTCACCCAGAACAATTTGAAATAAACCCTGATGTCATAGTGGCCTGTACTTTTCATCTAAGATGCTATCTTGTGTTGTCCCAAGTGTACGAAATTTTGTCACATTTGATTGACAGCTTCTAATTTCTGAATACATTAGCTTCAGGCACATATTTTTTAACAAATTTACAGAAATGATAAAAAAATCACATCAAACAGTGAATTTGTCATTTTCTGGCTGCTTGGCAATTTGTATTGTGGAAACATCTTGTACTGATATTTCAGGTTAGAGGTAAAATAAATCATAAGTATCTTTAATTTACGATATTTGACTAAAGAAAGTGTCCACTAAAGAAAACAACATTCTCTTCCTCAAATTATATCAATTTTACAACAGAATATATAACTATTTTGCATGTATATGATACTGATAAAGGTTATTAACTGTTGTACACTTGGGACAAAAAAATCAGAATTTGTCATCATTACAAAAGCTTGTCAATGCTATTTCTTTTTTAGCTGCAAAAATTGCATATTTCTGTGAAAACAATTGATATAATCATTATTTAAGAAAAATTTTACACTTAAAAGCTGCTGTAACATAACAGTTTGGTTCTTTAGAACCACAATCTTTGTTAAGAAAAAAAATATGTAGATGTTTTCGAACCCTTTTCACATTAAAGAAATCATACCTATGTAAGTATAGGTGGAATTTACTTAGTTGCAAAAATGAAATTTTCATTCATAAAATAATAATATTTTGTTTAAGCAGATTGTGGATACTTGTAAGATTATAGTCTGACATGAGCAGTTCTAACTAGTAATGAAAACAATCTATGTTTTAGAGCAAAATATGAAAGATATGTGTTCCATTCTTGACTCCATAGGTGTCTTAACAAGTTAACCTAGCATTCCAAGATCAATTTGACAAACATTATAGTGACTGCAAGTCCATGACAGTCATTGTTGTGATTGTCAAACAATCAGAACTTTTCCTGGGAAAAGAATCAAGCTCAGAGGAACCAATTCAGAGATACAGCTCATTAGTTGTGAACATAGACATGTATTTGGTCAATACACCTTTTGCTAAGCCTACAGAGAATTGTGGCTTTGTATTAACTTTTAGAACTGTATGAAAGCTCTTGTTAACTTACAGAACTTATACTCGAATCTATTGATGGATGCTGATTGAAAATCTTATTAAGGGACAAAAGAGTTTTAGGTGATGTCAAAAGAAACAGAAGGTTGTGAGAAAAATGTGAAATAAAGTCTTGGTCATGTAATATATGAGAGAGAACCTGTAGTCTGGGTTTCCAACCACACTGGACACAATCCAGGCTGCACAGCAAGGGAAGGGGTTTAGAAGGGTCAGAAAAATAAGAAAGAGGGACAGTACAGTTAGTGCTATTTTAAGTAAGTAGCAAACTTTAAACAAAGGTGCTCATTTGTCAGTCAGGCACTTATTTCATGGATGATCTGTGCCTTTGTTGTTTTTTTTTTTCAATTTTCTTATGATATGATTCAAACATCCTGATGTTTCAAAGGTGAATAAAAAAGCACTATTCTATGTATATGTGAGTATATCTGTATTATTTTCAGAGATATTCTTAAATCACAATTTAAGGTTAATACGTTTATTTTTGAAATAGGTGTTTTATGCCTTTCCATGTACATAAATGTCCCAAGTGTACAAACAAAGTGTAATATTCTTGAAAAAAATAATGAAAGATTTCCTGATGTTTAATTGTTTTAGCATAGTAAGGATAAAGATGAGTAAGTACTTTCAAATTTACACTTATTTGCTGTTGGCAGCTTTAGTGAAAGATGAGTACATTTTTGAAATTTCAAAAAACATGATGACTCTTGTTATTAATTGTAAGACTTCCTAGAACAACTGCTAGTTCCATAATTTGAAAATGGGAACATGGCTTCTTTATCCCAAGTTTAAATAATATTAATTTTGTGTGTTATAGTAGCTTGAATATGTGTAATTTTCGAATCATTGTTCTTATCTTGACCAATTGTCCCAAGTGTACGAAATATCTCCATATTATGCACCATTTTTAACAAGCAATATCTGATGCAACTTTTGACATACACTGACGAAACTTGGTCTTTCTTTCAGGAATATCATAAACTCTAGTAAACATTGAGTTTTTTAATCCTTCTCCACTCCAGACAAACATAAACAAAACTTTTAGAGGTGCACATATGAAAAAAGTAGGTAAAAAAAGTTAAAAAATCTCAATTTTTCAATTTTGTTTATAGCTACGCAATGTTTTTTGGCACTCCAAACTTTGAATATAACCTATTTTTATTTGAAATGATGAAAAAACACTGATTGGATGATCTATATGGTTCCAATATGGTACCAAATACTGTCATTTTATTCGCAAATTTTAACTAAAAGTTTAAAGCAAAGCCTTAGTTGTGAATTTATTTTTGCATCTATCATCACGGCCCTAGTAATTTATCAAAATTGAACCATTTTCTTTCACGATGCTAACAAAGATTTTGTCCTATTTTAGTATCTAAAATTCACGAAAAAAATAAAAACTTGCTTCATTATTTTTGAACATACCCATATATGCTTACATTTCCTTCCTTAAAAACTGCATAAAAATGAACAATTTCTGAAAAAAATAGAAAATTCTATTTTTCCCATTTTTCACCAAGTACATTTTTTTTGCGACAAAATTACAGAAATCGCATCAGAGGGATTCTTTAACTTTATTTCTTACCTCTTATTCAGTTTTCATTGTAATAATCTAAAATAGGAATTATCCATTGAAAGAATTCAGTGCTATGTTATATAAATCTCCCCCGCCCGCCTTTTTGCCCCCCCCCCCCCCCCCCCCTTCCTTTTGACTAAAAAAATAATGAAAAATCAGTTTTTACGATTTTTCGCTGAATCTTCCTTTTGTACCCATTTAATTCATATTCTCTACCATTTTCTCACCTAAAAACTGCATAAGAATCAACAATTCCTGAAAAAATTGAAAATTCCAATTTTTCACATTTTTCGGGAAAAAACACATTTTTTGACCCAAAATTACTCAAATCGCAACGAAGGGATCGAAGTATATTTTTTTCTGTGAAAAGGTGGGTACTTCCCGAGTACAATAGCATAGGTTTCATTTCTGTTCTAATTTTGTCCAGGTCAAAGTGAATATTTACTAGCCTAATAAGCATAACAAGAAATAATACACTTTCAGGCATTTGAAATGGTAAAACTAATCATAATAGAGATAAGTTGCAAATGAAAACCCTAGTCATGTCAAGCAGTGCATTGCATTAATACTCACAACATGATAAGATCTCTAAACATTATGAATACTGGTAGTCAGCAGATTCTTCTTTTTCTATGATGTTTAATGCAGCTTTAAAGTTAGTTTTAACAGTAAATGTTTGCATGATAAGTATGTGAAGCATATTTGCCCTTCTCATGCTGTTCAAATCATATTCCTGCTCTGAACAAGGCTTTGGAAGGTAGTATAGACTAAGATCAGCCTGCACAGATGTGCAGTGATTTTTTTTCTTAAAAAAACGGTCGTTATTGGGCCCCTTTCCCCTCTCTGAGGAATATACTTTTTTCCCCCATTTCAGAGAAATTTTCCCCTCCTGGAACTAGATTTTTTGTTGCAAAGAAAAATCCAAATTATATTTAGATTCTAGGCATCTCCAGCAGTTCTAATGGTTGTTTGAAGGTCCCATTATGATATACAAGCAAGTTAAATGCATTTATAACACTGTATTTGAGAGTATAAGCATGTATTGAAATTTCCCCTTTTTGGGAGTTCACACGCAAATTTTCCCCCACCTATGGGCCCTGACCCCTTTCCCCCAAAATTAAAAATAAACACTGATGTGCAGTCTGATCTTAGCCTACACCGCCTGTTTTCTACTCATTTGATGTAGCAAAAACTTGATACAAACTGGTGAAATGTCTCTTAAATTGGCTATTTGTTTAAACAAAATTTTAAGTCATGATGTGTACTAAAGTTGAATGCATTAGACATGATTTTGTGGTAACAGTCAGGGTGGTCTTCTATTTTCATTAATTCTATCAGACTAGAATTGGTGAACTTGAGTGCCTGTCTGCTGTAATCCTTATACTGAATGATCTCTAACTAGTTGTGATTTAGTAGCCACAAACTTGATAATGGGTAACCCAGATCAACATTCAAAAAGGTTTTGGGTTACATTATCGAAACTTAGTCTCTAAGATATGCATTTCTTAATTCAGATTGACCATTGTACTTTCCTAATTGTTAGGAAATGGGTTTAACTAACAGCACAATCTTTGATATTAACATTAAACATGTAAGCTGATGTAATCAATATGCACTGAAGTAATCAGTTGTAAGTTCAGATGATCTATTATGTGAAGACTAACTATAAGAGATGTACATAGTATTATATTGTAGTCTGTTACTGTTTATAAGTCAATTATAGAAGGGAGAGTTGGCTGCTAGTCAACAGGCATCAATATAAATTAGTGTCTGCAAGTCAACCCTACACACATAATACAAAACTGCAACATTATACACATATATCAGATTGTGCCTCCAGGCCAGTGGGAACAGGGAGGCTAAGAGGGCTAAGAGGGCTAAGCCCCCCCCCCCCCCACCAAGTTTGCCAAAAATTCCCAATAGTTCATTATTTTACACTAATAATTGAAGTAAAATTTAATTTAGCCCCTCCAATATACAGACACTGGCCCGGACAGAGGCTTGAGTCCTCCCACCCCCTCAATATGAAATATGGGTCTTTGCATCTACACACCAGTTTTAGATTTTGCACTTGAGTCCAAGTATTGAATGAATGACACATTCAATCACTGTTAGAGTGACTAATCCATTCAGTGGAACAAATTGAGATCATGATCAAACCTGTTCAGTATGAATTATCCACTAACTCATTGTTGATGTCACTTGTCATGCAGATCTCATAGTAAAGAAATATTTTGTACAGTAATATTTTCTGCCAATACTGGAAGATAATCTTTATATTAATATGAAGGGCAATGAGAGCTGCAGCTAGCAAACCAGCATAGGGGTATATTTAGTCTTGCCAATACAATACAGTTTTACTGCAATTTGGCATAACATTATTGTCTGTAGCTCTGAAAATCTTCCATAAAGATGATGCACTATCTACATACCTATCAAACTTTGAATTATCTCATCTACTTTTACTCAGATGTCATGATAATGGAGAATTATGATGCAAAGTGAATTGTACCATAATTATTTTGATTTATTGTACAAATTTTGTTTCATATTTTGAACCTATGCATGTTTTAATCATTAATTACTAGTCACCCTTTTGTTTAAGTGTCAAACTTTCTTTAAGAAATTTGAGACTGAAAGTTACAATGAACAACTTGAAGATTCATTTACAAATACATGAAGCTGCATTCCAGAGCCAATCTAACAAATGCAACAAAATTCATGTGATACAAATGACTATGTGCCAATATAAACTATAAAATCTTTGATCTGTGTGTTCCATGCAGAATGTATATCATTGATTTTCAACAACAACCTCGTAACTGCAGCTTAAAACTAGCTGCAGTTACGAGTTTTTTGTTGAAAAGCGGCAATATGTTAGAGGATGGTTGTGATGTTACTGGTAAAGTGTTGACTGTCTAGACTGGCTAATCAATTCTGTAATAGACTGGTACTGTAGATGGATTGAGTCTAACTCATGTCAGTATACAGTAATTAACTCACCTAACCTCAACTCCAAAACTTCAACCCCAAATCTAAACCATGCTTAAATTATTTAGTAAAAATACTGGATGTTTAAAACAATTTTAACAAATACTAGAAACAATATTTTGAGAAATTGAAAACAAAAACAAATCAAGATGACTTGCAGTGTTCCAATTAATTGTCTGTTCTTCATGATATTTCAAAATTGGGGCTTACATGTACATCAAAAACGTGGCTTACATATGATTAGAAACTTTCGTTACTTATCTTTGACAGTGAATAATCAAAGAATTATACCTACCCAAGCAACAGGATAAAACCCCTATCCCAATCAAAATATTGCAGATAGCAGAAGAAAAGCTATTAGAGAGACCAATTTGATATGTCATGACATGTAACACTAGAGGAAAAGGAGTACATGCTTGTTTTCAGAATATTCTTCTGAAAGAATATTCTTCTTAAATAATCTTCAAAGTTTTTCTCTATGCTTTCTGTATTATGGCCATCAGAAGAAGCAGACATTGTTTGTGAGAGAGGCAGTAGATGGAGTCTGCTAGGCAGACTTGTGGCTAGAAATTAATGATAATCAATAGATATGAAAACTGATATGAATGTCTATTTGCCAACAAATCACTCATTGTTCTCCAGAAAATACGGCCTGTCTCAGACAGAATTCATCTAACTTTATCCTTCTCTCATAGCAGCACCTTTCTTACACAGAATCTCTTACAATCGTTGTAGTATAAAACATGAAAGCCAATTCATGATAGAATATATAGCTATCAACTAAATATTTCAAAAATGATCTATTGAATTTTTCTCAAGCATGGAAGAAACATAGAGATATGAATAATCAATTTTAATCATTTCATTTTCCTAAAAATTGTGTACTCTACAGGGCCGTACAGGCTTAAGAACATAGACAAACATTTACTATTGTGCTATCCTAAAAATTGTGTACTCTATAGGCTTAAGAACATAGGTGTGAAATATTAAAAAATATTTACTATGCTCTACTTTGATCTAGCACTCTAAAAGCTATAGTATATAGACAAAACAAACATATTGACACTAATTAAACCGGAATGATTACAGTTGTTTTGATAAGTCAAAACAACCGTGATCATTGTCCTTTAATTTTGAATGTATGATATTTACTTATCAAGAATTTTGTTATTTTTGTGCAGCAATGACAACAACACCGAGCCTACAAACAGCAATAAGAAGTCTACAGCAAAGCGTGAGCGCCACAACAGTTCATCTAGTCAGCACAGTACACAGAGTCAGCAGAGTGGTCACAGTCGACGCAGTACACCCGCCAGTCACCGCTCCTCCTCACAGAAGAGAGCGAGGGTGGGCGAGGCTACACCCGACCATGTGGAGGGTGGTACCGCAGCTGATGTACAACACAAGTCATCTACACATACAGCATTATCTACACACAGTAATACACAGGTAAGTTCCGTAACTCATTGTTGCTTTTTAACGAAAAACTTTTAAGTGCAGCTTAAAACTTTTTGTTGAAGAGCAGTGTCATGCTGAATGACATCATCGTTAACATGCAATAACCCTTTTCCAAACTGCCAGATTTTGTACATGCCCAATTTGAATGTTTGAGAAAAAGATACTTTCAACCCAAAGTTTTCTAAAGGGGTATAAAGTGTCCAAGAAAAAATTGTGATGCTCAAGAAAGCTGTACAGGTAAGTTCCTATTTGAAGGTTATAATCAATCTGCTTTTACAGTTTATCAATTTTACAGCCAAATAATTACAAGTACATAATTATATAAAGTGTTCTCTTTTGCAACCTTTCAGCACTAAACTGAAGATGTTATATAATTCCGATAATTATCAGAATATAGATAGCGGTAGAAATGTCATTCTTAGTTGAGGTGACTGACCATTGTTTGAGATGTACTTAATCAATAATCGGAGATTCTCTGTTCATAATGTATCAATAATAACCCATTCCCAAACATTGATGCTTTTTGATGCCCTTCAAGATAAAGACTTTGGAAAACATTGTGGAAAATGAAGAAATTGCTTGTGACACAATTTTTTCTACCAAATAATGACCAAACAATATGAAATTTTATTCACTTGAATTTGCTTCATCTTTGAATTTGGAACAATAAAAAGTATACTGTATGGTAATGGGGTAAGACAGAATCGGGGGAATGAGGTAAACAGAAGACTGGATGCTATTCTATTTGTGTCTAGATAACCCTTCCTAGTATAGTCATACAGTCAAACCTGCCCTAGCGACCCTCTGAATTTAGCGACTTCCTGTCATATGCGACCGTATTTTTTCCTCCCGAAGCATTTTGCTATGATTTGACCCTGAATTAAACGACTCCCTGCCTTACCCGACAAGCGACCTTAAAAACTGTGCCCAAATCAACAGTCGAAACTGTTTTTAGCGACTTTTCCCGGGGACGTAATTTCAAAATATGGATTCTTGAGACGGAAACGAAAGTTAACGGTGTTCAAAATGAAATAGCGTAAGAAAAAAGTTATCGTAAAAAATGATGTCACCGGGTCGAACTTGATTGTAATTTTCTTAGTAGGGATGGGCTTATAAAAGGCCGAAATATTTGTTCGATTAAGAATCCCTTGAGTATTGGCAACTACGAATCCGCGAATCAAGTAGGCACAAACAATGATAGGATGAAATTTTTGGCAAATTTTCGAATTCAATTTACAGTTTTGGTTGTTTGAAATGGCCGATCTTTTCATCAAGAAGAACTTCAAAATTAAAATTAATGTTGCACGGTGGGAATGACTAAATAGGAAATGTTGGATCGAGGACAATACATTATTTGACATGTCTGAAGGTCTGCTTACATGCTGATTTTCACCATGGCGCTCATTGCATTGTAAAGGAAACTTAATGTAGATCGATTGACAGATATTCTTACTATATAAGGCGTGTTCTTCCAATCATTTTATTAAGTTTTATTATATATGTAGAGTATATTCATTTGTAAATTAATTTTAGCATGCAATAAATACTAAACATTGATCGTACATGTACTTTGAAAATTTTACCAATTCTGTCTGACCCTCAATTAAGAGACCACCTGTCATATGTGACCTTTTTTGGTGAATCCCAAAGACGGTCTCTTAATACAGGTTTGACTGTACTTAATGAACAGCCAATACCTAATGCTAGGTAGAAGGCAAACTACAGAAATGCATGTTGGCAAAGAAACAAACAGATTGTAAGAAAAAGCAGACAGCTCTCATGTGCAGTCTGTGATCTTTGTCTATGTTGCCTGCAAAATCTGATATTTCTAAGATTATTTTGACACAGTTGAAATAGGAGAAATTGTAGCATTCTATAATATCTTTCTTGTTTCATTTTAACCAAATTATATTGCCTCGAGGGAGTATAGCAAAAAGTAGAACATCACATAATGACAGTATTTCTATCAAAATGCCAATAATGGAATTACAATATAAAAGCCCAGCATCGTCACAGGATCCACATCAAGCGGTAATCTGTCATATAACAAGGAAATAATTCACTATTCAAATAAACATGGAAAATTTATGTCATGAAGTCAAAACAGGATCAAAGGTTTTAAACATGCATCAATAACTGAAAAATTTGATTACTTTTTGGCTTGTGATACTTCAGACAGATATTCCCAAACAAGATCATGTTCTGACGTCCCTAATGGAAAATGCTTGGGAAAACTTTGAGATAAACGGGGAATTTGGTGATCATCAGAAATTTCTCCTTTTCCTTCAATATTTTCTATTCTATAACATACTCGTTTTCTTTTGACATCAAATATTTTCTGGCATCCTCTACATCTTTTAAATTAAGCCAGTTTAAAATATATTTCCTGATAAGGAGGGTTAAGACATTATGTATATTAATTATGTCAGATTGCCCACATAATGCAGACTGGTCTAAATGAAATGTGCCTGTCAGGGTAACCAGAATATTTAGGTAGATCAGCTTTACAAATATCAAACTTTTGTAGCTGAAATGGGGTTGTTTGGTGTAAATGAATCTTGTACCATGTAGAAGCACACAGTTTAGTGAGTTGTGTTAGTTTTTTGTCCCAAGCAGTAAGATCTGCCGCTCTGTGTTAATTGTTGTGTAGAGGAATGACAGGTGATGTTTATATATTTACTGTATGTCTATCATACAGGGTGCATCATACTATCAAACAACTGGCAACTTGTTAATACAGATACAACATGTGCTGTTATATCTATCTCACAGTTAAAATGAACTACCTCTTTATGTCCAGAATTTTAGCTAAGTATGTCATTGGTTTTGACTTTAGGGTGGGCAGGAAATCTCACATAATATGGCTGGCCGGCATCAACATATCTAAAATCTATCATTGCTTTGACAAACATGTACACCCTAAATTAGTGCAAGTAATATAAAATCTTAAGATGAAAGCCTGAAGAGCATGGAACTGGAGTAAAACATTGTGGAAAGCACAAGCAATTTCTTCATTTTCCACAATGTTTTCCCAAGCATTTTCTTGTGTGGGTTCAAAAGGCGTCAATGTACAGTAATGGTTTAAATTGGTAGCCCTTGCACCCCTGTGGCCCCAATGTTCTTTGAGTACAACTGAATTTCCTCTGGCTAGGTCCCTGGTTATGGGTTGATTGTTGGCAGCATCATATAACTGTTGTATGTTGTATGTTAGGAATGTTGCACATACATATCAATTATCTATCATTTCCTGTGATAAAGTAATGATTGTTGAATACCAGTACAACACCTGTCACCTGGGATTTGTAACTTTTTCTACACCAACAATCCAACATACAGAATGATGCTGCTGGTGAAATACCATTCTTACTTTTTGTTATCTCAAACCCTATGTTGTAAGAACCCATTTGTTAGGTAAATTAAGAAATATAACAAATAGGTTACTTTCCTTCTGTGCATCATTAATATTGATGTGGTATAAATGTTGGGATGATAATGGGTTATTTTCTGTGCTATATATGTACTGATATTGTAGGCTGCGGCCTTAGTGCAGTTGGTAGCGCATCTGCCTCTCACTCAAGAGGTCCCGGATTTGATACCCGATCGCGGCTAATACCCTTTCTGACAAAACTGTCACCCACCAATGGGTTTGAAATTGTTAACCTATTTGGGTGAGCTGCTGGAGGCTCGGTTATGGTGTTGTGGTAGTAGTGAAACAACAGGAATCCATAGATAGGTGCTCCAGCCACTCTGATATGACCTTAGCAGTTGAAAAACCTAATAAATCTGATTTGCAAGGTTATATAAATCATCTTATCTACAAACCCTGTAACACATGGTTAAACATTGTCATTCTGAACAGCTAAAATTTCATGGTTACATTACAAAGCACTTTATGTGTTTTAGATTATATTTTATGACCTGGTAATGTATGGTTTGTAAAATGGGTTATTGTCCTTCTTAGGTCAAACATCATATTATATGAAATATCAACATGTGATTTGTATAATTCTGTTGTCAGATAAAGTGTAGAAGAGAAACCTGAGTAGATGAAATAACATAAAAACTCAATCAGAAATAAACATGCAGCTTCATGCAGGGCTGCCTGATAACAAAATAGTTCAACCAGTGTAAATATTTACTTTTTATCCAGTGGGGAAGCATGTCATTAAACACAAATTTATCTTGATGTTTTTGTGACAGATTCAGTTTAACCCATTCCCATATAATCATGTCATTCTTGACACCCCACATTTAGACAAATACTTTGAAAAACATTGTGGAATAAACAGATATTCCAATTCCTTCATTAAAAAAATCCCACTGTTTTCTAACCAGATAACATTGAAAGAATTTGAATTTTTATGCTCTTTACAATTTCGTCAGCAACAAGTTATATTTCCGAATCAATCCCAAGCTTGACAACAGTTAGTAAGAGAAATCTATTTAGAACAAAAGGCAGATAATACTGTGGCATGATAATTCTATTATGCATAAAGCATATGTATATTTGTATATGAACAGTTGAAGGCAGACTACAGTGAACCAGTGGTCAAGTTGAACGGTCATCTGGCAGACAGAGAGTCAGAGAGTGTCCATCATGATGTCCGGAGTGGTCAGCCTACTGCGATCAACATTCACAGACAGGATAGAGAAGATGAGGAAAGGTGGGTACTTGTAGACTTTAAGCCGCGGCAAATAACCTTACTGACAAAAATGTCACCCATCAATGGTTTGATATCATGAACCTATGTGAGGGAACAGCTTGAGGCTCGGTAAAGGTGTTGTGGTAGTACTGGTATAAGAAACGACAGGAATCCATGGTTAGGTGCTCCAGCAGCAGCGACATGACCTTAGTAGTTGAAAACGGCGTAAAACCCCAATAAACCTTGTATACTTTAAGCCTTCTCATGCTGTTCACATCAATTCACTGTTGTGGCAAAAGCATTGGCAGGCAGTATAGACTAAGATCAGCCTGCACAGATGTGCAGTCTGATCTTAGCCTACACTGCCTGCCTTCGACTCAAATTATTATGGGATAAATTTATTTTAAGTCTCTTAAATTGACATTTTGTCTGAAACAAAATTTTAAGACAGCAGAACAAGAGTTGATACATATGGAAGGCCGGTGCGCCATATGCTAATTGCTAAATGCTAATTGCTGTTACATTCTGGTTGTCTAATTTCCTGCAATGGGAAAGAAAATTGTGTTAACCCCCCCCCCCCCCCCCCCCCACACGCGCGAACATTCCATATAATATGGAAGGCCGGTGTGCCATATGCTAAATGCTTCATGTTATATTGCTAATTGCTAAATGCTAATTGCTAAATGCTAATTGCTAAATGCTAATTGCTGTTACATTCTGGTTGTCTAATTCCCTGCAATGGGAAAGAAAATTGTGTCTATCCCCCCCCCCCCATCCCCCCCCCCCCCCCCCACGCGCGTGCGCGAGCACATACAAGTGCCACCTGCGAGCTGGGAAGACGAAGATAGGGTGGTCACACTTTTTTCTAAAAGAAATCATTATGGCTAGTTTGATTAAATTATGGTTGAAAATGTAGGAGTTGCACACAGGAGAAAATAGGCATTTTTCCTTAAATTTAAGGGCAAATAATTCAAGAACGAAAACAGTTATCTGAATTCCGTAAGAACAACTAGACACCATGGAGATTCATTGTGGCAAGTTTGATCAAATTCCTATCAAAACTGTAGGAGGAGCCATTAGAGAAGACGAATGTGGTTAGTGTTATATTTAGACTTACTTTTGGTGTTCATGTAGTTTAAAGGGCGCTCTGTTCGATCTCAAGCGTGCTCATATCTTGAAATCGACTGAACTTGAGAGTGTCAATGAAACAAAACCTCCATGAAAATTTCAACTATGAGCCATTGTAGCAGTCAGACTTCGTTACCCACCCCCAAACAATTGCATTTTCTTTGAAGAACAATATGTTGGCTCTTAGTTAACAAAGGATTGGACAGATTATCTGTTAATTTGAAAAAGTTCCACCGTATTTTGTGATAGAGGGGTGACGATCAGATTGAACGTAGAAAAATGCCTTGTGATAAGGAATAGTCTAGATGGTGCCAAGGCTCGAATTACGGACGCCTGTGAGTGTGTGTGTGTGTGTGGGGGGGGGGGGGGGGGGGGGGGGGGGTAACACAATTTTCTTTCCCATTGCAGGGGAATTAGACAGCCAGAATGTAACAGCAATTAGCATTTAGCATTTAGCAATTAGCATTTAGCAATTAACATTTATAGTGGAGTGACTTTCGCTGAAAAAGTGGCCTATTTCATGGAGTAGGTGGTCACAAAAGTACCACATTTTCTAACCTATACCAAAATGTTTGTCATATCCTGAAGTTTGTCAAACGGTAGATATCAAGTCTTGGATGTTGGTACGAGCTGAGAAATCCAAGATGGCGTCCAAGATGGCCGCCAGAATTGAAATCAAGGGGTTGTTGTATATGATTGCCTGTACTGATTTAATGTATATCTATACACCATACAAACTAGGTTCAATATCATATACTATGTTTGAACTTTTTCATGATACATTTTACAATGGTCACAATGTCAAGGTCAAGGTCAAATTCAAGGTCAAATGTGAAAAATAGCGAAAAAATACGTCATCTACCAGTTTTCTTTTCTTATTACTCAAAAGTTTGCAGAAAAAGCCAGGAATGTTATATACCAAAATAAACTACAATATATGGGCTTTAGTAAATTAACATAAAGATTAAGATATCTTGTGTTTCCATGAATATATTCAAGATGGCGTCTATAGACCCCTCCTGAAAAATAATGGAAAACTGTATTTTACCAGTTTCCCCATAATTTTGATATACATAATGGTCATTTAAATTAATGTCAAAGTGTTACTTTAGTTCTTTATATTTTAGCAATGCTCATATTCTAGATAAAGCTGTCATGTAAGACTAGAAAATATTCTTATTTGTTGCAACATCCAAGATGGCGTCCAATATGGCCGCCACAATGAAAACCATATGGGATGTCTTATATGATTGTCTGTACTGACTTAATGTATATCTGTATATCAAATAAAGCAGATTTTATTTCATGCAGTGTATTTGATCTTTTTATGATACATTTTTAAAATGTTTTCAATGTCAAGGTCAAGGTCAAATTCAAGGTCAGATGTGAAAAATAGTGAATGTATCTGTTATTTTACGTATACGTGTATTTTTGTTATTGTATACAAAATCTTGAATAAAATGCTATATACTAAAATAAACAACGGTGTATGTACTTCAATAACTTGATATTAAGATTAGGATGTGTTGCATTGTCATGGAGATTGTAAAATGATGTGTACAAACACCTTGTGGGACACCTTGAAAAAATAATAAAAATCTTTGTTTTTACCATGTTTTAAATTTGATTTGTGTTATGGTAATTCAAATAATGTCGAAGTCGTTCATCTTTATATTCTAAATTGACACAATACTCATTTTCTATATAAAGCTATCTGAAGTATCACCATAATATTATCTGATATAGAATCGAATATGCCATGCAAAATGATAAAAAAAAACATCTGAATTTAGGTTGACGGTAGCCTTTTGAGCTTTGAAATATCAGAATTCGACAACAGGAAATATGTAGAATAAAATAAGTGCTTTAAATACAGTATATATGCAATTTAGTTCTTCATTTAAAAACAAATTTGAGACACAGTTCATTTCAACAAAAATCAAAATGACGATACTTCTTTAGTGGGTATATCACACAATACACTGTATAGAGCGATTTTGCCGTCCTAACCAGTTTAGGCATTTATTTTCTAAATTCACTAGAATCACATGTCCCTTTTAAAACTTTATGAGACCACCAATTAAGATGGAATTTTTCTTTTTGTAATATATCATGACATCCTACTATAATCTGAATTAGTGATAATTATCAAGTTTCGTATATACATACACACTGGTTACTTGAGAGAAGCTACATGAACAGTTAGTGCAATCAAAGATCTTAGGTAATGGTATATCCATTAGGTTTTGTGTACATTGATGCTCATATATATCTATTCTATCACAAACAAAGTCACTGAGAAGTTCTTGTGGAGTAACTGGTAGACTCATGAGTTATGGAGCTGATTGATCTGTCTTACTGTCCATCATTTATTCAACTTTAGTGGGTCAGACAGCTGCTACATTGCAGGATGGCATCCTCTCCAGACCAGCAAGTGATACTCGCATTGTAGCATAAACAGCAAAACTATGTCATTTGCTGGCAGAATTTTAGGGTTTAATTTTTTTACCTTTTCTGTTCAAAGTTTGTTCAAAGAACTATCAATACTGATACCATGTAAAATACCAACATATTTTATTAACACTTCCCTTACTATTGTATGTAAGTTGTTGATAGTTCCAATTTTTGTAATGTTCTTGATAGCCACAAGGCCTCTCTATCCTTATTTAGTAAATATGTGTATCAGGAGTTTTAGCACTTGACCTGTATATGGACTAACCAAGACAAGTCAAATGTTATTTTGTACATACATGTTTATTCCAAGTACTCTTGCTTAGTCCAGATACAGACATCTTTTATACTCCTGCTACATTATTTTGCACCAGTTTACCGAACTAGGAGTCTGAGCACTTTTATTTCAAAACCAGACATTTACATCTATTTAAAATACCAAACCCGAGCTTAAAAGGAAATTTCTTAAGTTTTCATGATATGTCGATTTAGTGACAATCTGAATGAATCCAGATAACATAATTTCATAATGTTACATCTGAAGATCGCGCATTAGGGGTCATCTTCTGTGACCTGGGAATTTCCATTTTTTCTAATTTTACACCAACCAATCAAAACGCTCGTTGCAAACGCAGGTCTGTTGTCCCTGACAACAACACCAAAATGGCTGCGGTCAATAGACACGCGCTTGACACCGAGCAAAGAGCAAAGTCCGTTAGTTTTGAGAGCAAGGGTATGGCATTTATTAATGAAGTGGGTAGGTTTCGGTATATTTTTGGCACTGTACTAATTGGCAGTTTTGTGCGATCATTGTGCTAACCCGAAGTAGAGCGGTGTGTAACTTTGAACATAAATAAACTTTATATATTGACAATTGGTATACAATGTCAGTTGTAGTCAGATTAGCTCAGTAGGTAGAGCTGCCGACTTGGAAACAGTAAATTTGAGGATCGAACCTCGCGCCGACTTCATATTTTGTCCCCCTATTTTTTTATCATCTTTATTACATTTTGCCATACCAAATTATTCTAGAAATTGCAAAAACGAAATAAAAATACAATTACCAATTATGTTTTTATATCCGTAATTTCTAGAAACTTTTAGTTTGAAAAATAAAAAATACATAGTAGGAAAAAATATGAAGCCAAGGTGGGAAACGATCCCTGGTCATCAGATTCATGCGTCGGACGCTCTACCGACTGAGCTAATTGGAAATCTATTTTATAATGATTCAAATTGCCAATATATAGTTTATCATGAATGGGTAGTCAAAACCCCGTAACAACAGCTTGAAAAAGATGTAGTTACGAGACTTTGACTCCCCACTGACGTTATACGTTTATAAGTTAACATCGCTTTGTTTCGGGTTGGCGTGATTATCGTGTTGAACTGTTGCTGCCATGCAGAAGACTATCTGCTTCATAAATGCCATGTCTTTGCTCTCAAAATTAACGGACTTTGGTCTTTGTCTTTGGAGTGAAATCACCACACTGGAGGCGTCCATGGCTACTAGTTATCGTTAGAAACGGAGGTGTAGTGTGCACGGTAGTGCGCATGCCCGTGCGCATGCGAAAAATCTTTCAGCTTTTCCAAAGTAAAATCTGATTGGTTCAAAGAAAGGTCACAGAAGATGACCCTCAACGGGTCGTCGTTAGATCCTATGTACTGAAAGATAGGATCTTTATTTCAATTAGATTGATTTAGTGATTTACACAACTTTACATCTTTTTAATTTATAATCGATTCACTATTAAACGAGAATAATTTCAGTTGAACTGCTTTATCAAAACAACTGAAATTATTCTCGTTTAATAGTGAATCTATTATAACACTGTTTATATGAATACAGTAATGTTTACCCTTTTATTATTGTTTAAATTTGACTCAAAGTTGTTATGATTCTTTGTGCAATACCTGTATAACTAATTGGGTTATTTCATTTCAACCAATTTTGATCAGCATTTTATGTCACCTGACCGAAGGTCATGGTGACCGAATTCCACCATTTTTGTCCGTCGTCGTGCGCTGTGCGTCATCCGTCGTGTGTTAACTTTTAACATTTTCGACTTCTTCTTGAGAACCATTGGACGGATTTCAACCATATTTGGCAGGAAGTATCCCGCATGGAAAGCCGCCTCAGATTTGTACAAATCATTCAGTTATCTCACCTTGGGGCCCCATAAGGGGCCAAAAAGTGTGTAAAAAGGGTACATCTTAAAATATTCTTCTCATGAACCGGCTGTTGGATTGGATTCACATTTGGTATTTAGAGTCTTTAGGGCAAGGACTGCAAAGATTGTACAAAAGAAAAAAATGTCAAGAATTGGCACTGCTGAGGTGGTGGGGGTGGGGCGTGTTATTAGTGTATTAGTGTTATTTTGAACCATTGGATGGATTTCAGCCAAACTTGGTAGGATGCATTCTTATAGGAAGTAGCTTCAGAGTTACCTCCCCTGCGCGACCCCATAATGGGCCACTAAGGAGATAGCCTAAATATGGTACATCTTAAAAAATCTTCTTCTCGTGAACCTGCTGATAGATTGGATTCATATTTTATTTTTCGAGTCTTCGGACTATAAAGTTTGTACAAGAAAATAAAATCTGTTTAAAAATGGCTATGCTGTGTATATCTTTCAATATACTTGTGGGAATGATATTATAAGTATACTTTATCTGTAAACACATGCCTTTCTGCTCATTTGATTCATGTGACACATAAGGCACTCTGTGCCTCTTGTTGATTATCTTTGAGTTTTAAAGGAGTACTATACATGTATGTGCAACAGACATAAATGACGATTAAATAATCTTGCTACTATGTATTGTCACATGAGTCTTTCCATGAACGATCATTCAAGTATGTGTTTTAAACAGGTTATCTGTTCAACTATGACTACTCATAAACCGGGTGGTAAAATATCGAATAAAAGTCACGAATACTGTTGTTTTGTAATTACTTTTCAAGCTGTTATAGTTAAAATACGAGTATCCTCCCTACTTAACATTTAACATATTATTGTAGTGACTATATCGCAAATCATATATGAAAACATGGTTTAATCAATATGGGATTCAATCATTTTCACTAAGGTTTCTGATTAGACACCACCATGAAAATATCCATGGCCATTCTAGGATGTCTGAGGTATATAAAAAAACGTATGCAAGAAATTACCAGGGGCGCCTTGGTCTAGAGGTAGGACGCGGGCTTTGGAATCGAAGGGCCCTGGGTTCAAATTCTGCCGGTGCCACAGATTTTGTTCTGAGCAAAAGAATTACCCCACGCTGCTCCTCTTCACCCAGGTATATAAATGGGTACACAGGAATGTTGAAACCCAAATTGCTGTGGCTGCCGAAGGCGACAATTAATAACAGCCAACTTGAGACTCAGTGATCCTGGGTTAAAATGTAAAGTCGGTTGAGTGCGTTTCTCGGTTCGTAAAACAGACTTTAAACCAAACTTTAAAATATGGAATGGTCAACATGCATATCATATGTTGCTAGATTATTTCTGTCAAAGGAAATTTCAAATGAAGTTCATTTAGTCCTTATAGATCAAATATGTATATTATTGACTGACCCACCTTTTATATTTATAGTGATATTTATGGGAAACTGGACCTTGATAGATAGTGAAAAATTTGGTATATTCCTTTCTTTTGGCCCAAGATAATTCAATGCACCACATAACAATGCATACTCTCACTGTGCCCGTGTTGTTCTGATCCCTGGCATTGGCCCTTTTAACATTTAATCATAAAAGCCTTATATTGTTGTTTATTGTGGTATATAACATTTCATATCTTTAGCGCAAGATTTTCTGTAAAAACGAAAGAATATGTAAAAGTACAGATTTATTTCACATTTGACCTTAAATTTGACCTTGACCTTGAAACCATTTTTTTTTTCATTTTAAAATGTATCATTAAAAAGACCAAACACACTGCATGAAATAAATCTAGATTATTTGATATACAGATATACATTAAGTCAGAACAAACAATCATATATGATAGCCCATTTAGTTTTCATTGTGGCGGCCATTTTGGATGCCATCTTGGATTTTACAATAAATAAGAATATTTTCTAGTCTTACATGACAGCTTTATCTAGAATATGAGTATTGTACTAATATAAAAAAATAACACTTTGACATTAATTTTAGTGACCATTATGTATATCAAAATTATGGGGAAACTGGTAAAATACAGTTTTCCATTATTTTTCAGGAGGGGTCTATAGACGCCATCTTGAATATCTCCATGGAAACACAAGATATCTTAATCTTTATGTTAATTTACTAAAGCCCATATATTGTAGTTTATTTTGGTATATAACATTCCTGGCTTTTTCTGCAAACTTTTGAGTAATAAGAAAAGAAAACTGGTATATGACATATTTTTTCGCTATTTTTCACATTTGACCTTGAATTTGACCTTGACCTTGACATTGTGACAATTGTAAAATGTATCATAAAAAAGTTCAAACATTGTTTATGATATTAAACCTAGTTTGTATGATGTATAGATATACATTAAATCAGTACAGGCAATCATATACAACAACCCCTTGTTTTCAATTATGGCGGCCATCTTGGACGCCATCTTGGATTTCTCAGCTCGTACCAACATCCAAGACTTGATATTTACCGTTTGACAAACTTCAGGATATGACAAACATTTTAGTATAGGTTAGAAAATGTGGTACTTTTGTGACCACCCCACCTTCAACCAAGCCTTGAAAGTCACCCTACTATTAGCAATTAGCATTTAGCAATTAGCATATGGCGCACCGGCCTTCCATAGATACACTACCTGAACTGATGTTGTCCTGAACCAGATTTATAGGCTTTCCCAAACCACAAAAAAATAGGTTGGCTCAATATGAAAGCTCTTGAAGAGGATAAAATGCTTATTCCTAAAGTTGAAATTCATGAATCATGTAGCACCAGAAAACAGTGAGGCAAAAGAAGAAAATGCTCTTCATCACCTTTTCCTTCTTTTCCCTCAATGTTTTCTCAAGCCTCGTCTATAAGAGACATAAAAACCAGGCCTTGATAGTTAAAGGATTAGATATACACTAACATAAATAAAAACATACTGAAAATATAGAAAACTTGGAAAAGTGGTTGTGGTTAAATGTGTTTGTAATTAAAGGATATAGCACTGCATAGTAGAGTTCGGCCCCCTCATGGTGTAAATTATGCAATATTTACATGAATTATGTAATGAATGTTTAAAGTGCATGACTTTAAGCAGCACCTGTCATAGCTTTGAAGTTGAATTAACATTTAATTAGATTTGACATAAACTACAGTTAGTGAATAATTCAAAGCAGTGGGAGATGCTATATTCCCAGTGCACTTATATTCAATATCTCAGAGAGTATTTAATTGTATAAAGAATTTGAGTCTTCGTGACAAATTTAAGTTTATAATTGCTGCTTTTCAATAAAAACCTCGCAACTGCAGCTTAAAACAAGCTGCAGTTGCGAGGTTTTTCGTTTAAAAGCGACATTATGCTTGTTGAATTTCTTACTTTAGACAGCTTTGGTTTAGAATTTGACATTTAATGATTATCAACAAGTGCAATCAATGTTGTACTGAATTTAAAATAAGCAATTAGTACTTTTAAGTGTGAATTATTCAACCAATTTAGAACAGTTTTCTGTTAATTGTTATCTATGGATCTGAATAAAAATTTCACAACCAATCGAATATATAATTTACATAGTATAAATATAAACATACAGATACAGACCTACTTTATCCCATTACCACACATTGGTGCTTTTGATGCCATTAGCGCAGTTGGTAGCGCATCTGCCTCTCATTCAAGAGGTCCCGGGTTCAATACCCGACGGTGGCATATACCCTTTCTGACAAAATTGCCACCCATCAATGGGTTTGAAATGGTTAACCTAAGTGGGCAAGCAGCTGGAGGCTCGGTAAGGGTGTTGTTGTAGCACTGGTTTGAGAAAAAACAGCAATCCATGGGTAGGTGCTACAGCCGCCGCGATATGACCCTGGCAGTTGAAAATGGTGTAAAATCCCAATAATCTCGAACTAAAACCCTGTACTGTAAAGACCTAAAAATGTGAAATTTCCATGACTTTAAATTGTTGTCTGCAACATATTTGAATTTGGACAAGTCTGATTTGCCGTCTGGTAATGGGTTAATTTGGATTATTTTTCAGACTGCTGTCCGGCACAGAATACCAAAAGAAAGCTACAAGTTACAAACACAAGGCTGATGCTATGCCCGCGGTAAGATATTTAACCCATTCCCAAACAAGACTTGCTTTTCACTTTTCACCTATCTCCATGGGAAAACATTGAGGCATAAGAAGAAAATGCTGATAACCAGCATTTTCTCCTTTTGTCTCAATATTTTCTTTCCTATAGATATTTTGCATAAATCCAATCGTTATTAACTTCCATTCTGTTGTTAACAACAGCTTTTTGAATCAGACTGGACTAATTTGTTGCTGTTTGGGAAAGGGTTGTACACATAAAGATTCATTATAAGTTTGATGTTCAGAGATCAGATGTAAAATTTTTTATGTCAATGTTGTTGTATCAATAGCTCTAATATAATGCATAAACTTGCTTCACCATCTGCACAACATGTCTAGGAAAATGTTTTATTATAAAAGAAAAAAGGATAATGTACAGAATGTGTATGTAAATCTCTTGATGATGTATGTTAACCCTTCCCCAAACAAGACCTGGTTATGATGGCCCTAAGAAGCCCATATTATCAATGATCTTGTGACAAATTCGTCATTATGATTTCCTGTCCAACCTTGTCTTAAGATTGCGTATAATGTGCGTCTCATGTTTGGGAAACCATTGAGACAAAAGAAGAAAATATTGATTTTATCTCCTTCTGCAACATCTTTCAAATTATAGCAATCTCAAAAGTTTCTGTTGTTAATGTCTTAATCTACTGATTGTGTTTGTATGTGTATGTTACAGTCCCCGAACAGTCTGGAGAAGTATATTGTTTTTCTGGAGTCCGTGTTATACTTCCTGCTCAGTGGTGTAGCCAAGGAGAAGGGGCATCATATACCTGAAGCTTCCACCATGTTTAAAGATACTCACAGACTCATGAGGTGAGTGGAGAATGGCAATGAATTTTGTGCTAAAAATAGACTGGGTTTACTGTTTATGTATTCATAAACAGGCCATGTTGTAACAAATTCTCGAAAGTACGGCTTGATTCAAGCCGTAGTTACTAGATTTCATAATAACTCAAACGGAAATACTTTTGTTTGTCCAAAATTAAGTCAGGATTAACTGGATAAGATTGTTCCCTATTAGTCATGTAGCTGGTGATCCTGGTCCTGGTTTCTTGAAAAAACTTAAATACATACTCATGAGTACATGCTCAACTTCATAGGAATACTCTCCAACATTGAAGGGTATTCGATTAAAGTTCACATGGATTTGGTGTGATTTGAGTACGGTGCTCAGATTTAATTCTGAGAACGTACTTAAGGACAGATCCTCCAGTTGTTACTGCGCAACTTACTGCGCATATCCTAAATAACGAAATGAAGCTGTTTCAGCAATTTGCCTTTTTAGCAAATGTATTTTTTTTATACGCCGCCGGAGGCGGACATATATTGGCGTCATCTTCTCCGTCTGTCCGTCCGTCCATCCGTCCATCCGTCCATCCGTCCGTCCGTACGTACGTCCACTTTTCTTGTCAACGCAACTCCTCCTAAGTTTCTGGCTGGATCTTCTTGAAACTTGGTCAATGTTATCACCTCAATTGGTAGATGTGCATGAAGGAAGGATTTTATGGTTCGTCGATTTTTGCCTGAGTTACGCCCCTTAAAAACTTAGTCTCTGGGGCTTATTGAAATTGCAGCCTTGTCAACGCAACTCCTCCTAAGTTTCTGGCTGGATCTTCTTGAAACTTGGTCAATGTTATCACCTCAATTGGTAGATGTGCATGAAGGAAGGATTTTATGGTTCGTCGATTTTTGCCTGAGTTACGCCCCTTAAAAACTTAGTCTCTGGGGCTTATTGAAATTGCAGCCTTGTCAACGCAACTCCTCCTAAGTTTCTGGCTGGATCTTCTTGAAACTTGGTCAATGTTATCACCTCAATTGGTAGATGTGCATGAAGGAAGGATTTTATGGTTCGTCGATTTTTGCCTGAGTTACGCCCCTTAAAAACTTAGTCTCTGGGGCTTATTGAAATTGCCGGCTTGTCAACACAACTCCTCCTAAGTTTCTGACTGGATCTTAATGAAACTTGGTCAATGTTATCACCTCAATTGGTAGATGTGCATGAAGGAAGGATTTTATGGTTCGTTGATTTTTGCCTGAGTTATGCCCCTTAAAAACTTAGTCTCTGGGGCTTATTGAAATTGCAGGCTTGTCAACACAACTCCTCCTAAGTTTCTGGCTGGATCTTAATGAAACTTGGTGGATGTTATCACCTCAATTGGTAGATGTGCATGAAGGAAGGATTTCATGGTTCATTGATTTTTGCCAGAATTATGCCCCCTTCAATCTTAGTCTCTGGGGCTTAATGATATTTCAGCCTCGTGAATGCAATTCCTTCCAGGTTTTTCACTGGATATTTATAAAAACCTTTTTGTGAACACAATTTTTTAAAGGTTTTTCAGTGAATATTTATAAATCCTTGTCAATGTCATTTTTTTGTCTCAAGTTTTATAAGTGGCGGCGTATATTGTGACGATGGCACTCTTGTTGCATTTAGTTAATGTTTGGTTGATAAATGACAAGACCCTTTTCGGTTATTTCAATTTTCTCTGTTTGGTCAATTAACCCTATTGCACTCATGCAACTTAAACTGATAAGCCTTTATTTCCTTATCAGATATTGGTTTTTTTATCTACCTGTCCTCATGCAATTTTACCCAATATTAGATTTAAACCTGTTTTTTTAAGGGTATGTAGATATAAATATGAATATCTTCATTATTTATGAATTGATTTTAATAATTTTTTTATACGCCGCCGGAGGCGGACGTATATTGGCGTCATCTTCTCCGTCTGTCCGTCCGTCCGTCCATCCGTCCATCCGTCCATCCGTCCATCCGTCCGTCCGTCCGTCCGTACGTACGTCCACTTTTCTTGTCAACGCAACTCCTCCTAAGTTTCTGGCTGGATCTTCTTGAAACTTGGTCAATGTTATCACCTCAATTGGTAGATGTGCATGAAGGAAGGATTTTATGGTTCGTTGATTTTTGCCTGAGTTATGCCCCTTAAAAACTTAGTCTCTGGGGCTTATTGAAATTGCAGCCTTGTCAACGCAACTCCTCCTAAGTTTCTGGCTGGATCTTCTTGAAACTTGGTCAATGTTATCACCTCAATTGGTAGATGTGCATGAAGGAAGGATTTTATGGTTCATCGATTTTTGCCTGAGTTACGTCCCTTAAAAACTTAGTCTCTGGGGCTTATTGAAATTGCAGGCTTGTCAACGCAACTCCTCCTAAGTTTCTGGCTGGATCTTCTTGAAACTTGGTCAATGTTATCTCCTCAATTGGTAGATGTGCATGAAGGAAGGATTTTATGGTTCGTCGATTTTTGCCTGAGTTACGCCCCTTAAAAACTTAGTCTCTGGGGCTTATTGAAATTGCAGGCTTGTCAACGCAACTCCTAAATTTCTGGCTGGATCTTCTTGAAACTTGGTCAATGTTATCACCTCAATTGGTAGATGTGCATGAAGGAAGGATTTTATGGTTCGTTGATTTTTGCCTGAGTTATGCCCCTTAAAAACTTAATCTCTGGGGCTTATTGAAATTGCAGGCTTGTCAACACAACTCCTTCTAAGTTTCTGGCTGGATCTTAATGAAACTTGGTGGATGTTATCACCTCAAATGGTAGATGTGCATGAAGGAAGGATTTCATGGTTCATTGATTTTTGCCAGAATTATGCCCCCTTCAATCTTAGTCTCTGGGGCTTAATGATATTTCAGCCTCGTGAATGCAATTCCTTCCAGGTTTTTCACTGGATATTTATAAAAACCTTTTTGTGAACACAATTTTTTAAAGGTTTTTCAGTGAATATTTATAAATCCTTGTCAATGTCATTTTTTTGTCTCAAATTTTACAAGTGGCGGCGTATATTGTGACGATGGCACTCTTGTCTTAATTTTACAGGTAAATAAATTTCCTTTCTGATGGTATGACAAAATGAAATAATATTTTGATCTTGCTATGTTAAATATGGAAATAAAGGGATCATTTGTTGAAAATCTCATATTTTATCGTCTGCTACATCTTTTTCTTTCAGGGTATGTGGATATAAATGTGAATATTTTCATTATCTATGAATGAATTTTAACAATTCTTTTTATATTTTGTAGGTAAATGAATTCCCTTTCTGATGTAGTAAAGATGAAGAAGATGGAGATGATCATTCTTTGTTAAATTTTGAAATTAAAGGATGATTTACATTACTTGTTTACTAATTAGTAGCATTTTCTTCTTTTGCCTTGATGTTTTCCCAAGCATATCTCTCTGGCACATAAAAACAAGTCTTGTTTGGAAAAGGCTATTCTAATACCGGTTGTAGGCTCTCAACTTAATTCATATTATATATTCATCTTAGACATTGTTGGTTGATCATCAATTATTTCTTCTTTCCTCTCAATAGTTTTGCAAACTTTTTATGCTGATGGGACCACAAAACTAGGTCTTGTTTAGGCAAGGGTTAATATTAATGCATTTATTATCAGAGTTAAAAAGGAAAACCTTTCAGTCAGGTAATTTATCTGTTAAAACATTGAGAAAATCTTGATAATTAAATGCAAGTCTCTCATTTTGACCAGTCTACAAATGTTGTTTAGTAAAGGGTTTTAGTTAATCATAATCTCGTTTTTACATAGACACTCTCTTGATTTTTTAAAATTCAATCTAGATCGAATAGTGTAATTCTCCTTGCTGGAAAAAGGGATCCCTATCATGTGTTACATTCAGATTTGAAAAACAAAAGAAGAGTTGTGACGTTAGAATAATCGCTAAGGGATCCCTTTGTTAATCCCTGATTTTCAAAAGAAATGCGATCTCACTTTTTAAAAAATGGCGATCAAAACACCCTAACTTAACTTGTTCAATATTGGTTGATACTGCCTTTTGGAAGCATATCGGTAAACTGGTGTTATATTGGATATAGTAATGTCAATTTAAATCCGATTACGTAACCTTTTGATAAGAAGTAAAACAGACTGCTACCATAAATAACAGACGATAATGATTGACACGTGAATGCAAATACATGTATGTCAATCTCATAATTAGATCTACACCCTTTCCAAACAAACCTTGGCTTTTAGACAACCATTATCATAAATGATATGATTACTCTATCAGTAATTGTTGTAGAAAATAGCACTTGAGCGCTTCGCCAATCAGGTAAAGAAAATGCTGATTATCAAAATATTCTGCGCTCCCAGTCCCTTCTGTATTCTTTACTGCCTGTGTTCAGATCTTAAAATTTTGTCTTTGTGAAATGGTTAAAATCCAAGTGATGGCGAATACAAAAGAGAATGCAAATTGCTCATACTAATTGGACCAGTCCATTCCAATATTTAGAAACAAAGAAACTAAAAAGTTGTCAACATAATGCAAATGCTAAATCTGATTTATTTACCTTGACAGTATAGATCTATTTTCCTTTTATTAATTCCAATGATAATATACGAAGATTGGTCAATATTCACTGAACAGTTTAATCAGGAAAGGGTTTCTTGTTATCAACTGGAGAAAATCTGACCTATAAAAAGCGAGTGACGTAGTGTGACGTCACACTGTCTGTCTGGAATGTAGAACAGAGTCCTAAGCTAAATTTATGTGCTAAAAATAGATCAACAGCTGATTGATTAATCATATCTAGACTGTTTTTAAATCCCGTGGATATTTAATGATTAGAAATGAAACATCCAGTTTTGTTTATAGAATTCGAATTTATTTCTTACCCTGTTTATGAAAAAGGATAAAAAGTAATATGTGACTTTCTTTGTCAATGGATGTAAAACTTTTTGAGGGTAAGTAATTATTTGATGTACGATTTTTACCATGGACTTAGATTCTACTGACAAACAAAGACTTGTGAATAAATTAACATAATGTAGGAGAATTTGTATGTAGAATAGTAAATGGGATAATTCCCGTGGTGGGTTACGTATACAATTTTTTAGTCTTCAGGCTTGGAAATTACAGGGCTGATGTTTTGTTTTTTACCATTGCAGATCTAGATTCTATTTTTCAAATAGATCTAGATCTGTGATTTCTAGACCTGCCGTTTTGCGATGCGTGCATATTTTTCTCCTAACTAAAATTTCTTTTACCCACAATGCACTTATGATTTGCCTGTCTGCACATAATCATATTTTTGTGTAGTCATGACTCATGAAAGATAGGTCAGCAGACTCAATCACGCGTGTAATATGAATCGCCCAGGAAACCCTACATATGAAAATTGTTTAATCCAAACTCAAAGATGAAGCTAAAAGAAATATTTTTACCTATTTGTGTTGAAATATTAGTTAGTATACAAGAATTTCGGTGATTTATATCGACTGTTCATAGCAAAATAAATGCGCAAGGGAAATATCGTCATCGCTTTTTAAACTGTAATATCTCCGCTAATTTTGAATATTTTCTTGATTTTTTTTTCGCTAGAAGATACTTTGACTTGTATTTATTCTACCGATGTTGGATAATTTGTGATTTGATTGAAAATTAACTTGTAAAACGGCGTAAATGGAGCACCTATAAAACGGCCGGTTTTGGCCGGTCTGAGGTAATTATAATAGGTAGGGTTTTGGCCGGTCTGAGGAAATTCCAATAGGTACGGTTTTGGCCGGTCTGAGTGCGATAGGGTTAAAGTGTAATAGTACTCGGATGGAATATTTCGCTTTCTGTTGCGCGTTCAACATGTGGCGTTAGCGATAGGAAACGGAGCAACAAAAGCAAAGTGGTGTCTTTATGAGCTAGTCCGCTTCAGATGGACACAAAAGACGACACTTTTTATTATCTAAAGCTGGTAATAAGGAAGAAAATGGATAAAAGTAGTGAAACCATTTCGGACAGAGCTGCAAAAAGTAAACAAATTTTTTCTTATAACTTAGAAAAACGCTTGGTTTGATGCATTTTTCTTTTTTTGTTTTTTTAGGTATGACCAAGCACTATGTCTATACCAAAAAAGAAAAAAATCTTACCGCTGGAATATTTTTTATTATCAAAAACGTTGCAAAAAAGAGCAATTTCAGCTACTTTTGAAAGAATGTTTTACTAAAAATTTCAAAATCATCACTAAATTTTCCCAAATTGATACTCATTTAGACAGAATAAAACATATTGAACACAATAAAGACTTATTTATGTAATCCTAGTCATTTCGAACATCTTTTTGTGGGTATTTATGTGACACCTCATTTTTGCAATTTTAGACAAGAGTAGTCTCCCTTGAAATCCAATAACTTTTTAATTCGTTTGGTGACCTATAGTTTTTAAGTCATTTTTTTACTTCTCATATATTCAAATATCAGTACAGAAAAAATAAAAAAAATCTTACCGTAGGAAATAAATGGAGGATCTGTCCTTAAGTTTTTTGGAGAAACCGGGGCCTGGTAAACAAAGGTTCAATCCTAACAGCTCATTTCATTGTTATAACGTTCATTTAGTACATTAGTGATCAACGCATGGAGTGAGTGTTTGATGTCCTGTTTTGTGAAGCTTTTGGAAAACATTGAGACAAAAAGAAGCAAATCTACATAGTTATATACGATGGATTTGTTTGAACCAAGATGACAATCAAATATGTAGTAAAATTATCTTCTTATGCCTGTTCTAGTTAAAAAGAAAAACCAAATAATGAAACAATCATCTCTGTACAGTTGTTATGAAATAACGTGGAAGTACTTGAGGGAGTTTTTAATACATCAATATTACATTTAGAATTGTTGAGTTTTAATGGAAAATTCATGTTTCTCCGAAAATGTAAAATTAGTCTGGAAAATTTGATTGGTAATTGTATTTTTATTCTGTTTTTCTCTACCCTCTCAGGAAGTCATAAATAGAATATAACATGTTATATTCCGTCTTTACCCTGAGTGTAAATTAGTGTATCTTGAAAATGTTGTAAAAAGAATGAATGTTGGTCAGATTGCATGAAATGTATTGGTAGATCCTGATCATGTGTTAGACAGATGGTCTTCTGTAGTGTATCTCTACTGTCCAGTAGAAACTTGTTCATTTTAACATTACAATAGAAAGGTTATCTATTTCTCAAACAGCAATATTTTAGTATGGTTTTGTACAAAAACTGTTCAAGACAACAAACGGGTGTTGATAAATATTAGCTTTGTGTGCAATGTAGCATAGAAAATATTGAGGCGAGAGAAGAAAATGCTGAATATCAGCATTTTCTCTTGTCTTAATGTTTTCCCCAAGCCTTTTCTTAGGCATGTCAAAACAAGGTCTTGTTTGAGAAAGGGATATTATGGAGCCCTTACTGACTGAGAGTAGTTGTTTCAAGCTGTACTTATAGAGGTACTTGTATGGTCCTCTAGTTAATGATAATCTGAGTATCAGTCAGTGTACCAGAACACTGACCAAGTTAAATTTCTGGTATTTAATAACTTTTTATGCCCCGGTATTGAAAGATCAGGGGCATATTATTGTTTTACTTGTGTCTGTCTGTTTGTCTATCTGAAAACTTAAAATTGACCATTTTGGGGACATTTGTCTTTCACTAACACGTCTTGTTATCAGCAGATTTCTCCAACATCTATCATATCCAGTTAATCTACCTTCTCTGCTTAAAACCAAATTGGTCACTTTTAACAGAATTATTGAAGATTTTTAGTCCCCTACCGGCGAAGCCGAAGGGGACTTTAGGTTTGCACTCTGTCCGTCAGTCAGTCTGTCTGTCCGTCCGTCCGTCCGTCCGTCCGTCTGTCCGTCCGTCAGTCCGGTGAATTAGTTTTCCGGACTTTTTTTCTAAACGGGGATAGCTATTGAGCTGATTTTTGGTATGTAGACCCGCATTGATGAGTTACAGAACAAGTTTAAGTTTCGTTCCGGTCCAGTGATTTTTGAGGAAGATATGGATGCTGGACTTAGAAAATTACTGGGAAATTACAGTTTTCCAGACTTTTTTTCTTAATGCTGGCAGCTATTGAGCTGAATTTTGGTATGTAGACCCGCATTGATAAGTTACAGAACAAGTTTTAGTTTCGTTCCAGTCCAGTGATTTTTGGGGAAGATATGGATGCTGGACTTAGAAAATTTCTGGGAAATTACAGTTTTCCAGACTTTTTTTCTTAATGCTGGCAGCTATTGAGCTGAATTTTGGTATGTAGACCCGCATTGATGAGTTACAGAACAAGTTCGAGTTTCGTTCCAGTCCCGTGATTTTTGGGGAAGATATGGATGCTGGACTTAGAAAATTTCTGGGAAATTACAGTTTTCCAGACTTTTTTTCTTCATGCTGGCAGCTATTGAGCTGATTTTTGGTATGTAGACCCGCATTGATGAGTTACAGAACAAGTTTTAGTTTCGTTCCGGTCCAGTGATTTTTGGGGAAGATATGGATGCTGGACTTAGAAAATTTCTGGGAAATCACAGTTTTCCAGTCTTTTTTTCTTAATGCTTGCAGCTATTGAGCTGATTTTTGGTATGTAGACCTGCATTGGTGAGTTACAGAACAAGTTTTAGTTTCGTTCCGGTCCAGTGATTTTTGAGGAAGATATGGATGCTGGACTTAGAAAATTACTGGGAAATTACAGTTTTCCAGACTTTTTTTCTAAACGCTTGCAGGTATTGACCTGATTTTCGGTATATGAACACATATTGATGAGATACAGAACGAGTTTGAGTTTCGTTCTGCTCCAGTGATTTTGGGGGAAGATACGGATGCTGGACTTAGAAAATTTCTGGGAAATCACAGTTTTCCAGACTTTTTTTCTTAATGCTTGCAGCTATTGAGCTGATTTTTGGTACGTAGACCCGCATTGATAAGTTACAGAACAAGGTTGAGTTTCGTTCCGGTTTAGTATTTTTGAGGAAGATACGGATGCCAGCAACTGGACTTTGAAATTTTTGGGCTTCTTTTTCTAAACACATATATAAAGCCGGTAGGGGACTTGGTATTGTTTTGCAATACTTCAGAATGCTTGTCTGAAATTGTTATGTAACATGATTCCCCACTGTGATCCGTATGGACATCTGATAAAGGCTGTAATCTTACGATGTCAGTCCTTCTTTAGAGAACAACAAGCAGTTTACATGAGGCCTTTGTTCAAACATCAATATATGAATTTTGTCTGACTTAAATGTCATTTCATGTCTCTCGTGGGAAATCTACACTGTTATTGACATTTTCTGGCATCACGACATCTCATCTAAATTACCATATAAGCCAGGGTTATTGTCAACTTTCAGGCCTACAACTATTTAGTCAAGTTTTTCAGCTTAACATTCATTCTGCTCATATTACAACCACCCACCCACTTTAGATGAAAATCATTATACTGAAAGTCAGACAAAATGGCTATGAAATTATATCTTATTCCTTTTCTCAAACAGTAAAATTTGTAAGGTCTGAATTGGAGAGAAATTGTGGACGACCATTTCAAGTTGATGAAATTTTGGAATTATAAGATTTTTTGGGGAAGATAACATTGTCAGAAATGAATATATTGCTTTTTAGGTCACCTGACCGAAGGTCATGGTGACCTATTGCGACCGTGTTTCGTCCGTCGTCGTGCGTCGTGCGTCGTGCGTTAACTTTAAACATTTTCGACTTCTTCTTGAGAACCATTGGACGGATTACAACCAAACTTGGCAGGGAGCATCCCCATGGGAAGCCGCTTCAGATTTGTACAAATCATGGAGTTATCTCCCTTTGGGGCCCCATAAGGGGCCAAAAAGGGGTTAAATAGGGTACATCTTAAAAAATCTTCTCATGAACCAGCTGTTGGATTTGATTCACATTTGATATTTAGAGTCTTTAGGGCAAGGACAACAAAGTTTGTACAAGAGAAAAAAATCCGTTTAGAAATGGCCGTGCTGGGGATGGGGTATGGGAGGGGGGGTTCGCGTTATTAGTTAACTTAACATTTTCAACTTCTTATTAAGAACCATTGGACGGATTTCAACCAAACTTGGCAGGAAGCATCCTAATAGGATGCTGCTTCAGATTTTGTACAAATCATGGAGTTATCTCCCTTTGGGGTCTTATAAAGGGCCAAAAAGGGTGTAAATTGGGTACATCTTAAAAAATCTTCTACTCATGAACCAGCTGTTGCATTGGATACACATTTGGAAGTTAAAGTCTTTAGGGCAAGGACTACAAAGTTTGTACAAGAGAAAAAAATCTGTCAATAAATGGCCGTGCTGTGGATGGGGGATGGGAGGGGTTCGCGTTATTACTTAACTTTGAACATTTTCTACTTCTTTTTGAGAATCATTGGACAGATTTCTACCAGACTTGGCAGGAAGCATTCCAATGGGAAGCCGCTTCAGATTTTTACAAATCATGGAGTTATCTTCCTTTGGGGCCCCTAAAGGGGCCAAAAGGGGGTAAATAGGGTACATATTAAGAAATGTTCTAATGTTGGATTTAATTCACATTTGGTATTTTAGTCTTTAAATAAGTTTGTACAAGAGAAAAAAAGACTGTCAAGAAATGGTGGTGCACTCTTAGTTAACTTTTAATATTTTCCTTAACTGTTTCTGCTCATTTGATTCAGGTGACCGATAAGGCCCTCTGGGCCTCTTGTTACAATCTTTGTCTCTACTTTTTTGATGGGTCTAAAAGATCAAAACAATATAGGAATAAGTCAATGAGGGAAGGTTTCAATGAACAAAGGGTTTAACAAACGTATTAAACAAACAGTTGAAATGGGTCCCCTTTAAGTCATTCAAATTATGCTTTGAATTTCAATTGCTCTCAATTTGAGGTTTGGGACTGGTATTGAAAAGAGTGCAGAGTGACATGAATAGGGTCTGAAGGAAAAGTGGCATAATGGAAGAAATATGTGGGATTTCTGAAAATATTGTTGTTTTACTCCTCAACTTGTTGCACTGAAAATTATGGCTAGCAAGATATAATATCCTTTTCCAAATTATCAGATTTGGAAAATATTGAGACAAAAAGATAAAATGCTGATAACCAGCATTTTCTCTTTTTGCCTTTATATTTCCTGTGCTAAAAATTACACAGATATGTGGTATTTTTATCAACATCCATTTTACCATTGACAGCCATTTGGATTTGGATTACCCTAAAATTGTATTGTATAATAAAGGATTAATTTATCATTTACAGGCTATTTTGTTGTCTGCAAGATCGCTCATTGTATACCTGGATGATTTGTGAAAGTTAAAATAGCTAACATTTTCACCTGCAGGAAAAGGGTTTACAGGGATGATTTGATAAATCAGGAGTAAAGATGTCTGTGTAAAGGTCCTATTGAGACCATATCTGTCAGTAAATGTGGGTGAAAATTAAAGTAGATTGGATTGTTTTCATGTTTTATGGGAGAGTGGATCATGTTCTCAAGTGATCAATATCCACATTATGGTGATCCTTCTATAGCTCTGTACCAAACAACAAAATAGTTGTAAACAGCTTAGGATAGTAGTATTAGCAGTTTCTACATCAATATTAGGATTTTACAAGCATAAACACTTATGGAAAACATAACCATAAAAGAGCAAGCTGTTGTTATTCATGTTAAACAAATTAACCTTGAGTGCAGTGTAAAAGTTGCACATATTGTTCGGAGTAATCAGGAGTTATGACAAAATCAATTTAATTATCAAGGCATATCATGATCCATTACTCAAACAGGGGTCCATACCTTATGTGCCTCTTTGAAGGAGGGACCTTATGATACTACAAATACACACATGGACACACACACATACTCAAAAAGTTATCAAAACTTCATAAAAAAGAGCAAAAAAATGAAAAAAGGTAGAGGCAATGTCTTGCTGCAGAAGTTGTAATCTTTGATTGTTATAAATAAAAAAAATCTAAGAGCATTATAACGAGATATAAAAGAAAGTAAGGTGTTAGTCTGCATTAGTATATGAGTATATTTCATTTAAAATCTCCTTGGATAACTTGTATGTGTTAATGTCCCATTTCTATGGGTCACAAATTGGAGGGTATCCATTATGAATGATCTACAATGAAGAAAATAGTCTCCATGTTAAATTACCCATTCTCCTATAAACACAACTTTTGACGGTCCACATAATAATGGCTTTCGAAAACATTGTAGAAGAAGAAGAAATGAATTGCTGGTTGAAGAATTCAGGTTCTCATGAAGCGCCTTTTGTTGAATGGTTTTTTTTAGCTCACCTGAGCACAAAGTGCTCGAGGTGAGCTATTGTGGTCACTCACCGTCCGTCGTCCGTCTGTCTGTCCGTCTGTCCGTCCGTCAACAATTTCTTCAAACATCTTCTTCTCCAAAACCAACAGGCCAATTTTGACCAAACTTGGCAGGAATGTTCCTTGAGTGACCCTTCTCAAAACTCGTTCGCAGATTTTTGATTCGTCAAAAAATGTGGGTGTGGCAGGGCGGGGCTTATTGGACTTAGAGAAATCCTAAGAAAATTCTTTAAAAATCAACCATTGGGCCAATTTGATCCAAACTTGGCAGAATTGTTCCTTGAGTGACCCTTCTCAAAACTTGTTCGCAGATTTTTGATTCGTCAAAAAATGTGGCCGTGGCAGGGAGAAAGGGGCTTATCAGACTTGGAGAAATCATAAGAAAATTCTTTAAAAATCAACCATTGGGCCAATTTGAACCAAACTTGGCAGAATTGTTCCTTGAGTGACCTTTCTCAAAACTTGTTTGCAGATTTTTGATTTGTCAAAAAACGTGGCCGTGGCAGGGAAAAAGGGGCTTATCAGACTTAGATAAATCATATGAAAATTCTTTAAAAATCAACCATTGGGCCAATTTGAACCAGACTTTGTAGGGATGTGCCTTAAGCCTTTCTTTTTAAAATTTGTTCACAAATATTTTCATTTGTAAAGAGTTGTGGCCGTGGCAGGAAAAAAGGGGCTTATCAGACTTAGAGAAATCATAAGAAAATTCTTTAAATATTAACCATTGGGCTAATTTGAAGCAGACTTTGCAGGAATGTTCTTGAGTCTCTCTTTTCAAAATTGATTCAATTTCTATGCTCCCCGAAAAAATTTCGGGGGAGCATATAGTCGCCACGCTGTCCGTCCGTCCGTCCGTCCATCCGTGTGTCCGTCCGTCCGTCCACAGCCATATCTCAGCAACCCTTGGACCAAATTCAATGAAACTTCACATGTGAACTCCCTGGGTCAATACCTAGGGACCTTTTTCTCTGTTTGTAAATTTAAGGCTGCATCATGGAAAAAGGGGCCTTAGTGTAAAAATTAGTTTTTCTCTTATTTCTCTTCATCTAATGGGCAGAATTTAATGAAATTTTGTGCTCATGTAGTAAGTAGGATGTTCTAGACCATATTCTATAAATAATGTGTGTACAAAAAAGCTGTCATGGGAAAAGGGGGCTTGATGTATGATAGTTTTTATTTTGTGACAAACACTTTTTCGGGGAGCATAATCCGTCTGTGACGGCTCTTGTTTTTACATTTGTCAAAAAATGAGGGTGTGGCAGGGAGGAAGGGGCTTTTCGGCCATAGAGAAATCCTAAGAAAATTCTTTAGAAATCAACCAATGGGCCAATTTGAACCAAACTTTGCAGAATTGTTTCTTGAGTGACACTTTTCAACATTTGTTCATAAATTAATAGTTTCGTCATATGTGGATGTGGCAGAGCGGGGCTTATCTAACCAAGAGAAATTGTTAAAAAATTCTTCAAAAATCTTCTTCTCCTTAACCATTGGGCCAATTAGAACCAAATTTGGCAGGAATATTCCTTAGGTGAGGATTTTTTATTCGTCCAAAATTGTGGGCATGGCAGGTCAGCACTTATCAGACTTGGAGAAATCATAAGAAAATTCTTTAAAAATCAATCATTGGCCCAATTTGAACCAAACTTGGCAGAAATGTTCCTTTGGTGACTCTTTAAAAAAAAATGTGAATTTTTGTTTTGTCTAAAAAAGTGGGTGTGGCAGGGCGTGACTTATTGGACTTAGAAAAATTCTAAGAAAATTCTTTAAAAATCAACCAGTGGCCCAATTTGAACCACACTTGGCAGAAATGTTCCTTGGGTGACTCTTTGTCTTAAACTTCTTTCAGGTGAGCGATATAGGGCCATTCTGGCCCTCTTGTTTTATTCAGTGATGAATATTTTGATAATCATTAAGTGGTAAGACTATGAAAAAATTAAGCATATTATTAACAACACCCAAACAAAGCTTGGTATTGACATCACTGTAAGAGAGTTTTGAAAAGAATGGAAAGAGAAGAAGAAATTGCTGATTACCAGATTTTCTTTCCAATGCATCCCAAAGGAGAATATGGTGGTTATCAACATTTTCTTCCCAAACCAATTTGATTACAGCATCTAAACCAAATAGGTTATGTTTGGGAAAGGCCTAACATACACAGTGCTCCAGCTAGGCCCTTTTAGAAGGGCGCGGCGCCCTGCCTTGCCCTGCCATCGAAGTACGGCGCCCTGCCCTGTAAATTGACTCTAAATTTTGCCCTAACTTGCTCAATAAGCAATTATCTTGTATATTGTCGCCTTTCTAATTGATAATCAAAACTCGCTGTGATCACTGATGAATTAAGTGGGCAGTCTCGGGGGATAACTATTTACAACCAATAAAACAGAATAAGTGCAAGGCGTGGCTTATATCGACGAGGCGACCAATCAGAACGCGTGATTGACTGATTTATTATCGAGGGGGCAGTTTTCCGATAATCTGTTGATGACAGCGCGTGCCATAAAACAATTTTTTAATTGTAAACAAACGCTGATTAGGTACTTAATCCTTACGAATTGATTGATTGAAGATTGAATGGACGATGATTAACTTTGTCACCTTTCACTGAGAAAATTTCAGATTAGTTGTAGGCTGCGATATGATATTCTACATTTTCGAAAATCGCCGCTTAACACTGGCAGTTTCGTCCCATTTTGTTTTGCAGTTTACCTTAAATTCGTGGATCTTATTTCAAAACTTTAATTCACAGTCTTCGCGGGACCGAGTCTTCGCGAAAGCCCCGGAGAAGTTTAGAGTTGGATGGCCAAAATGTCCGACGAATTACTTCTATAAAATTCAGTTTTAAAATTCTAGTTAACCTACCGATTTCTAGTCCAATTATTTATCCATCACAAATTAAAACACATTTGAAGTAAAGTGTAACTGATCTCAGTCTTCCACTCCAGAATATGACCAAAAGCGTGTACCAGAAAATCAATAGTTTACATCCCTTAGCATAGCGCGTAACACTTTACTTGAAATGTAGTCAATTTGTTAATCCCTTTCCCCACAGAAATAAAATATGATTTTTTTTTTTGTTAATGATAAAGGACAATTTGATTTTTGTTTTTTGTTATTCTCCTTTCCTCTGAATACCTGAATTGGAAAGTCTCCCTTTCAATTAAATACACTTCTGCATCCAAATAAACCCTTTACCAGATGATTTTTTTTTTCAAAAAAAAAAAAAAAAAAAAAAAATAGAGAGAGAGATCCAAATTAGAATTCCAAATTCAAAGCAAGAGTATATCACAATATCCATGTTCAAAAATGAAGAACTATTAATGCATTAGTGAAATATAAATTGAGACAAAGGAAGAAATTGAGCATTTCCTATACTTCCCCTCTTCCCCGTGCTCTCTTCACCCTTTCAACACTGAAGCAACAATTGTTGAATGGTCTAAATTGAAAGAAACGACAGACAAAAATATTACTTAATGTAAGAAATTTATCACAACCTGCCCTCCAGACTCTGAATTCTTTACAAACTCTGTAAAGAATTTGCAGCATGGACAGCAAAAAATCAAGACAGTTGAGAGTTTATTCAATATTGTATTTCAAGGGTATGGACAATTTTTTTTAGCATTGTTGTAAGATTTTTTTAAAATCAAAACAATGGTCTTTTGAATTAGGAATGCAGCCGTTATTCGGCCCTAAATGAACAGGCATAATTTTAATAGAAATACTAGAATACTGGTGCCACTTGTCTGATGAGACCCATGGAGGGGTTGAAAAAGTCTCCCTTTGTAAATACCAAAACCCTTTTAGAAACACACCAGAGCCCATAATCTTTAAGCCCTTTAAAGAAATATTTTTTTTAGGGAGAGATCCCCCCCCCCCCCCTGGTGGCCCTAAATGAACAGACGTAAAAGAATACTTATAGGTGCCACTTGTCTAATGAGAGATATGGAGGGGTTGCAATAATCTCCCTTTTTAAATACCAAAATCCTATTTAAAACCCACCAGAGCCCATCTTTAAGGCCCTAGAATTCAAAAATTTCTTGGGGGAGACCCCCCAAACCCCCCTGGTAGGAGGGGGATGCCCCCTCCCACTCCCTCCCCCTTCTCGTCGCTTCGCGACTCGAAGTGCCCTTTCAGGGCACTTAGCACCCTGCCCTTTTAAAAACCTAGCTGGAGCACTGCATACATGTCATCTGATAAAGTGTTACAGAATGTAAATTGTTGTATATTTCAGTCACCATTTTCACCAGTTCCGGCTGAATGTAGAATCAGACACAGCTGACAAATCAGACATCAAGTTTTCAGTATTATGGTAAGTCAAACATTCCACACACATACATGTCATCTATACTCAGTTCCAAAAGAAAGTGTGCACTTTTAAATTTTTAATATCTCGAAAAGTATACCGTCTACCTCAAAGAAATTTTGTACGACACATCTCCAGACTATTGACAAACGATATATTGATGAAGAAATCAAATAGCAAGCACGAATTTTCTGCTTGATTGCGATTTTGCATTTTCAGTGTTTTATGTATGCCTCACATGCTGGATGAGTTATCGATCAGAAATTACACTCACTGCACTCCTTTTGGCATATCGTAGCATAAAATCATATGTTCATTACATTTGTACATAGTGCATTAGCGTGAAACGAATAACAATTAACATGGGTGAGCATGACCGAACCTGGCGAAAACAAAAACCTTCTGAAAATTTGAATTTGTACGGTATTTATGTTCAAATAGCAATTGGTCTTTTATATGGCATCTTAAAGGCAAACAAATTCGCTTTAGAAAGTTATTGCACTGTTCGACGGCAATTCACAAGACTACTAACGTAGCGATTACTAATGCTGACGTACACATTACGTCTACAAGAAAGTTCAAGCTTTAACGTGGAAATGGCTTGGAAGGCCTGGCCAAACCCTACAACGGCATATTAGCTTGCAACTCTATCCACAGGAAAAGTTGTAAGGAGTGCAAATCTCAACACCATCAACACTTTAATGATCTGATTGCATGTATGCAGTATGAGCAATTCTATCGACATCTGTTTTGATGCCAATTTTCTTTAAGGTCTAATCTGAAGTATGATATCACATTTACTCCCTAAATTGTCATTAACTTTGTGAAAATTGAGGTAAAGGTAAAACGCAAAAGTGCTTTCTTTTGGAACTGAGTATATATAGTTCATGTGCCACATTTGATTTTGTCTCTAATAATATGTATGTCAACAGACAGGAAGCATTCAATAGTTGTTATTAGTCCCCTACCGATGAAAGCCGAAGGGGACTTCAGGTTTGCATTCTGTCCATCCGTCCAATATGCCATGCTTAATGTTGCCACTATAATCTGTTGTTCTAATTAACCAGTTATATAACTGCACAGTGACACCTTTTGACTCTTACAAGAAAATGTTTGGGAAAACTTTGTGGAAAATGAAGAAATTGCTTCATTTTCAACAATGTTTTCTAACCCAAAATATAAAGAATTCTAAATTTTCATCAACTTGAAATTGTCATCATCTGCAACATCTTTGAATTTGGAAGAGTCAAAATATGGTATGGGTTGTGGGGCTTCCAGGGATATTTAGGTATGTTTCTCACATTTTTTCTTGGAAAGACCACTAGGCACACTTGAAGAAATAATTATGTTGAAGCCCGGGCTTCCAGGCTTCCGACTAGATATGAGCCTAGCCACTATAGTCTATTGTTGTGATTAGTGAATGCATTGTTTACTTTTAATTTCAGTTTAAGAATCCAGTCATTACTGTTGTTCAAGTTGTACAAACTGAAGAAGACAGAAAACCTGAAACTGAAGAGAATCTTGGATGACCATCATAATAAAGTAAGTGTAGACCAACCTGTATTAATCATGAATTATAATGATACCTGTGTATGTGTCTGTCTGTCTGGATTGGTAGCTCATACAAACAAGACCTGCTCTTAATTTCGGTTAAATTATAGGTTGGGAAAACATTCAGGCAAAACTAACCAGCATTTCCTCATTTTGCCTTAATATTTTCTTGGCTATATTTTACAGATATTTTACATTTTATCAATACCCACTTTTGTCCTGCAGCATCTTTCAAATTGAACCAATGAATCTGAAATTTCTCTGTATGGGAAAGGGTTGGATATCTTCCTAGTAAAGGAAGAATGCATAAAATGACTTGAAGGCACAGAGCTAATTTTATGACTGGTTAAATTTGTACAGCTTATTACAAAAATAGAATATAATCACTTAATGGCCATTCCATGTCTTAAAATAGTTGCAATATGATTCCCTCCTATTTCTTTATTAGATTATTCTTTGCATGCAAATATGTAAACTTTTTGTTGGGATGGATTTATACATCGATCCTTGTTATTTTACTGTAGGATTGTAACCCTAGAAATATTTTAATCCTTACCAGACAGCAAAGTGACTGGTCTCGTTATAGATACCTTCTTCTGAATATGAATTAATGAAGGAGAAAAGGAAGTTGGATTGATTCAATCCATTCCACACATTGACTTTTTTTGACTCCCCAAAATATAAAGTCTTTTGAAAACAACTTCTTCATTTTCCACATTGATTTCTGCCCAAAAAGTCTGAATAATTTTAAATATCATTCAATTGAAATTGTTGTCTGCAACATCTTTGAATTTGGACTGATCTAAAATTTGGGAGCAGCTGGAGGCTCAGTTAGGGTATTGCGGTAGTACTGGTATGAGATACAACAGGAATCCATGGTTAGGTGCTCCAACCGTCACTGTATAACCATAGCACTTGAAAATGGCATAAAACACCAATAAATCAAATCCAACCAATCTGAAATTTTGTGTTATTGAAAGTGTTAGATATAGTGTTTAGGAGCCAGAACAATTAATGAAGATAAAGAGATGTTTGTCTGGACAACAATCTATAGTCAGAAATGGGATAGGTTCATTTGTGTGGGGGAGGAAAACAACAGGCAAATCTCTGAGAAAACTTCTATAATTGTAATTTCATAGTGCTATTACGAATATCCTATTGAAAAAAATATTTACACTTGTTTTAATTTGATTTTCCAACATGCATTTTACAAAGCTGCACAAAGGTGTGAGAAAATACTTTCTTTTTCTGTATAAACAAGATTAATTTTAGCTAGGCTATTCATAGAAAAGGCGGGGGCTATTCCAGTCACCTGGTTATTGAGGTTTGGGCTGTTGATAAAGGCATTAAACCATAACCAATCAGCATTAAATGCTGATAATCAGCATTTTCTCCTTTTGCCTAAATATTTTCCATGGTATAAAGTATCACATAAAATCTTTATCAATACTTTTTTTGTCATCTGCGGCAGCATATGAATTGGAACACTCTATTTTTTCTTCATTTTGGAAAACATTAAGGGTTGATGCATGTATATATGTGGTAAGTGAGTGTATATTGTGTATGTGTTACAGAGTATGAAGCCTAGTTCACAGCAGTCCAAGCTTCCATCAGCCCCCTCCCCACATCAGACAAACTGGAACAGATCTACAGGCACTCCATCACCCATGTCTCCTACACCATCACCAGCAAACAGTGTAGGCTCTGTCGGATCTGTCGTAAGTCTATATTATATCTATATATCCCCACATCAGACAAACTGGAACAGATCTACAGGCACTCCATCACCCATGTCCCCTACACCGTCACCAGCTAACAGTGTAGGCTCTGTCGGATCTGTCGTAAGTCTATATTATATCTATATATATCCCCACATCAGACAAACTGGAACAGATCTACAGGCACTCCATCACCCATGTCTCCTACACCATCACCAGCTAACAGTGTAGGCTCTGTCGGATCTGTCGTAAGTCTATATTATATCTATATATCCCCACATCAGACAAACTGGAACAGATCTACAGGCACTCCATCACCCATGTCCCCTACACCGTCACCAGCTAACAGTGTAGGCTCTGTCGGATCTGTCGTAAGTCTATTACATCCTTCTATCTCAAAGTTTATATCCACCATGAGTTAATATGATGGAACACATAACCTGGGCATTGTGTCTCTTTGCTTGTCTGTTCTTAAGTTAATAATATTAGTAAATTGAGGCTCTTGTGTCTGAGAATTAAAGATATACCTGTCATGCTAAGATAGATGTGACAATTGTCCAGAAATTGTAGTTCTAAGATTAGTAAGATGAAGACCTGAGCAGGGTTTCTTTTGCATTTTCTGTGATTTTCAAATGCATGAAAGTTGGACAATTATTAAATATGTTACATATACAACATGACATGTACTACTATTGTAGGGAAGTGACCAGACCCCATCTAAGCTGACTAACGGAACCAGTGCGGGGGCTGGGTCGGGTATCGCACCCCCGGGGTCGGTGCTGGTCCCACAGAGGATACATTCCATCACACAGAAGTACTTCACCACCACCAACTATCTAGTACAGGCACACGAGCTGTGGGAACAGGCCGCAAACTCTCTCTCATCACATGTGTCTCGTATGTATATCTACCTCACTCGCTTAATTGAGGATTGAATTTATGGATTACTAGCCATCTATGCTTAATGCATTCCTACATAATGAAATTATCGTCTGCATATCTCTGAATTTTGGACCATTCTTAAATTTTGCCGTTTGATTATTGGTTAAAAGAGTTTTTGTTATGGCATATTGCTGTTTCTTTAACAAATGTTGATTTACATGTAGAAATCCGTTCTTATGATGCAAGGGAGGTAATGTGAGTAGAATTAGCAATCCCAAGATAAGGGAGATAATATGATGGATGTTGTTCATTCTAGCAATTTCATTTGATATGACAATCAGTGATAAGACATAATTGAAATACAAAAGCTTCATAACTTTATTCCTGAACTACTAAAGATTGATCATCTTTTTACCATAAGTATGAAGGAAATACATGATAAAAACAAACATAATTACACTCCAGCAAAATGAAACATAGATATATAGCCCAGAATTGATATTATGGCTTATGTTTACAAATCTTCCCCATATATAAAAGGGAATGTATTCCTAATTTTCAATTCCATTTTCCATGTGTTGGTTGTAATCTTGTAGGTGTCAGACACATGCATGAATCGAACCATCACATGCAATACTGCAGTAGTTTGGATTTTAATATTGCATTGTTCACATAGGTAAATTTTATAAACAAATTTTATCATAATATCTTGACTGTACTGGCTTGTAGTCCAGCATTGACTCACAAGTCGACACTTTTCAACTGAAACATTGTAACTGCAGCTTATTTTAAGCTGCAGTTACGAGGTTTTTGTTGTAAAGCATGGAAGTTATAAACTCATGTGACTTATACAAATCTTGATGAATCTTTTCAGATTTCTTCTCTCAACTAGATAGTGAAATCGGGCCATTGACTTTTCACAGCAGTTTGCTACATCTAGTTAGATACTGTCGTAAAGGAATAGCATATTTACGGACTAAATGACACAGTTGGCATCCATTCTTTGTAACATGGTAAAGAAAGGATAACCGGGCTCTCTTTGTGTCAATGTAAGGAGAACTGTCATTGTGTGTGTTTATAGAACGGGTTTGATTGATGTTGTTGATATTGCTATGTTAACCCATTACTAGTCAGCAAAATTTTAGACTTTCAAATTCAAAATGTTACAGATTAAGCTTTTGGTCTTTCTGTGAAGAAAACATTTTGGGTAATGCCTCATTTCTCACAATTTTTTCTACACAATGTTCCAAGAAACATTAATAAATTTATAACTTCATTAACCTGCAACATATTTGAAATTGAACTGGTCTAAAATGTTGTTGATACATAATGGGTTAAACACAGTGTGATGACCTGACTGTACAAGTATGATGAGTACTCATACAGAGTATGTAGGATGGTGGGGAGTGAGATCACCTCAATATGGATACACGGAGTCATGTGTTACATCAACGGCAGCTATATGGGAGATGGCATTATTTGTTATAACAGCAGAGTAATCACCGAATTGTAAACAGTGTCGGAAAACAAAGTATTTTATGTAATAAGATTAAGAGATGAGACCCAGTTATGTTGGTGATGAGATATAGAACTATGTGATAAAATGTTGTAGACAGGAATATTCGCATTTGTAAAGAATGTTTGCCAGTATTGAATGTTTATACCAGAATAAAGAAGGATGAAGTATTGAGCTTGAGAAGCTATAATGACATATAAATGAGCGCAGTTCTGGAAAAAGGTCCCTTAAGGCTTTTGAGAACAACATGGATCCAGACCAGCCTGTGCATATGCACAGTCTGATCCAGATCCATATTGTTCTCCAATAGCTTGTTTATGACCTGTATCAAATGTAAGTTAATAAATTGGAACCATTTTAGACTACATTTAACCACAGGCGTATCTGTAAACTCGATTTTCCCGAAATGCTTTAAGGTTTACGAACTGAGAATGAAATGCAGAGCCAGAGGCGAAATTGGAAAAGTGCCAGTAATTCCTAAACAGAGTTACATTTCCATTCCAAATACAAACATAAGCATTTTGTAGGGTTTAGAATTTTGAATTAATACATACTTATGGAAATATTTGACAAATATGTTCAAAATTACCTCCCTTGCATATAAATATAGAGTAAAATAATATTTGTAAATTATTTTCTTCTTGAGGCATAATCTTGAAATCCGGCACGACGAATCAACTTATGTGAAGTGTATTTACAAGTGTGTGTAATTTGATGCAAATCGTTTTGCTAGAAAGTGGTGTTTCCATTCTCAGTTCGTAAACCTTAAGGGACGTTTTTCCAGATCTCAACTCAAATATATACACCAGTAACATACAGTATTGATGTTATACACTACACACTGTAATTAACATATGCAGCATTGATACAATGGGAACAGATAGTACTCATTAGTGGTATGCAATAATGCAAATTGTATGTGTCAAATAAATCAAGAGGTTTTATGGTTGGAAAATTATGTGATATGATTGTAAGTTATTTACCGGAGAAGTCACCACCAGTTTTAGGCAGTAATTAGTTTGATGAAAATGTGTGAAAAAGATGAACTTTTAATTGATAAATTGTTCTATATAGTGTATAAAACATGGAGAGAAAGAGGAGAAATTACGGATGATCCACAATATCTTTCAGTATATTTCAAAACTTTCTGCAGATAGGACATAAAAGTCTGTCATTGTTAATAAAAGGGTTAACCCCATTGATGCTTTTGGATGCCCCACAAAATAAAGGCTTTGAAAAACATTGTGGAAAATGAAGAAATTGCTTGTGACAAGCAATTTCTTCATTTCCCACAATATTTTCTACCAAGAAAGACCAAAAAATGTTAAATTTTGTTCAATGGAAGTTGTCGTCTGCAACACCTATGAGTTTGGACTAGGCTAAAATTTTGTTGTTTGGTAATGGGTTAGTGTATATTTTTGTAAGTTGATAAATTCTACACTTATACTCTTTCCTGGATTACAAAATTTAAAACTTTTTTTTAAAAAAATTAAAGGAAATGCAGACAACAATTATATGCACAGACAAGACTTTGATTCATGAAAGTTTAGAACAGTATAAGAAATAATAGAAACTTCTGTAATCCAGTATTTTCCTTTTCTCCTTGTGGTTTTAGGTGCTTGATCCATCAGGGTCAACAAAACGTGGCATTTTTTGGGAAAGGATTAACTCATTTAAGTTTAAATGTTTTGATAGGAAACAAATAACGAGCCTTCTACGATTTTGTTACCAGATAATGAAGGTTGTTGACGCCTCAAAAGATAACAGGCTGGAGAACATAGTGAAAAATGAAGAAATTGATTGTGACCAGAAATTTTCTTTCCTTTCCCCTGAATGTTTTCAGTACTAAAGCATTACATTTAGCATTTTTGGTATCAAGGTAAAAGTTTATCTTTTGGGAAAGGCTAAACTTAACAGATATTGTAAGACTGTTATAGGTGCATTTGGATAACATTTTTACATACATCAGTTGTTCACTAACCTAATGATATCTCGTCGGTGTAAATGCAAAACCTCGTATGTCGATTCTTGCGATTTACAAAGTACAAACTTGTGTGCCTAGTTAACCCTATTGCACTCATGCAACTGTTACTTATAAGCCATTATTTCCTTATCAGATATTGGTTTTTTTATCTACCTGTCCTCATGCAATTTTACCCAATATTAGATTTAAACCTGTTTTTTGAAGGGTGTGTAGATATAAATATGAATATCTCCATTATTTATGAATTGATTTTAATAACTCTTTTTTTATTTTGCAGGTAAATAAATTGCCTTTCTGATGGTGTAAAAAAATGAAATAATATTTTGATCTTACTATGTTAAATATGGAAATAAAGGGATTATTTGTTGAAAATCTCATATTATATTATACCTTTTTCTTTCCGGTTATGTGGATATAAATGTAAATATTTTCATTATTGATGAATGAATTTTAAATTTGTTTTTATATTTTGTAGGTAAATGAATTCCCTTTCTGATGTAGTAAAGATGAAGAAGATGGAGATGATCATTCTTTGTAAAATTTTGAGATAAAAGGATGATTTAAATTACTTGCTTACTAATTATTAGCATTTTCTTCTTTTGCCTCGATATTTTCCCAAGCCTTTCTCTATCAGGTCTTGTTTGGAAAAGGATATTCTAATGCCTGTTGTAGCCCATCAACTAATTTCTTATAATATATCGTCGTTGTAAATGCAAAACCTCGTATGTCGATTGTCGCGATTTTCAAAGTGCAAACTTGTGCGCCCAGTTTAGACAATTCACGTAGGTTTTGAAATATTTTTTACAGATTTTAATTGATGACACATTATTTGTGAACAATATGTCCAGTTTTCAAGTAAAACATTTCAGTTTGGGAAAAGTTGTTACACATTTTCTACCCCCCTTTAAAATTTTCCAAAAACGAGATACGAGGTTTTGCATTTACAACGACGATATTCATCTTGCACTGCATTGAATCAATAATTTCTTCTTTTCTCTCAATGGTTTTGCAAACTTTTTATACTGATGGGACCACAAAACTAGGTCTTGTTTAGGAAAAGTTAAATATTGATACATTTATTATCATAAAGTTAAAAAGGAAAACCTTTCAGTCAGGTAATTTATCTGTTATAACATTGAGAAAATTTTGATAAGTGCAAGTCTTTCATTTTGACTAGTCTACAAAATTAATGTTGTTTGGTAAAGGATTTTAGTAGATCTTATCATAATCTCATCTTTTCATAGACACTCTCTTGATTTTTTACGTTTTTAAATTCAATCTAGATCTGATAATGTAATTCAGTCTCCTTGCTGGAAAAAGGGATTCCTATCATGTGTTACATTCAGTTTTGAAAAACAGAAGAGTTGTGACCTTAGAATAATGGCTAAGGGATCCTATTGTTAATCCCTGATTTTCAAAAGAAATGCGATCTCACTTTTCAAAAAATGGCGATCAAAACACCCTAACTTAAGTGGTTCAATATTGGTAAATACTTCCTTTTGGAAGCATATCGGTAAACTGGTGTTATATTGCAAAGTAATGTCAATTTAAATCCCCTTACGTAACCTTTTGATAAGAAGAAAAACAGACTGCTACCATAAATAACAGACGATATTGCTTGACACGTGAATGCAATCAATCTCATAATTGACAGCCATTATCATAAATGATATGATTAATCTATCAGTAATTGTTGTAGAAAATAGCACTTGAGCGCTTCGCCAATCAGACAAAGAAAATGCCAATTATCAAAATATTCTGCGCTCCCAGTACCTTTTGTATTCTTTACTGCCTGTGTTCGGATCTTAAAATTTTGTCTTTAGGAAATGAATGAAAATCAAACGATGGCGACTACAAAAGAGAAAGCAAATTGCTCATACTAATTGGACCAGTCCAATATTTAGCAGTTTGATAAAGGAACAAAGAAACTAAAAAGTTGTCAACATAAATTACATAATGCAAATGTAAAATCTGATGTATTTACCTTGAGAGTATAGATCTATTTTCCTTTTATTAATTCCAATGATAATATACGAAGATTGGTCAATATTCACTGAATAGTTTATTCAGGAAAGGGTTTCTTGTTATCAACTGGAGAAAATCTGACCTACAAAAAGTGAATGACGTAGTGTGACGTCACACTGCCTGTCTGGAATGTAGAACAAAGTCCCAACCTAAATTTATGTGCTAAAAATAGATCAACAGCTGATTGATTCATCATATCTAGACATGTTTTACAAACATCTCTTTGTCATATTTCTACTGACACCTGTTCAGTATATATCCAGAGCTCCAGACAAGAGGGGGTAATGGGTTTTCAAAATGCAAAATATCTTTAAATATGCATCAAAACCTATGTTGTGGGTACTCTTTGGAATTGTAACAACAATTCCAATGAGTACCCACAACATAGGTCTTAGAATTGAAGTAACAAAGAAGGGCTTTACCCCCTATTATCTGTAGCTCTGATATATGTCATGATTTATATCAGCAGTGTTCTCCGCAGAATAATTTGAAGCTGTAGTGGCAAATTATAAGCATTGGTAAATTTTGAAATGCATTGTGTTCATGCAAATAATTGTGAATAAAATCATAATGAGAAAGGAAGAAATTGCTCAATTTGAGCAATTTCTTCTTTTCCCATAATGTTTTTATACAGAATTATTACATTTAATTTTATAAGAATGCATTATTTATCACTTTTTGACATAAAATATCTATAAATCCCTCTATTTGATGACCTTTTTGAAAAAAATAAGCTGTGGGGTATTTTTGAAGCTGTAGTGGCATTACATGATTTCCAAGAAGCTGTAGTGGGGCCGATACAGCTTATTGGGCTGGGGAGAACACTGATATGTGCCAGTATCATTTTTGGATTTTAACAATGTCAGAGACTTATTATACGCTTATCATTCAATCAAAGGTCTGGAATCCAAACTAAACAATTCATGTAACACCCCTTCTGAATAACATTACTTTGAAACAGTCCATGTTAAAGCTACTGCAGATGACAAAACAAATAATACTGAATGGACAGAAACTTTCATTTTGTAAAAACTTGCATTCATATGTATATTTCATGACATTGAACTATAGGAGGGGGTACTTATTAGTATTTTGTATTTCAATTGTTTTATGACTTATTTTTTGTTTCTCATTCATTTAGTCATTGTTTCATTAATGCAGAAGGCATGAGTATGTTTACTATTTATTATTTCACTGTACTCTATGACTAGAACAATGGGTATTAATGACCATTTCAAATCACATGATAGATTAAACCGTTGGTGTGGATATTAAAAATCTATTATTCCCTGTGCAGAGTGGTATTGTTGGAGTCTCTCAATGCAGGGTTTCGAGTTTGAACCCCAGCTGGGCTCGTATCCATTTAACAAAAGTCATGGATGTAAATCATCCATTTCGGAGAGCAGCTTGAGGCTCGGTTTGGATATTGTGGAAGTACTAGTGCAAGAAATACCAGGAAACCATGCTAGGTGCTCCAGCAGCATGATATATAATGAAAGTTGATATGAGATCATATGGATAAAATGGTAATTGAAACCATAAATGGTCGATAATACCCATTGTTCCAAATAACCAGATGTTACTCTAGTGGACAAAATTCTTATTAAGTTGACAATACAAGCTGGCAAGTGCAAACGAACGAAAATCATAATATAGAAATGGAGACAATCTTGCCGACAAGTGATTCTTTAACAATTGTTTAATTAAAAGTTAAACTATTGTTTAAAGTTTATGAAGGGGTAATATTGTGTTTGTATTTTCTGTCATCCAACTATTTTGATTAAGAGAGAATGCTAGAGATACTAGTGTGGGTGAACAATTGTATTGGGGAATCAATGTTTTGACTTACAGCAATGGTTTGTCAATCCCTCCTAAGTAAAGAATGTTTGCCAGGAAGAATGCTATGTGCCTTAAAGATTCCTTTACTGGATATATAATGAATTGCCCTTTCCCAAATTATGCCTGTTCTTGACACACTGATAAAGAGACTTGTTTTAAAAAAAGACAGAAAAATGGTAACCAACATTTCCTCATTTCTTCCAATTATTTCTATGCCATGACATGTATTTTTTCTATGTATTGACATGTCTACTAGTATTATTCTTCTGCTGCCTCATTGCCACTAATCGAAAAAAGTTGTTTCACCTCAATCTTGAATGCAAGGAACCATTCACTAGGCTCCAAGCTACTTTCCCAAAAAGCATACAGAATACTGTTGTGAAACATAAGTTAAATCTGCAATACCTGCCTGCTGGGTCGATGATATGTCTAAATCAATCAGCTGTTTTGTAGACTCTAAATTTTCATGTCAAAGGCTGATGGGCAATTTTGATCCATTAATTGCATATAAATAACATCTTCACCTAGAATTTATGTTCTTTGTTCTCTATGTCCTTGCATGGATAGAGTAAGGGAAACAAAGATTTTATTTTTAAATGCTTGCAATAAATGTTGAACAGTGAGTGATAGTGCTTTCAAAGTCATATTTCACATGTATTTTCTTTGAAAGTAAGGTCATTAATCAAGGTGAAATAATTATGAAGGTAAGTTTCCTTTTTAAAAAAACAAAACACTTGGTTATAGGGTCTTTTGTGCTTAACAAACTCTTTATTTATACTTGCAATCTGGTTAGGATACATTATGGCGCATAGTAACAATATTACCTTTGTAAACGAGGGAAACATACATAAAACTTTTATACAATACATTATCAAACTACTGTAGTTTTACATGCCATGTTGTCTTCCTTGCAAGCTTCAAACCAAATTGCTTGTAAAATTAACAATGTGTGTTTCCCTTGTTTACGAGGGCCCATCAATAATTTCGAGAACTAATCTTACATCGGAAAGAAACGTTGATAAACATAGAAACATTACCAATTTCTTATAAAAGTAACATCCCTTGAACAGTTTGCATTCCTTCCACTGCTTGACCCACACCTGTGGCACGTGCTACAGCCCGTCACGTGACATATCCCGCAAACATTTGTAAATGACACACCCCAACTCTTCTTTTTTCTCATTTTCTTCACCCCGTGCTTTATTTCTAAGGTTTGGAAATAACTAGAAGTCACATATTGCATAATCTGCGCGGTGCGGGGGGTTTGGTAATATTTCTATTACCAGTTTCACAATACCGACCTTTTTAACGCGTCAGCTATGGCGCGACGTGCTGTCATAGCGCGGCAGAATTACGGACCTTATAATATTTGCGCGCTGTCTCATAAAAGCGGGTGGCAGACCAGATTTGATACTTGCTGCAAAATCATAAGTACTTACTCGAATTTGTGTAGACATAAAATGTTTTAGTGCGATTCCTCGAATATCGATGAAAATTATGACATTTGTCTCACCGGCACATCTGGAAATCAATGCTTTCGTGGGTGAGAACGAAGAATAACGCTTCCAAAATGATATTTGTTATTTACTTTCCGACTCGAAAATCATGCATCGATGTCACGTCACATGTATTTATATGATTGGCAAAGTTATGGCGGTCTTCCTTATAACTTTGGTATTATTTACGACACATTTTTACCCCCTGCCCCAATTGGCCAGGAAGCGGCCAGCGCGGTACCCATCTTGCCGATGCACGCCCCATTCCGAGGTAACTGGTCATACTGTCATTAGCTGTATCATACAAATTATCCAAGTGTCTTACTACTTTTTCAACACATAATTTCAATGTTTAAGAATAAATTCTAGGATTTTAACAGCCTTCCTTTTAGCTTTATAGTCTCCAGTTAGCTAGTAAAATCATCCCATTTTCTCTTATCTTTTTACATGTCTCTGAAGGTCGCATGCGCTTTCAAATAACGTTATTCGGTAAACATATGTCTCTTTACAATACACGTAAAATTTCATGGATGTCCGTTCAGGAATTATGGAGAAATACATAAAACTTTATCAAAAGGAGTTTCTCAAAAATGCAAGATGACGTCATTTTTAAACAAACGCTATTGACATGACATCATAATTCCGCCATGACGTCATATTGTTTTGACGTCATCGTTTTTAAATAAAATGAGTCGGTTGGAAAATGAATGAGCTTTCAGCATACCAATTTTCGTGAAAATACGTCAACGGGTAATTGAATAGTAGATTTAGTTCTCGAAATTATTGATGGGCCCTCGTATATGTAAAATTTTGAATATATCGTCAGGTTTATTGCAAGACCTTTTAACTCAAGCTTGATTAAAGCTGGAGTTACAGGGTTTTGCAATAACATGGACAGTATGCGGTATGACTGTAAACAGACTGTTCAGTCTCCTTCCATAAACCATTCACAGTATACCCTTTCCCAATAACTGAAAATCTAGACTAGTCAAATATGACAGGAATGGCAAGCAACTAAACATTTGATTTTTAAAACAAAAAGAAATGTGCATGTTATTGCATAGAAAATATTGTTGAAGGAAGAGGAGAAATTACTGATTACAACAATTTCTTCCTTTTTCTCAGCATTTCCTGAGTCTTTTCTAGTCTAGAAGTCTAGATGGAACATCAAAACCAATTCTTGATTTGGAAAGGGTTTAAGATTAACTGTTTGTAGCATTGATGCTGTTTATCTCTACTTATTTGTATTTCAATCATACCAGCATGCATATGTATTTTGAAAATTCTGTTTATTGTATGAAGAAAAAAAACCTGATTCTATCAGTCATAGATTATAATACAAATGATATTCACTTTTGTTGAATAACTTTATCCTTCTAACTTAATAATTTATTTGTAAATCTCTCTGAGCTATTTTGTCACTATTTATTTTTGCACTTTTGTGTACCATATTTATTCAAAGACAGAGAAGCTATTGTTATACAAGACGTATGTTGTATTATGTACCAGTGATCTTGTGATATATTTACCACCAACATACCAACACCAATCTTCAATATTATTATAGTTGACCAGAAAACATATTTAGATGTCGAAATTGACATGGCAGAGCATCCCTGGCTATAAGGTAGAGATGCTCAGCCAAGTCGCTTATTGGGGCCTTTCAGGGTCAAAATAATATAAGCAACAATTTGTGTGGATGAGAAATCTTTCTATGCTGCTTATGTATGAGGATAGAGGCTGTATTCACCAACATTTCTAAATTGATTGTTTGAAGTAAGATAATATAACAAGCTATCTGGTTAGACAAGAAGTATATTTCGGCCAATCAGATTGATTGTTATTGAATTCTTAAGATAAACAGCTGATTGGTGATACCACTCCTGGACTAGAAGATTGGTAAATGTTCCTAACTTGAATGAACAACAATAACAAAAAAAGCATTTATTCTGAAACTGTTGTTGCTTATACTGCTATCAAAATTGTATCCTACATATGAAATTAAAATTACCGGGAATTGAAAACAAAAATCATTCTGTGCAAGGATATAACTTTGTTTACATCACAGTATTTATTTCTCTAAGCCTTATATAGGCTTCATTTAACCCTTTCCCAAACAGCCAGAATTGCGACTGGTTTAATTTGAAATATACTGCAGACGACAAACAGATATTGATGAAGATTGAATTTGTGTATGATATTGTACAGAAAATATTGAGAGAAAATGCTGATTATCAGCATTTTCTTCTTTTGTCTCAATGTTTTGATATGCTTTTTTGTCGGTGATGTCAAAACCAGGTTTTGTTAGGAAAAGGGTTAAATATGATTTATAGACCAATCAACGTAAGGTTTTTGATATTTTTTATGGTTTATTATGCTCCCCGAAAAAATTTCGGGGCAGCATATAGTCGCCACGCTGTCCGTCCGTCCGTCCGTTTGTCCGTCCGTCCATCCGTCCGTCCACAGCCATATCTCAGCAACCCTTGGACCAAATTCAATGAAACTTCACATGTGAACTCCCTGGGTCAATACCTGGAGACCTTTTTCTCCGTTTGTAAATTTAAGGCTGCGTCATGGAAAAAGGGGCCTTAGTGTAAAAATTAGTTTTTCTCTTATTTCTCTTCATCTTATGGGCAGAATTTAATGAAATTTTGTGCTCATGTAATAAATAGGATGTTCTAGACCATATTCTATAAATAATGTGTGTACAAAAAACCTGTCATGGTAAAAGGGGGCTTAATGTATGATAGTTTTTATTTTGTGACAAACACTTATTCGGGGAGCATAATCCGTCTGTGACGGCTCTTGTTTAAAAGAAATTTGACTTTAGATATGTATAGGCATAATGGCATTTCATCAATGATGTGATAACTCATATCTTCAAATGGTGAAGAATACATGTATAAGCCCATGTATAAATGGATAGTTGACCTCCATGCTCTCTTAAACATCCCTTGCAGTATATGGTAATGGCCACTCATTGAATTAGCGTCTTAAAAATTGTGCTCTAAAGAAAGCTTTATCCTAAAACATCATAAGAAATCACAAGATATTTCAAGAAATCTCGCTCTAATCTCGCACTTGGTTTTGATGTCTGTAAGAGATAAGGGCTTGGGCAAGTATTTAGGCAAAATAAGGAAATGCATTTCGTTAGTGGGGAGTCAAAACCTCGTAACAACAGCTTGACAAAGCTGGAGTTACGAGATATTGATCCCCCACCGGCGATTCTCCTGTTGTGGCAATAATGTTTCTTGCTGTATGATTTTACGCGTATGCGGTCTTTATCAACAAACATTTTGTCGTCTGCAGCAGCTTTCAATTGGGAACGGTCTGTAATTCTTCTGTTAGGTAAATGGAGAAAATGTATCATTGGGTCTCATTGTTTGGATAGTATTTTGAATATTAGCCAGGATCTGGAAATATGCCCATGACATTTTGGACAACTGTGTTTTCTAGATCAGTATATTATCTCTTTTCAACGAAAACCATGGAAAAGCGACGACATGATTTAAGGCAGTCTTACAAGGATCCTTAACATTAGCTTCTAGTTGCTACAGGTAATGAAAAGGCCATTAGAGAACAATATTGAGCTGATCTGGATCCATATTAGTCTGAAATGTCATAAATGACCTTTTCCATAATCAGGCTCATTACTGAACGCCTCTCATCAATATTGATATTTGTTGTGCTTAACCCTTTCCCAAACAAGACCTGGTTTTGACGTCCCCAATAAAAAAGCTTTAGGAAAACATTGAAACAAAAGTAGAAACTGCTGATAAACAGCAGTTTCTCCTTTTGCCTCAATGTTTTCTGTGCTATATTATACACAATTTTCACCTTTTGCTAAATTCATTTAGTCGTCTACAGCAGCTTTGAAATTGGATCACCCAAAATTTTGTTGTTTGGGAAAGGGTTAAGGAAAGTCTTTACAAACATAACCCTAAATTGTATATGTACCAAATACAGCCTATTTATTTTGAAGATCAAGTGTTGTCAAATTGATAAATTATCAGATTGTAGATTGTACTAAAAATATGTACACAGAGCGGATATTTTTCATCCTAGGTATACTAATTAACCCTTTCCCAAACAACAAAATTTTAGGGTAGTCCCATTTAAAAGCTGCTACAGACAACAAAATTGATGTTGAAAAACATCAAATATGTGTACAAAATAGCATTGAAAATATTGAGACAAAAGGAGAAACTGCTGGTTATCAGCAGTTTCTTCTTTTGTTTCAATGTTTTCCCAAGCCTTTTCTACTAGGGACGTCAAAACCAGGTCTTGTTTGGGAAAGGGTTAATAAAATATGTATGTTACAAATGACAATTGTATTATAATGTTGAATCATTTACATATTTTATTGTTTTTGCTTTGATGATGCCATTGTTGTCATAGTTATATTGTTCATTGTATATGTTGCTATGGTTACCAAGGTCGTTCTTTGCTGCAGTGACACATCTGCTTGCCTCAAACATGTAACGTAAAGCCATGTAAATAATTCAGCCAAAATATATTAAAATCTTGACAGATTTCAAGTGGAAATTTGAAAAAAATTAATAAAATATAAATTTGTGCTTAATTTCGGCCTTGTTGTTTTTTCAAACCGTACCAAACCTATCAGTCAAGCTGTGATGCGATAACCCTTTCCCAAACAAGACCTGGCTTTGACCTTCATTGATAAATGCTTGGGAAAACATTGAGACAAAAGAAAAAATTGCTGATTATTGCTGATTATCATTAATTTCTTCTTTTACCAAACTATTTTCCAGCTATATTGTACACAATTTATATCTTTATCAACATTTAATTTGTCCTCTGTATCAGCTTTCAAATTAAAGCATCCTAACACCGTGTCGATCTCTCTGATCATTTTCCAATATCATGTAGTTTGTCGATGGAAAGAAAGGATAAAGTTGTTGCCAGTGGTGATATAAACCAGCAATTAAATGATTCAGAAATTAACGAAATGCACAGATATAAATGGCGAAACGATATTAAAAATTATTTTCAACAAAAATTGACAGACCAATTCAATTCAAGAAAAACACAATTATTACATGAAATATCAACTGACATTAATAAAGCTGTTTCTTCTTTAACCTCTATATATCATGAAGCTGGATCTAATATGATAATAAAACCATTTAAATTCAAGTCTTCACAACCGCCATGGTGGGATGAAGAGTGTGATCATCATAAATCTTTGAAATACAGTGCACTGCGAAAATTTAGAAATTCTGATGATTTCAATGATTTAAATGACTATAAGTTAAAGCGTAATTCTTTTAAAAGAGTATGCAGAACTAAACAACTAGACCATGAAAAATTACAAAGACAGAAATTAATCGCTGCTAGAAATAATCCAAAATCTTCTTGGACATTGATAAAGCAGGCTAGAAAAGTCACAAATATTGCAAATTCGATAAAACCTAAAGAATGGATTTCTCATTTCCAGTCATTGCTTTACGATGAACATGCAGATTTAGTAATGAATAATACTCCATTAGATCAAAACGAAAATTTTGAACTTGATATTCCATTTACTTTGGACGAGATCCGATATGCATTAAAACGATTGTCGGACAACAAAAGTCCCGGACAAGATGGTATTCCCTCTGAATTTTATAAGTATACACCCGACACTCATTTGTCTATAGTACTTGCAATTTTTAATCAAATTTTGATATCGGGTTCTTTCCCAATTAATTGGTGCAAAAGTATCATTACAACAATACATAAAAATGGCTCTGTAAACGATCCAAATAACTATCGAGGTATTTCAGTAACAGACTCGTTATATAAGATATTCTCAAGTATAATTAATAAACGTCTATATGATTGGCTAGATAATAAAAATGAAATCGATGAATGTCAAGCAGGCTTCCGAAATGGATATTCAACGGTTGATAATATTTTCTGTTTACATGCTATGGCTCAGAAATACTTATCAAAGAAAGGCGGGCGATTTTATTGTTTTTACGTTGATTTCAAAAAAGCCTTTGATAAAGTTAATCACGCCAAATTATTTCAAATTCTAGTAAAAAGAGGCTTAAAGGGAAAATTCTTACGTATTCTTAAAAACATGTATTCAAATTTGCAAGCTTGCGTTAAATTCAATAAGCAAAATAACCATGTCTTTTCAAACAAGAATTGTAGTTTTACGACGTCAAATTTCTTTATATGTAACGTCGGCACCAGACAAGGTGACGTGACGTCAACTACGTTATTCACGTTATTCATCAATGAGTTATCGAACATGTTAAGACAGAAAATTAACTGTGGAATTTTTATCACTGAAGATATACACGATATAATGTGCCTTATGTTTGCTGATGACGTGGCAAATTGTGCTGAAACAGCAAATCAGTTACAGCAACAAATAAACATTATCGACAATTTTTGCGTTGATACTGGGATGGAACTTAATTTAGACAAATCAGAAATAATTGTTTTTCGTAACGGTGGCGGTTTGAGGCATTATGAAAATTGGTACTTTCGGAATTCTCCTGTTAAAGTTGTATCTATATATAAATACTTAGGTGTTTATTTCACCCCGACATTATCATGGGCATCTACCCACGAGAAACTTGCAACTCAAGCTAGAAAAGCATTAATGGCTATAAGGCAATATCAAAAGCCTTTTGGGTTTTTCCCGCATAAAGAATATTTCAAGTTGTTCGACTCTTTAGTAAAGCCAATCCTCTGTTATGCTTCTCAAGTTTGGGGCTACCAGTACATTGAAACCATAGAAACAATTCATCATGATTTTTGCAAAAAATATCTTGGTTTAAATAAAACAACCAATAATGCAGTAGTTTTAGGCGAATGTGGGCGATTACCACTATGCGTAACTTATATGACAAATTGTATTAAATATTGGTGTAAAATTTTAGAAATGCCTAATTCTAGATATCCAAAGAACTGTTATATAATGTTAAAAAGGCAAGATGATATTGGTCGAAATAATTGGGCGTCCATGGTTAGAAAATTATTATTCATGTATGGGTTTGGATATGTGTGGATTTCTCAAGATGTTGGAAACTCCATTCAATTCATAAAAACATTCCGACTCAGAGTAATTGATAACTATACTCAAAATTGGCATAGTTCAATAGATTCGTCGAGCAGATGTCATCACTATAAGCATTTTAAAACACAATTAAATGTTGAACGTTATCTGACAATGGAATTACCTTTTAGATTTAAAAGAGCTTTTTCCAAGTTTAGATGTTTTAACCACAAATTAGCGATTGAATTAGGCAGACACAATAACATTGACGTAGATCAGCGAATTTGTTTATTTTGTATGAATGTAACAAATAGTAGATATATTGATTGTGAATATCATGCATTATTTCACTGTCGAAAATACAGACGAATTCGAGAGCAATATTTATTCAGTTGGTACAAAAAGGGAACAACATTTAATGATTTTTATCACCTGATGGGTACAAACTGTGACGTAACCATTAGGAAGCTTAGTATTTTCATATACCATATACTATATTTTGAAAGTACGTAAGGGAAAATTTAATCTTATTGTTACAACACATAACAGATAATCATCACACTATAGAGAATTATCCGTCATTTGCAGGCAGATAGACTTACCTCGTGAATGAAAAAAAAGTTGTTGCATTAACCTGAGATATATCATCTTTCATAGTATTAAATTAAGTATCAGACGTTTCTAAACAATGTTGTATTTAATCCTTCCCCAGACAAGGCCTGGTTTTTGACGTATCTGGTACAAAATCTCGGGAGAGCATCGAGGCAAAAGAAGAAACTGCTGCCAATAAACATATTCTTTTTTGCCTAAATGTTTTCTGCGCTATGTTTTTCACATTTTTACAATCAGTAACTTCGGTTTATTACGCCAGCAGCAGATTCTAAATTGAAAATAACACTTAACTGTCTTGGAAAGGTTTAAATATTATTGATGTTGATATAAATGCAATTATATTATGTTCATGGGATACAATTGTAATTGTAAACTGTAATGTTATATATTATGGGCCGGTGGCCTGAAATATGAAATAAAATATTTGTATATTGTATATATTGTATATTGTCGTGGGTTAAACTTTACACAAAAGACAAAAATGCGGGTCTTCCAATTTGAAAGATGCTGCAGACAACAAAATTGATGTCTGATAATAGAATTCGGTCACATTATAGCTTGAAAAAGATCGAGGGAAAAGGATAAATTGCTGACTATTAAATCAAGGGATGTCAAAGCCAAGCCTTTGTATGGAAAAGTGTTAATCAGTAATGACAGAGTCCGTTTATCTCTACTTCCCAACACGAGACGCTGAGAGCTTTTAGTCTGTCACATCAGAGTCGGTGAATCCAGTGGTCTTAAGTTCGAACCCTGAATTTGCCAATACCCATTCTTACAGTTCACAAGTCATTTGTATATCACCAATAGGATGTGAGAAAGCAGTTGGAGGCTTGCTTTGGATACTGTGGAAATACTGACGAGAGAAATACCAGGATTCCGTGGTTAGGTATTCCGCGCTATGACCATAGTAGTTTAATCCTTTCCCAAACAAGACCTGGTTTTAACGTCCCTAATAGAAATGGCTTGGGAAAACATTGAAACAAAAGAAGAAACTGCTGATAACCAGCAGTTTCTCCTTTTGTCTCAATATTTTCTATTCCATAGTGTACACAAATTCTATCGTTAATAACATCCATTTTGTTATTTGTGGCAGTTTTTGAAGGGGCACCCTAAAATTTTGCCGTTTGGGAAAGGGTTAAACTACTTACATATTCTCTGGCACCTGTCAGAGACTAGATAGCATGTTGAGCTAGCAGTTTAGCTCTTGCAAGACAATATTCAAGACGTATTACAGATTTCATTTCACATGGCGCAGCTTTAGCTTTTATTATCACAAATCGCAAGCCTGTGCCTTTTTAAATTAACAATTTTGTAATTTTTTTTTGTCTACCTGTTATATCTGTGTACCTTGATACAAGTCTATTTGAAAATGTTACGCTACATGCGAAATATGAACACATTTCTCGTAAAGGTCAGTGTCAGGTCAAATGAAATCCGTAATAGAGTTTTGCGTCTTACGTGGACTTCGACTATGGACATCGGACGTGGACTTTTTATTGGGGGCCGTCTCAGCATTTTCATATAACGGTACAATGCACAGGTTACGGTTTTAATGCCAAAACAAAGCAAATGTCAGTTTAATGCATATTTTATAACCTGTTTCGCTCGAATCTATAATAGATTTACTATTAAACGAGAATTTTTACAGTTGAATTGCTTTATCAAAACAGTTGTAATTATTCTCGTTTAATAGTGAATCTGTTATACACTTAGCTTTCAAAACATATAAGAATTTTTGTTCTTAATAAATGTATTACATTTTTAGCAAGCCGGCGTCTTTCAGGAATTGGTTCGTCTCCACTGTCCGTGGTCATTGCAGAAGCAGCTTGATCAGGGTGATAACGGAATGTCCAACGACAAATGACCTTGGTCTTGACGCACTCTTTCATAGGAGGAATGACTTATTCTTCGGATGAGCCGAACTCCAGTAACCTCTCAGCATTAAACAATAAACTTCATTGTTTGGTCGTTTTCCTTTCCGTTTGCAGAACGGTACCTATAAAGGGATATCTTTTACAGACAAAGTGATGATTTTTGTGCTATGTTTTAATCATGTTTACAAAATATTCTCGCTAATTAAGTAATCTTCATTAGCGAAAGTGGTTTCTTCTTGGCCATAAGAAGTTGCTAAATGGACTTACATGTCTACCATTCAATAAATGAATTACTCATCAGTTCGGACAGTTCCCATGTGAAAAGTTCGTCTGAGGTTTTCAACTGGTACTAGATGCTCGTGCAGAATACATTTATAGTTAAATGCTAGTAGCGTAAGTAAAAACCCGTACTTTCATAAACACGAAATTTCTGATAATTGTTGATCTCTAGATGTAAATAGTTCTTGTTCCGTTTTTAGAGAACCGTAATCGCGATTCTATTTGAAATACGTTACCGGAAGTTGTACCGGGTATGGTGGTGCAAAATTGCACCCCAAAAAATTGCAAAAAATCTTCAATAAATCCGCTAATATGTGACCTGTATGAACGTTTGAAGCAGAGAAGACGGGAAAAATCGCCATGAATATTCTAGAAGTGGTCAATCTTTTAAACAACATTCATGAAAACAGTTATTGGTGAACAAACACACTTTTTGATGGGGATTAACTTTTATCCAAAAAAGAATCCACAAAACCCAACAAATTCCTGACCCTTTTGCTTCAAACCAAATTCAAATCGGGCGCAAATTAAAAAAATATGGAAGATTTTCTGCAATTGTTGTTGTTGTTGTTGTTGTTGCTGTTGTTGTTAAGTGATTCCCCACTGTTGATGTAATGTAGAAAAAGGAAAAGTAGTCTGCCGATGTAAGATAAAATACATTGTGCAATTAACCCATGTCAATTTACGCAAACTGTATATTTTGCAACTTGCAACTAAATAACTTGCAACTTAATTGACTGCACTTTGTAAAAGGTACAAATCAAATCAACTGATTTGTTCTAAAACAACAAACACGAGGTTATTCACTTTCAATTGTGACCTGTACATTTTTACATGTACCGTTATGTAAAAAGGCTGAGACGGCCCCAATAAAAAGTCCACGTCCGATGTCCACTGTCGAAGTCCACGTAAGACGCAAAACTCCAATAACAAGGTGTAGTTTGCGAAACACAAATTAAAGAATTAATGCAAAACTATTGTAATTATACTTTGTACAATTTTACAAGAGAAGGAAATTGTCATCATAATGCTTCTGTTAACCCATTCCCACATAATGATAATTATGCATTTCAACGCCACACATTAGGAAAACAATGTAGAAAATGAAGAAAATGCTTGTGACAGGCAAAGTCTTCATTTCTCATAAGCAATTTCTTCATTTCCCACATTTAAGCGGTAGTGTCCTGGACAACACTCAATGACTTATATGAGGAGGCCCCGGGTTTCCGATGCTGCTTTTCGGGGCTAAGTATAACAATGCTGTATAGATACTAGCTTGCGTATTTTTCAGTCTTAGCCTTGAACAAATCTTCTGGTGTTGGAAACTGAACAGATCCACAACTTTGTGAAAATTCCCATAAGTACACCATACTCTCGATAGACATTTTATGAACTCTGAAAATGTCTCTGTTAAATTCACACGTCAGTGTAATGTTCTGTATATTTCTACCGCGCCATGATGGGAACCCCGTAAACCGTACAGGAGTTATATTGAGATGTTCAGCACACATTCCTGTGTATATATCCTCCATAAAGAAATAGGGCACGTGTTTGGACACGGAGACAAACTTGGATGCTAGATCCATGGACAGTATATAACAACTGCCGAAGCAGTAGGTTGGATAATGCCTGTCAGGGAACGTCTCCACGGAGACGAACAATCTGGAGGACGGATCTCTAAGTGGGGTGACACCGCTGATACACTTGCCTCCGTAAAAGTCTCGCGATGGTGCACCCTTCAAAACAGCAGACAAGAGGTCAATGTTTAGATAAGCATCGTCGTCAACTTTCATAATATAAGACGTTGTCGGACAGTACATGGTGGCCCATTTAAATGATAACATAGTTTTATATGTTAAATTTTTGTAAGATTCTACAAAGTCGTACTGAAGAACATCATTATATTTGTTACTTTCTTCACGAAGTGCGATATTTTCTGCTCTATTTCCACCCTTGCCGAACACAAATAAACACTGTATATATTTTCCATCACATTTTGAAGCCCATGTATTTCTAACTGCGATCCTTAGTTCATGATCGGAGGGTCTAGACTGTATCATTATGAGAATATTTGTTTGATTTTGACATAATAAAGGTGGATTTATTAACAGTTCGAATTCGAGATGAAAACAGTTCTCGCACAAATACGATGGTTTGTGTCTTGCCAAGTTTCTGCTCCCCGGATACGTCGAAACATTCAATTTATTTATTTCGACTGTATTGGGCAAAAAGGATCCGTGCTCTAGTTTTGTTTTATAAGAGAACAAATTCATGATGGAAAAGGAACATGTCATTACGAAGAGGAAAATCGTCAAAATGTATAAATGGTAGAGACTTTGTTTCCGTTTAGCGGATGACAAGTAGCGGATAAGTGTTTTATTCATTTCTACAGTAAAGAAGCCAGAAGAATAATTGCCGATGTTGTGTTTCGTTTAATCGTCAAATATGTCATACCAAGAATATAACTAAAGGATTTCGGTGCCACTAGAAAATGTTAGAACCGTTGAACTTCTACGACAAATTAGCTGTTGTCCACATTGATCTAATAATTCTTTCATGTATGGGGCACCGTTATCTAGTGGTAGTACGCTGGCTTCGGGATGGAAGTATCCAGGGTTCAAATCCTGTCTGTGCCACAGGACTCCTTCTGAGCAAAATATGCCCACGTTGCTCCTCTTCACACTGGTGTATAAAATGGGTACACGCGAGAGTAAAAGTGAATGTGCTGTGGCTAGCCGTAGGCGCTGAGTGTTAACAGCCGACTTAAAACTCGATGATCGTAGATTAAATTGTCAATTCTGTGAAATCTGCTTATAAATATACGAACTTTAAACCCGTAATATTAACTTTCCTTCGGCCATGTGACATTTTATTTATCCTCACACGAAACGTACTGAAATAAACGAATTATGTATTTACAAAAAATAACATCATAGACCTAGTCCTGAGACGCAGTGATAGTGTTCTCTAAACACATTTAATAATCTGTACGCCCGTATTTGCAAGTTCACTGTTTGACTTTCGGCTCATTTGGCGCGGTATAGAATACGCAAAGAGAATCACGTAATTCTAAAAAAAAAGAAAGAAAAAAAAAAGAACCGAATAGATAATAGTAGAAAATGCTTGCGTTAGAAATAAATGCGACAATAGGCCTATTACAAAATGTTACCCACCTTTTAAACAATTTCCGTATATCTATGACATATTCCATGCTGTGTTTAAGCTGTTGTTTGTTGGCCGTTAGTACAAAATATACTAGCGCAGTTGTTATACAGTAATCGTATTACCATTGACTCTGTGACGAAATAGAGACAACAGACGTTATGTCATGTTGCATTGTTTATTGAATATTTTCAGTGGTGGATAAACAATGCATATCATTTTCGTGATGCATATTATAACGCGTGATTCACACAACACGCAAACAACCCACGAATATCTCGACATACACATGATACAACAGATGGAACATAAAAGAACGGCATTATCATCATCATCATCATCATCATCATCATCATCACCATCAACAACAACAACAGCAACAACAACACCAGCACAGTAGCAGAATCAATATTTTACGAGACCAATGCCTGTTTGTCGAGCGTACAAAGCAGAAATGTAACACTATACTATATAATGACATCAGTCACATCATCATCTACAACAACATCACCAACAACTATTCTGGCAGATATTCGATATGTAAGATAACTGCTATGACGTCGCGCACGGTATTGGGGAACTAAATGTAACGTCAAACTAGCGAACGTCATTATTCTAATAATTGCGTAACGTTGAAGTTTTTACGTATACGGTTGTGTTGTGCTTTTAATGCTTACTCTCTGTACAGACTAAAGTGATTTAAAAAGACAGGACCATGTTTTAAGAAAATCTCTACCTTTTCTGTATTTTCCATTTCTTAAGCTTTAACTTCACTTTGATTCGTTTTATTTTCGTCTTAAAATGGGCCACATAGGTACTTTTAAGGCTACGTCAATTAAAAAAAATACGTTTATAAAAATTCTGTCCACACGAACAAATTTGAATATCTTTCTTGCGTTTCATTACTTTGCGTTGAAATTTTGATATAACAAACAAGAAAAAAATAATATTTCCATATTGAAATTAAATCGTTGTATGAATAAGAGAACCGGTATTTTTTAAACTCTAAAGGGTAAAAAAGTAGAGTTTTGAACGACCTGAAACAATTTCTGTCCACACGCATTTTATATCATAAATGCTTCGTTTATTATGCTAACTAATTTTCTTGTATATATCATAAAATAGAGAAAAATAATATTTCTTATATCAAGTTTTGTTGCATTTCAGTCATTAATTCACAAAATATCAAACGAAATTGTGAATTTTTCTACGACGTAATTCTAATTGTTACTCTGCAATTTTTAGTGAACAAACCGGGCTTATTTGCGTTATTTACGTCAAAATTTGATTTTCGTTCGGCAAAACATTCTACAGCATTTCCACTGTCAAATGATATACTTTTCAATGTGTTTGACGTTACTTAATCGCAAAGTTGATTATAAATATCCGTCGCCGTTGAAAATTTATGTTACATGTTACACGCGTTTTTTCGCCTTATTTACGAACAAAAAGTCTTTCTAGCAAATTTATATAAACTAACAACCTGAAAATAGTATGCCATTGACAAAGATCAAGGTGTTGCGGTTATTTTGATATATAACAATGTTTTGAGAAGGAAAACGGTTCTTACAAAATTCAGTTAGGAATCGCAGAGGGTAGCGTTTTTTGAAAAATTCCCCAATACCGTGCGCGACGTCTATAAAGACGTCTAATACGTCAGTTGTATTAAAAAACGTAAAGTTATTAACCCTTTCCCAAACGGCGAAAATTAGACTTTTCCAATTTAAAAGCTGCCACAGTGGACAAAACTGGTATAAATTCATATGGCAAGTGTGTATATTATGGCCTAGAAAATATTGAGACAAAAGGAGAAACTGCTGGTTGTCAGCAGTTTCTTCTTTTGTCTCAATGTTTTCCCAAGCTTTTTCTATTAGGGACGTCAAAACAAGGTCTTGTTTGGGAAAGGGTTAATATGAAGAATATACTGTCGAATTGAAAAGATCTTTTGGTGGCATTGGTTTAAAGCTTTTACAACCTTTTGTCTTTTTCCAAAAATCAAGAATACCTTTTGATGATAACTTGTGGACCGTAAACACTTGCCCCCTGAATTTACACGAACGCATTTTATTGATATATTTAACGTGGAAGCCATTCAGATAAGTCGGTTTAATCCCTAGCCTATCTATATTGATACCAATGTATACATCTTCTATGAAGAAGTATGGAATATTCCTGGCCAGGGACACGACCCTGGGTACAAGATCCATAGACAGGATGTATCCACTACCCAGACAATATCGCGGGTACATCTCATACGGGTACTCCTCCAACGTTATGTACCATTTGGACGATCGCTTTCTTTTCGGTGCGAATGGAATCTGACAACGCCCTCCGTAAAACGTCTGTAATGGTGCAGCCTTCAGTAAAGTGTTTAATAGTTCTATGTTAACGAATGAATCATCGTCAGTTTTCATCACATATTTAGCGTTTTGACAATACTGCGAGGCCCATTTCAGTGATACCATTGTTTTGTATGTCAAATTCTTGTATGACTCCTGAAAGTCGTACTGTATAACATCGTTATGTAGCCGACTTTCCGCTGCAAGAGCGACATTGTTTGATGAATTACCGTCATTTCCAAACACGAACAAACAGCGAATCTGCCCAACAGCACACCTTGACGCCCACGTATTTCTGATTGTTTCTCGTACTAGCTGGGAAGATGGTCTTGAAAGTATCAAGATAAGTACAAAGATGTCGTTCTGACACATATCCGGCTCATTGATGACCAGATCAAAGTCAAAATGGAAGCAGTCATCACATACGTAGGATTCACTGACCGTGTCGTTTCTGAATACAGACTTGTTGTTCGTGGATGGTTTGATAACTGAAGATTTGAACGCCTTGTTTGATGTAACATCTCGTTTTACAGAAAATAAACTGTCGTGAATTTTGTCGGTCGGAGTTGACCTTTTTATCATTTGTAAAGATGAAGAAACGTTGAAAAATGATGATAAAAGGATTACAGAAGCAATTAAAATAATTAAAACGAACAACCCTAAAGGTCTTGGCTTCATCCCAAATTGTAAGGTGGCGCTCAATTTCGTCTTTCTACCCATATCTATCTACTGCATCGAAGGTTCTGTGTCCATTAAAACTGTTACATAAAACTTCCCGCTCTTCCACATGTGTGTCCATACAGATCCTGCTTTGATTCCAGGCCTTGTCCAGACAGTAGTCGTGTCAAACACTGAAATTATAATAAATCGATTTAAACATAATTAAGAAAGCTCCTTGGTGGGGTTTCTCGAAATGCACAGGAGTGGCGATGCGTGGCTATAGGAGTCTTCAATCGTGCCGTTTGGATTCAAATGATCAAGGGAAGGCAATCAAATCTATTCTCAGCGGAGAGAGGGTTGAGTTGTATCCCTGGGAAAGATATAACAGGAAACTTGCAATTCTCATGTCTTGTTAAATTTCCCAACAAACTAATTTTGACATCCATAAAATAAGAATACAAAATTTATTTTACATTTACATGATTCAGATTCAGAAATAATCCTAAAACAGATTTGAGCATATTTTTGAAACAATAAACGATTCATTTTACAATATCTATTTTAACAGTTTTGTTATGTGATGACCTATGAATCAAGTTATGGAACTCTGTCCGAAACAATTCCTGGTAGTGACGTAAGAACCAGATGTTGTAAACATAAGGGCTAGCATTATAAACGTGATATATTATATCACATTCACAGTGACACTAATGAAAAAAATTGTAGCTTTAAAATTTTGTCATTTTCTATATAAAAAACTTCGAATTTAACTTAAAACTAATTTAAAAAAAGAGACAATAACTGTACAAAATATTGAAAAATTGAATTTACTTACATACTTCACTATAAACAATCAACCGTATTGAAGTGACGGAATTGACTTTCTGTACCTGCAATGTCAATTAATTAACCCTTTTCCAAACGAGACCAGTTTTGACGACCCGGGTAGAAATAACATGCGAAAACATTGCAACTAAAGAAGAAAATCCTGAAATGCAGCATTTTCTCATTTTGCCTCAACATTTTCTGTGCTGTTCTTTTACAAAAATCTGTCTTTATCAACAAATACTTCATTGTCTACATCAATGGACCAGTGTTAAATGGCGTTGTTTAGGAAAAGGTTAGGGCCATTGTGAAGGAGCAGTCATGAAGCAACACGCGAAATGGGGACTTTCTGTTCTGTCCATATGTGGTCACCCTCATAGTTCTTCATAGATAATGTCTATTTAAAGTATGTTATCCTCTGCAGCCCTTTTTAATCTTTTAATTCGGGACACCTTAAACTGTTGCCGTTTGGGAAAAAGTAATACATGTTTGCATACAAAAAGTAAAAAAAGGATAAATTTATATTCAAGAAATACGGAATGGTCAACCTGCATGGCTAGATCATTTCTGTCCAAAGAAATTTCATCTGAAGTTCTTTTAGTCCTTCAATTCTGAATATAATGAACTTATCCGTACTTTATGAAAAGTGGACCTTAATATAAAGCGTACCAGCGTTGTACCAGCGCTAAAACCCCTTTCTTTTTTAGCATTAGATAATACAATGCACAACACGACAATGCAAACTCTGACCGTCCCCATGTTGTTATGATACCTATTAATAAAAATTGTTAAGGTTTACGAACTGAGAATGAAAGGCAGAGCCAGAGGTAATCCGAGTCTTCTCTGATGTAAATACGCTCTTTGATATTTTGATTTTTCGCTATTTAAATAGCGAAAAATCAAAATATCAAAGAGCGTATTTACATCAGAGAAGACTCGGATTAAGCCAGAGGCGAAATTTGAAAAGTGCCAGTAATTCCGAAACTGTGTTACATTTCCATTTTAAATACAAACATAAGCATTTTGTATGGTTTAGAATTTTGAATTTATGCATACTTATGGAAATATTTGACAAAAATGTTCAAAATTACCTCCCTTGCATATGAATATAGAGTAAAATAATATTTGTAAATTATTTTCTTCTTGAGGCATAATATTGAAATCCGGCATGGTGAATCAGCTGATGTGAAGTGTATTTACAAGTGTGTATTATTTGATGCATTTTGTATGGCTAGAAATTGGTGTTTTCATTCTCAGTTCGTAAACCTTAATGAAAAGTTAGCATCGTGTTTCGTCCAGGTTGCAGGTAATGTGTAGATTTTTGATCAGTCCATGTCAATATGGATAATCACGTGATACAAGAATGTCAGAAAATCGTCGATAGTTTTGTTAATACTTGACCAATTTGAATTCGGTTTGAAGCCGAGAAGGTGGAATAATGTTAGACGTATGGGGATTTTTGAAATACGAACTGTTAAAAATGTTATTGAAGATCAACCAAACGTTTGGTTGATCTTAAATAACTTTTTTATCAGTTGATTTTTTTTAAACATCTACAATGTTCATCTAATGCGTTACGTCTGTCCACCTTCTCTGCTTCAAACCGAATTAAAATAGAACTCGTATTAACAAAATTATTGAAGATTTTCTGAAATTGCTGTATCACGTGATTATCCATCGTGGATATGCTGTATTGATCGATGTTCGGAACAACGAGGTTCCCTTTTTTCCTGAGACGGTTAACTTTTGTTTGCACTCTGAATTTTTAAAATGTTATTTAATTATAAAGTTAGTTGTTGTTTGTTCAACCCTTTCCTATACAGTGTAATACTATATAGGGTTGTCCAATTTGAGATCCGTTACAGACGAAAAATAATTATCGTAATCAGAAGTAGAGAACGGGTGTGTTCTAGCATAGGAAATATTGCGATAAAACACGAGATTGCTGATTATTAAAAGATCGCCTTTTCTAATGTATTTTTCACAAGACAGTCCTGCCAGGAACGTCACAACCTTTGCTCGTTTGAAAAATGGTCAATTGGTATTTTTGCCTATGGGATCTTACATAGGTCGTATTTACCTGTACCTTTACTCGGAAACAAAAACAAAATAAAGCCTCTCTCACAACCCGTCTTGCGTCTTTACAAAACTTGCGTTTTAAAAATCACAGAAGACCCACGATTTGTAAAGAAGCACGACAGGTTATAAGAGAGGACTAAAACATTTACATTCTGAGTAGGTTAAAAGTATGAATCTCTTTCAAGGAAAATGCGCATTCTTGTCATTTTTTGGAGTTTCTGCATAATAATTCGGTACGCAGACCGCACAAAGGAGCACGTACGGCCGGTAAAGGTATACATTATTTGTGGTCTACATTTTACTCGGCCCTTGCCAAAGCAGTCGAAATTGCACCCCCACCCCCACTGAAAGCTTCTTTGAATTTTTGCGTTTTTTTTTAAGGGAGTCCTAACTGAGAGAGGACATGACTTTTGTGTACTCTGTTTCGGGCACATGTGTCACAATCAGATGTGCAAACTATGTTTCACCGAAGGTGATTTTTCAAAGTCATTGAATACAAAAGAGACAATATTTTCCTGAAAGCTAAATAATATATCGAGATGAAAATATTATGATTTTTACACAGATTTAAGGATTTGAATTATTTTACATGTTAAACATGGGATTTTAGGGCGAAAAAAATTAGTTGCATATAATTTCTTACACATATTTGGAAATATCAATTTCATTTGTTATATAGAAAACATTTTACATCATAACACTCACAGACTAAGCTTTCAAATGACAAGCAAAACAAAGTGACTATGACATATTCATTTTGAAAGAAATCTGATTTTCTCACATTTTATCTAAATTAGGCATGAAATGACATCTTTCAGTTTCCTATTTTCATTCAGCATTGTCTGTACAGCCCTAAAAGTAATAAATATCGACAGGAATTTCAATTTTCTTTAAAATGATATATAAATTTGTTATCCTACTACGAATACTTACAGAAATAATGCTTTTTAAAGTTGGTCGTATTTGCATTGAACATTGTCTACGGACTGGACACTTTTACAATGATTACAGTTCAACGGTATTAATATCATATTTACTTGACAATAAACAGCACCAAAACTTTTCATTTTTAAGAGAATAAACTTTAAACAAGAAAAACTACAAATTTCGAGCAGTTATTGAACTGTTGAATAGACATTCGGACAAACGGACAGACGACGGACTTTGATAGCTCTCAATAACTTTACTAGAAGACTATAAGGTCAGATGAGCTACAAATACTTAGCTCTTGTTTAAGACACAAACATTTAAATTCACATATCAATTTAAACTTAAAAATGCAGCACTAATTATTCAAATGAACATAAATGTTACCATTTCGTGAACAAGACTGTACGCCTGTACTAAAAGAGCATGGAAAAACATTACGACAAAAGATGGGGGTGCTAGCATAACAGATTATTTCTAATTTTTCATCAATATCTTCTTTGCTATGTTTTTATTCACGATTCCAACTTGACGATAATATATTTTATCGTCGTCTGCAGCAAAAGTCAAAGTTGTGACATTTTGGGAAGTTGTAAATATAATAGCGTTTATGGGAGTTGGACTTTTAATTGAGATATGGTAGAAAATACAGGGGGGGGGGGGGGGGGGGGGAGGACACTGTCGGTAAATAGTATATTCAATATGCTATTTATTTGCCTTTGGTGTTTCAAATTTTTTCTCCTTTTCTCTTTTAGAGACCTAAAAATCAGGAAACACTTACCAATTTAGATAATTTAATATCAAAAGTTTAATTTAATAGGATGGAAGGGTTAAGAAAGCAAAATATGATGTTTATCAGCATTAAATTGGTTTTTTACCTCAATGTACAGTACCCAATTTGGATAATGGTTCGTGGGAAGATTTTTTTTTTATTGTTATCGACTGTTGGATGCCAACAATAATGAAATACGCGTAAATAATGATGATTAAAATGTGGCATGAATACTAATAATATCTGTTATGAAATTCTGTCTTGTCTGTAGACGTATTTATTTTTGCCCGTGAGCCACTATTTGACCTTATTTTCACTTAAAATACATTTTTTTCAAGGAAAAGCACAATCATTTAGCAGAAACATGTCTACAATATCAGCTAACAAAGACTGTCCATTTAAGAAGCTATTTTACACCTGACTACGGACAAGACATTTTGACTACGGACAAGACATTTCTGTTATTGTACATAAAAATATCTCAAATTTCGCTGTGGTCTGTATTTTGTCATGCAATTCATTTACGGTAGAGATTGTGCATCATGGAATGGATAACGTACACGGACAAAATAGTCTCGATTCTTGTTAGATATTTTGCAACAACATTTTTATTGCTGCGCCAATTTACAAAAGTTTTGTTGCATGTACCCCGCCTTATTCAGCTCTTTCATCAGATGTATGACGTAGTAGAAAACTTTTGGTGCTTTACTTACACCAAACTGCTTGAAAATTGGCGTAGAAATAAGTAAGTATAATTGTACAATTTCTAATCCGAAGCAAGACAGACTTGTCTGTAGTCGTTACCCATCCCATAATGCACTATACCGTGTTCATTCAAAATAATGCTTATTATGACAATGATTACGGCAATCCGCCAAAGGTGAATACAAACGTATGCATGATCAACTTAGACTGATCACCGCCCCTGAAATCTAACTACGTGGATTTAGGGACATTCAGTTAAAAAAGGGGGAAAAGTTAGGTTCAATATTTTCATGCAAAGATGTATACTGAGAGGCAAAAGAAAGTATACACGTTTTGTTTGTCACTATCTCTCTTAATTTCTATCGTATTGACACAAAAATGTACTATTCATTTCTACCTGTAAACCAATAATACAGTGTTGATAAATTTAACCTGAAAATGCTTTACGACCTATACTCTTGCTACATGCATATTTTGCAAACATTGTACTTGCGACTTTGTGGAGCATTAAATGTTGCCGTTAATCCGTATTTGATTTCTTTATTCTTTACATAGGCGTAGGAAGGGGGCAGGGGGACCTGCCCCCCAATAATTTGAAAAAGGGGTCTGCCCCCCCCCCCCCCCCTATGGCCCCCATAAAACAACCATTTTTCCATTTACTAGAACGTTTGCCCCCCCCCCCCCCCCCAATATTACAAACCTTCCTACGCTACTGCTTTATAACAACAAATCACAACGGTGAATTTTCTCTAACATTATAGTACATGTAACCCAGTTCTCGGTGCCTGGAAGAAATCGATAAATAAGCCACGTTTTTGCATTAAGACCCATTTTTCTATGACGCAGCATGATATGAAAGCAATTTGACATAATATACGCTTAGTCAGGTGTCTAGAAACATTCTATGTTAATTTAAATAAAAAAAAAACGTCGATAAATTTAGAAGGGGTAATTTCAGATAGCTTGTTTTCCCTTTTGCCATGACGCATCGTAATATGGAAAATCCCTGAGAATGTACGCACGGTCCTAGGTGATTCGGAACTTTCTGTGAAAATGATATCCAAATCCTTTAATAAATGTAGGAGTTTTGTCACATTTAATTAATTGATTATATTCCCTTTTCCGTGACGCTGTATGATATGCAAAAAACCTTTGCAACGGAAGATAGAACAGATGCACGGATAGGCGGAGAAGGTTACAGCAATAAACGACCACCTTCGGGGCGATTAAACGTCGTACACTTCGTATACTTATTTTTGCCTCTAAGTATATTTTCCAAAACATCAACACTTAAGGCGCGTCCTTGTGTTAGCAATTTTATGAGAAAGAAACTTGATACAATGCTTTGATACATTTTATCTTAAAATGAGATACATATCATTTACCTATATAAAAAAGAAAGGATAACTTACATGTCGTCATTAGGGCGGGGACTTCGAAATATTAGCCAAAGGTTATGGTAGTTCGTTCTAATTCACATGGTTTTCTGTTACCAAACTAACTTAGTGAGGCACTATTCAGTAACAAATTTCATGATATCGACTTAAGGTAGTTCACCCCTAATGAAATTCATGTTATGCCGCAAATATTCGGACGATGTCGTAAACACGTTGGAACGTTCCACCACCAGGGGATTTCCTAGATGCTTTTAAACGCAAATCAGTAGATAGATTTGTATCGTATTTGAAACGCCTCTTCTCAAAACTGAGGATATGAGAAAATTTCAGACATATAAGTTATACTGAGCGTCACTACAAAGTTAACAGCAACATTTTAACACCAATATCATTTCATATTTTTATATATAACAAAAAAGTTGCTTAATATACTAGGGGAAAAAAGAAACGCAACAACTATTTTTTGTTATTTCTCTTAATTCTTTTATGTTATTGAGTCAAAGTTTATTACTGATTTTTACAGGGAAGTGTATCTTGATATTGATCTTTGTGTTTACGTTAGAACCTGTCTTACCTGTGAGATAACGTCAAAATAGATGTTTACACGTTTCTCACGTTCAAACCTTTAAATACCCAAGCTTTACATAAAACTCTTTCGATTTGTGTAGATGCACGTCGACTCGACAAAAGGCAATGATTTTTGTTTGGATTTAATCCCTCGTACCATTTTGCAACTTATTCAAAGACGTCATCCGTCAGCAATTGTGATGTTTACGAATGGAACATCTCAGCCTGCAATTGTTGCTGACTTTGGAGTACATCGGTTGACAAAATATTGCTCGAGATAACTTCTTAGAACAAACGGAACAACTGACGGCCACCAGAAAAGCGTTCGTCTACGTCTAACGTCAAGGCACCAGGACCATAACGTTCGCTTATTTTACCTACGGAAAGGAATTCTGTTATCAAGAAAAACTGTTTATGCTATTCATGAACAGTACAGCAATCAAATTTGAGCCAGGAATCGTTAACGTCATATTGGATTGCGTGCAAGAACGCATTAAACATTGACGCCGAATCGCTCTCATTTAAATGCATATTTAAGGCACGTGCAACCTGTGACCTTGATGAAATGTTGACACTAGAAAGTCAAATGATGAAGTCTTACTATGCATTGAAAAAAGTATTCGAACTAGGGTGATTTTGGGAAAGACGAAAACAAAACGTATGATCATATTTATTTTTTGTTGCGTTTCTTTTTTCCTTTAGTATACATCAACTATGAAGTGCTGGGAAAACATAAACATTGGGTTTTAATCAGTTGTTAAGAGCAAACGTCTTATTTTTCTGACTTGAAGAAACTTACCTGAAAATGAAGTCACTAACATCAATAGCGAATATGACCACCGTTTGCAAGGATAAGTGCAGTGATTCTGTGCCGCATACTTTTTCTCGCGCTGCATACGTTATTTGGGGATGGTTTGCCTTTCTTCTTCAATAGTCTTGATGAGTTGCTGCCGTTTTCCGATATGACGTCAACCGTCAAACACCACACGTCCTAATTGGTCACACACATGCTCTGCAGGATTGAAATCGGACGAGAAGGCCAGACAAGGAAGTGGATTGACAATATAGAGTCTTAAGACACCCTAAGTCTACCTTGCAGAATAAGGTCGATCGTTGATGTAATGGAAAACATTAATATCACCGTACATCGTTCAGGACGGACAAAAACATGGTCTCAAGAAGTTGTCAACATAACGTTTCGTCGTAAACTTCCATCAACAACAACGAGTTGTGTGTTCTACACTGACCATGATTATAAAGTAACGCAACACTTATTCAAAATCAAATATCTAAAAACACATACATTTTAAGATATTTTTGTTTTAACATCATCTGTAACATTTCATCCAACGGTGAACGAAAAATCATAGGAATGTAAAGACATTAACGGACTAAAAAATTCAACAATAAGACACCTGGTGTAGATTCAAAAGTCACAAACAAATTCATAGAAATAATCACCCCTTGCATTTATCAACAACTGTTATTTGAAGTAATATGATATTAAGGAATGATAGTTCACACTCCTTATTCGTTTGCAATTCAAACACGTTTGTTGAAGAATAAGGACTACCAGAAACGGACATGTTTAGACCATCGCAAAAGTGTTTGATAACAGACATGTCCTGGAAAAAATGACAGTAGCATTGTTTTGAAGCATGAACCGTCGTATTAAAGCAGCAGTGTGTACAGGAGCGCCATTTTGTTGTAACAAGATAGTGCCTGTTATCACATGATGGCAATGACAACAGGGCGCAGCACTTTGTCAACATACATAAAAGTATCGACATTAGCATTTTCATCAAAGTCAAAAGTTTTGTCCTTACAAACTCTGTAATTCTTGCTTTTAGCGGGCATCTGGAGGATAGACCTGCAGCTCTAAACCTAGATCAGACCGTCTTCGGATGGATATTACGTCTCAAATAGCGAAAGTTATCCAAAAATGTAGGCAACAACAAATATCAAACTTTTGCTACTGGTTGAACCATTCATTTGCGACGACTTATCCATGTTTGCCACTGTCTATTCTTGTGGGATTTGAGGATATTAGGAATCCCTTTGGCTTACATCCTACATTCTAATAGTAAATGACTCGCTCATCTGGGTCCATCCTAAAGACACGCACTAGCTATAAAATGGCATTGCAGCATTGAAGATAATTTTTATGCCAAGCGTTTTGGCCCCTGTCTCTGGAGTATTCTAGAACGCAACATTCAAATGGCCTCCGGATGGCTGGTTTCCGGAAGTCATGCCATACTGCTTAGTGCGCTCAATGACAATTTTAACTGACGACTCAATATCGTTAAAGCAATTTTTGAAGATCGTGTTTTCATTCGCAAGACGTCAGGACGTGTTTAATGTAATTTACAAAGGAGCGTAATTCTGCCATGTTCGTTGGAAATTTTGCATTTTATAAGAAATTGCTTTCATAAAACTTCGTTGAAGACTCTAGAAAGCACAAGTTTAGATCCTAGTATGTTTTCCTCATTATCTTATTGGATCTGAATGTGTCTTTTTGCTGAATGATTAACCCATTACCAAACAGTGACTCTTCTTGATTCCCCGTAAGATAATGATTTTGAAAACATTGTGAAAAATGAAGAAATGACTATAACAAACACTTTTCTCGCTTCCCACGATGTTTTCTTCTAAAAAAGAACAAATATATGTAACTCCATTCAGTTGGAAATGTTGTCTGCAATATCTTTTAATTGGGCTAGTCTAAATTTTTGCTTTCTGGTTATGAGTTAATCCGACATGTATAGCAACTGTCTTTATTATGGGCTACTTTCATATGCAGACGTTAATACCCCCTCACACATACCTGGCGACCTTACTGCGTCCTTAATGCGACCTTGCTACGACCCAGGACGCAGCACAGTCGCCATGGACGCAGCAGGGACGCAGTAATGTCATAACAAGGACCCCAAAGACGCACAAGGACGCAGACCGTCGGCGACTATTTTGTACATGCACAAAACAGTCGCAGAACAAATGTGTTCTTACTGCGTCCTGGTTAGATCGTCGTGGGATCTTAGTGGAGTCGCCATAGTCGCAGCAGCATCGTAGTAAGGACGTAATAAGAACGCAATAGACGTTGTACACTCGCACTAAGGACGACGTAGAGTCGCCGATGAAATTACAAGAAATTGCTCATTTCACACTATATTGTCTACCAAAAAATACAAAAAATGTAATAATTCATTCACATAAAAAAACGTATGCAAAAATCTTTGAATTTGGATCAGTATAAGATTTTGCCTTTGGTAAACAGGCCAGCTTCATTGATAACTTAATTTATCTGAATCGGCGACTGGGTCAACTTGTAGCACTTTAGAGGCCCCGCTCGTTTGCCTCGTCCGCCTCTCATCTTCGGAATAATATGGATGATTTTAAACAAACGATTATTCTATTTCTTTAATGCAAAAAATAGACAAAATGCAAAAATTTTATGACAGATTTTCTTAAAGCGCGTCATTTTGCACGTGACTGCTATGCAACGCGTATGATGACGTCACTTATTTGGCCCGGCTTATATGACGTCAGATAGGGTGAAATGAACGAAAGCGGGGCACAAGTTTTTGATAATTTCACTTGAAAGGCGATGAGTTTATCAAAATGGTAATCTACCGTTATTTCCCGATAATACACCGAAAATCATTAAAGAAAGTGTATTTATGCGTATGGATGCAGGTATATTAAAAATGTACTCAATATCCATTAAAAATATATTTTGTCTGAAATATTATGAAAATTTGGGGTTGCGTATCTTTTTTGTTCTAGTATATAAACAAGCTGAACACACCCATTGCAGTTTCTATATAATACGATATCCAACTGATTTTCAGCATTTAATCCCATATTTTTCGACTTCAAGATAATTGCTATTAAAGTCACAAGTTTCCACACTTTTTTGCCTTTTCCCACAATTTTGCTAAATCATCACGTGTCATTTTGTGGATTGTTATCACTTTCTTATTGAACACACACGGTCTCATTTTGTCCGCGTTTTTTGCATGAAAGCCCCTGAATCGTATGGGCATGATGTCGAGTTTCCGTACAATCATGCCGAGGTATATATCCTCCCAGACGAAGTATGGTGTATGATGTGAGAGTGTGAGGATCGTGGACACTAGATTCATGGAGACTATATATCCACTACCCAGGCAGTAACGAGGATAATAGCTGTACGGGTATACTTCAACCGGAGTGAACCATTTAGAGGAGGAAGTTCTATTTGGATTTATAGGGTGTCTACAAAACCCACCGATTAACTGTTTGGGCACCGCCGACATTAATTGTGTAAGAAGACCAACGTTGATAAAGGTATCGTCATCAGTCTTCATCACGTATCTAGCAGTCTGACAGTATTGTGAGGCCCATTTAAACGTCAACATGGTTTTATATGTAAGATTCTCGTAAGATTCTACAAAGTCATACTGAAGAACGTCCTTGTATTTGTTACTTTCTGCACGAATTGCGACGTTCTCTGACTTATTTCCACCATTTCCAAACACAAATAAACATTGTATACGTTTACCATCACATTTTGAAGCCCATGTTTTTCTGATTGTGGTCCGGACTAAACGATCAGAAGGTCTGGAGTGTATCATTATGAGGAGAGTCAGTTTACTTTTACATGCAGAAGTTGGGCTAATTAACAAAACAAAGTCAAAATCAAAACAGTTATCACACACAAACGCTTCATTTGATGAACCATTAAATTGTTCATTATAATACTTTTCTGATTCATTTTTTGCTGCTAATGGCATCGACCAGTCCTTTATTTTGAATCCTTTTCGTACCTTAGCTACGTTTTTGGGAATTATTTTTGGAGCTGGCGGTACTGCAGATAAAGGCCCATTAAACATGGATGACAAAAAGGCAACAAAAGCTAGTATTATAAGTAGACCACAGACTGAAGGGTTCCGGTTCCATCTGAATGGTGAGAGTATACACAGACACTTGTACCGCCTCATCTTGGTGTGTGTGAATGTTTTGTTAGTCTCTAATTCTGTCCATCTGATGTATACAACTATTCGTCAGATTTATGAATGCTGGATTCCTCTCATCTACATCCTGAAATATATAATAGGGAACAATTATTTCCAGTTTAACCGTGACGTAATTTCGGACAAACAAATATTTTGTGGGTGTTGCTGTAAAATCTCGTAACTACGGCTTGATTTAAGCCGTAGTTACGAGTTTGTATAACGACACCGAATGTTTATTAATATATAACAATAAATCAAGTTTATTTTTAGCAAAAAGTTCGTTGCTATTCAGGTAATCGTAAACCCTTTCCCAAACGGAAAAAATGGACTGTTCTAATTTGAAATAAGTTGCAGGTGACAAAAATGCATTTCTGTTTGTATGGAACTCTTAGAAAATAGCTTATTATTGAGATTATTAGATTATTGAGACAAAAGGGGAATGCTCATTAGCGTTTTCTTCTTTTGCATCAGTGTGTTCCGAAGTTTATTCATGTAGGGATGTCAAAACCAAGGCCTCGTATTATCAACGATCTTACGACCACATTTTTGAGTTAAACTCTGTAACAAATCACCTGATTGCACGAGAAATCAGATTGGGCCAATCAGGTTGGTTGTTACAAGTAGTTACGCAAAAATAATCGAACGATCGTTGATAATACGGGTCCCATGTTTTGTTTCGTAAATCATTCAATAGACGATTTTGGTGAATGATGGTAAAGAAAAAAATAACACAATTTGTTCCGAGTATTGTCCCTTTTATAGTCAGAAAAGTTTATGCTAATGTGACATATATATAGACTTAAGGTTTGGTCACATACAGTACTTCGTCCACACCACGTCCATATTGCGCCCAAAATATACTGTGCGACTGACCATTTCTGGACATGCTCTTCCGGTCGTGTTGTGGCCAAGAAATTGTTTATGTGAACAAGCCTTTATTTGAACTGCATCTGTTCTCGTTTATACGATCTTTCGTTAATTTGAACACTGCTCCACTATTAAAGCTGCTTCAGACCTCAAAATTGTGACAATTTAAGGTATACAGCCCATCATTAAGGGGAAATGCTCCAGTTTCCTAAAAATTTTTCCCAATAATAGAATTTATCCATATTTTGTATGTTGAAATTACATGTTATTACCAATTGAAAAATAAAATAAAAATGGGTGGTCAGCGATCTTGTTTGAATTTTATTGGCATTCGTATCACATAACCCTACATCGAAAAAATGCACAATTTCTTGCACCTGTGCAAGGTCACTAAAATGCTAATAAAAAGCTGCATATTCATCGTTTAGTCCCGAAAACGGATTTAAAGTAACGTCTTACATTTATTACAAACAGAAAACCCAAAATATGTGCTATTATAAATGCGTAAATTATAAAACAGCATGCTCACGTGTTCGGTTAGATCAACAAAGCTGGAGTGTTTTATGTCAAAATTTGCATATTTTTGGAAATTTTTCAAGTTCTACATAATAGAATTTGATAAAACTCCCTCATTGTATAAAGCTACATGTCCTGGTAATAATTCAAAAAGAAAATGTATAGGTCAGCGCACTTATTAGTGAATTACGGCAATTTTTATCAGCTACACATGAATAAAATGACGCAAAACAGTGGTAACTGCATACACACTTACGACTGTCTTGCTCTAAATAATCCATTTCCATCTTGAGGAAATCAGTTTCGCATAATAAAATACACTTTTACCGTCGAAAATGGTAAATTGTAATGATGTATTATATTATTGAAAATCTGGTAGCGAAACATATTGGTACGAAAAATTTAAATTACTACAGTAAAGTCCGAGTGTTCCGAAAAACTGGAGCATTCCCCCTTAAAAACAACAATTTCTAGCCATACCAAATGCATCAAATCACACAAACTTGTAAATATACTTCACATAAGTTGATTCAATGTTCCAGATTTCAAGATAATGCTTCAAGAAGAAAAAAATTTACAAATATTATTTTACTCTATATTCATATGCAAGGGAGGTAATTTTGAGCATTTTTGTCAAATATTTCCATAAGTATGCATTCATTCAAAATTCTAAACCATTCAAAATGCTTATGTTTTTTGCAATGGAAATGTAACACAGTTTATGAATTATGGACACTTTTCAAATTTCATCTCTGGCTCTTTAGTGCTAATGATGTGTTGCGAACCTGAATATGGAATCCAATGCCAAACCATTTGAAAGATTACAGCTATGTATCACAGTTTACAATTCTTAAAGAAGAATTAATGAAATTTTAGAATTAAACTCCATTCTTGAATGAATGTATTCTGTCTCTTACGGAGTCGGTGTTCTAGATTGTAGTGATGAACAGTATAATGGCGCTAAAACCCATTTCCGCACATTCACGCTTTTAGACACCTCACATGATAGATACTTTGGAAAACATTGTGAAAAATGAAGAAATTGCTTGTGACAAGCAATTTCTTCATTTTCCAGAACGTTTTCCACACAAAACGAACCAAAAATGTAAAATTTCATGTACACAAAAATTTTCGTCTACTTAATTTTTCAATTTTTGGCAATCTATTTTTTTTTCAGTTTTGGAAAGGGTTAAAGAAAACGTTATGTTGTACATGTTTTATTGTGTAAATCGATCACACCACCGCTTTTTGTCCTATTTCTATTTAGTTTCAAGTCGTTATATTGAAAAATAGCCCTTATGATATCGTAAACTTTTGTTCCTGAGTGCAGGCAGATCTATGCTGATCTCGGGATTTGCTCTAGGTTAAGAAGAAGCTATTAAAGAACGAAATGGATGTTGATCAGGCAGATTTGGATCTATGTGTGTCTAAGATATCATAGTGAATCCGCCTTTACCAGAATCTAGAGTGATTTCCCTTGATAGTTAACTATTATAGGCTATACCTCATTTTACTTTAGTTTTCATATTTCGTCGGTGTAAATGCAAAACCTCGTATGTCGATTTTTGCGATTTTCAAAGTCAAATCTTGTGTGCCCAGTTAATACAATTCTCGCAGGTTTTGAGGTATTTTTACTGATCAGTTTTAATGACACATTATTTGTGAACAATATGTCCAAATTTCAAGTAAATACTTTCAGTTTGGGAAAAGTTATTACATTTTCCCCGTCCCTTTAACATTTTCCCAAAACGAGATACGAGGTTTTGCATTTACAACGACGATTTGCAATGTCTTATGATACACATTAAACTCGAAGTGAGGAAGTCTGATTAAAAGTATGAAACAATTATATAAAATTGTTAATTCGTTTCAAACAAGGACATGCGGCATAGCATTATCTATGAATTGAAAATAAACCCATTAAAATTACATTCTGAAAAAAAAGCTGTTTTCTACAGTTTACAAATGATTTATATTTATCTAGAAAAGAGCAAAAATTAGTATCAATTTTTTTGCTTATATGATGTCAGATGATTAGAATCAACACTATTTCTATATGCGCTTAAAGACACTTCTAACGCAACACTTACATTTTTCATCATAATTAAATAAATGATGCTGTATATTCTATGAATTTTTCAGCAAATATAAATCAACTACGTTTACATGTTTTCTGTAAACTTCATCAAAATCGATTGATCCGAACATAAAAATATTTATGTTTTTCACTAAGACTCAAATATGAAAAGTCACAAAACCCCAGGCAATTACAGAATTCAATAGCATCAAAGCAGTGTCACCAAATCATGCGCATATCTTGAACCACTGCTTCATAACATGCTTTTACGTGCGGAGCAATACTAGAATTCAGTTGCACATATTTTGTTATTTATGTTGTTTAGTTTTTGTACGTGTTAGCATTGGACAAAATTATCGAGTTTGTTACCAGATATTAGGTTTTCGCTTTTTTGAGACAAGAAATTTTCAACAACTGGAACAGGAACTTACTCGCAAAAGGGACGAGTTAAGAATTATCACGCAAAGATTCATCATCAATTATGCCTTATCAATGAGAAGGGGATGTCCTCGTGTCATTTAAGTCCATGACGGACACACAAAATGTTACCAGAATTTCATAAACTTTACTGCTGTTACATGAATAACATGAATTTACGTTATCATCTCGCGCAGCTTTTTTGCGACTTTTTGTTTTCTAGTCATATTATATGAACTGGAATTGTAACCATTTCTACTCAATGCTTCTGTATAAAAAATACAGATATTATGCAATTGTGGATGAATTAAATTTGTTGAAAAAATGATGAAAAATGATTAATTAAATTTCAAGTTTTTACCAAAAAGGTAGGTGTTGCGTTAGAAGTGTCTTTAAGTGTAGACATATAGAGTAAAATCAAACCGGAACTACCCAGTAGATACAAGGGAGTTAATCCGATAAATAACTCTTTCGAACCTGGACTGTCCCATTGTGATTGAAATAGCTCATAGGGTTTTAGGTTTAATCGGTGGATTTTTTCCGAACGAATTGCTTTTTATGATAACAAAAATTAATGCTAGAAAAGAATTGAATGCATTTCATTTTTTAATTGAACATGTATTTCCATAGAAGAAATATTTTCATTTAAAAATATTGACCACGTACGCCAATTGTATTTCAATAAACTATTGCACATATTCTAAATAAGCTATACATGCCATTTTATGAGACAAGCCTAAAAACCAGAGGAGCGATACACTGCCATCTTAACCCTTTTGTTTGAATTACTTCAAACCATTATGGTCCGAACAGGATGAAAAGTAAAAGTATGGTTTATAGTATATATTCATTCATTAATTTTTCAATTATATCCAAGGATTCTTGATAATGGTTAAATTGCTCGTGTAAAACGGAATAATACAATAGGGAACGATTTTATCCAGTTAACTCTGACCTAATTTCAGACAAACAATAGTATTTCCGTATGTGTTGTCATGAAATCTCGCACCTACGGCTTGATTCAAGCCGTAGTTATGAGATTTTATAACAACACTTACGGTTTATCAATACATTTATAACAGGAAACAAGGTCTATTTTAGCACAAATTGCATTGCAATTTAAAAGCACGCATGATAAAGTTTCATGTAATCATATCATAACCATGTTGTTAAAAAGCACCGAGCTACACCGTGTTTCTGTACTCTGTAGTCAGTATTACCACTGTGAGATGATGAATGATATGTGTGACAGGTTTATCTGTACAAGTTACCAACAAGACAACATTAATCAATCATGCCCAGCTTCATGATTAACCTATATTGACATGTGTACTCCTCTTACCACTTCAACAACAAATCGCATTTACATATCGTCGAATTTCAACAAAAACGCTCGTAACTGCAGCTTGTTTTAAGCTGCAGCAACGATATGCTTGCTTAACTTCTCGAATTCGTCTTAACTTTAACTTAGTTTATAAAAATTCTGTCAGATCGTGACATGCTTTTTCGTAATGTTATTCCTAGGACAGAGTTTATATCTAACCTTTAATGATAAATAAAGGGAAAAAGAAAAAAATCCAAACATTCAACAAAATCTCACTTAGTTTTACAAAATATTCATTTTCTTCATTTGGCACCAACGTACAACTCATTTCAAATACGACTAGTCACAATGTTCCCGGTTTTGGAAAGGGTGTATCAAAGAAATTTATCGGAACTGAATAAAAAACATTTAAATGCTCTATTCCCAACATTGAACAGTAATAATTAAGAAAAAAAAACCACACACTTCAGTCCGACAGAAAAATCACTTGACCTGGAAAATGTTTTGCTGTTTCTGAAAGCTATGGTGTAGTAATAAAAATGGCGGGTATTACTTTGGTAACCTTGAGCAATTCTTAAAAATCAAGATGACGTCCAAGATGGCCGAATCTCATAGAATACGATCATATATCTATTCAAATGGATACATCTATGGCATAAAGTTATTAATAACATGTTCAGAAATGTTTAGAAAGCACCTTTGATGAAAATAAAGAGTGATTTTTCTAATATCTAGTGGTATTTCTACCAAGATCTGGCGAATTTGTAAAATCTTACCCCACCTACCAAATTTTACATAGAAAAATAATGTTTCGTGTAACACTGTTATCATTTCCTTTATTCTTTTTTAAATAACTACTCTGATTTAAAACAAATATTTTCTATTTAAATTAAGATTATGACATTAAATATTTTCTATTTAAATTAAGATTTTGACATTAAATATTTTACTATGAAACAGACAAAATTGCATCTCGAAGATTTCAAAATGGCATCCAAGATGGAGGAAAAATTATTTCTTACAAAATAACAAGTATAATTCATTGTCTTTTGATTGGAACGTTTTTAGCATGATATATAAAACAGAAATTATGTGAGTATATTTGTTAATGTGTAGTATCAGCAGCTTAATGTATTCACTATTTACATACAGAAAAAGAAGGTCCTTTATTTAACCCCACCCACTCCAATTTTCAATTGTTGAAACTCTTTCCAATCTGAAAAGATCCTTACAGACTTCAGGAAATTATATTCAAAATCGATTTAGCAGAGATTCCTACACAATTAAATACGATTTTACTATGATAGCAGACAGAAAAAAACCATGCCTCAACATCTTTGGTGGGTGGTCTATTAAGCTTAAAACTCATACATGTATATCTTTACGTCAAAAATAGTGTAAAACAAAAACTCTTACGCACCATAAAAGCATTGTAGATGAAAGTCGAAATTACAAAACGGGTAAAGGTGTTGGAAAGGCGTCCCCTCCCTGAAAAAAAATAGACAAAGAATCGCCAAATTGCACAATTTTCGGCGCATCTTAATCTATTTATTTAGACCCGATTTATTTATATGGAAATGTAGTGAAAATTCCTTTGGAAATTATATCTATCGTAGAAATTATATTTCTTTTACAGTTTTGTTTCGTTTGGGGTCATACTTATGTAGTTTTTTGTCATGATATTCCGCGCACGTATCTACAATGTATCGGTCGCCGACTACCCATGAAATGCGAAGCGGTCATTTATATTGGCCGGTCAGCAGCAACAGCACTATATACGACCGACTTTACTTCAAACTATAGTTCCAGTCAAAGTTACAAGCGAACACTAATATCCCGAGCTGTTTGACGTCATTGCGGCAGCAATAGTCTGTCCATCCTCATACCCATAGCCAGAAAACTGGACCATTATAATCGGGTGAAAGCAGCAGACCAATCAATGCTGATGTCACCAAAGCTATCGATTAATTGGATGAACTTTTACGCGGAGGTGAATCCAACATACGTTGGTGAATCCAATAGTACTTGGAGTGAATCCAGCAGTACGTGGGGGTAAATCCAACAGTACATGGGTGAATCCAACAGTACATGGGTGAATCCAACAGTACATGGGTGAATCCAACTGTACATGGGTGAATCCAACAGTACATGGCTGAATCCAACATTACGTGGGGTGAATCCAACAGTACATGGGTTGAATCCAACAGTACATGGGGTGAATCCAACAGTACATGGGGTGAATCCAACAGTACGTGGGTGAATCCAACAGTACATGGGTGAATCCAACAGTACATGGGTGGATCCAACAGTACATGGGTGAATCCAACAGTACATGGGTGAATCCAACAGTACTTGGGTGAATCCAACAGTACATGGGTGAATCCAACAGTACGTGGAGAGAATTCTACAGTACATGAGTTGAATCCAACAGTACATGGGTTGAATCCAACAGTACATAGAGTGAATCCAACAGTACATAGGTGAATCCAACAGTACATGGGTGAATCCAACAGTACATGGGTGACTCCAACAGTACGTGGGGTGAATTCTACAGTACATGGGGTAAATCCAACAGTACATAGGGTGAATCCAACAGTACATGGGTTGAATCCAACAGTACATGGGGTAAATCCAACAGTAAATGGGTGAATCCAACAGCACATGGGATGAATACAATAGTACATAGGGTGAATCCAACAGTACATGGATGAATCCAACAGTACTTGAGGTGAATTCAACAGTACGTGGAAGTGAATCCAACAGTACATAGGGTGAATCCAACAGTACATGGGTTGAATCCAACAGTACATGGGGTGAATCCAACATTATATGGAGTGAATCCAACAGTACATAGGGTGAATCCAACAGTACATGGGTTGAATCCAACAGTACATGGGTTGAATCCAACAGTAGCAATCATTGACTAAGTTGCCAGTCTAAAATTTCCAGTATACATTTTTTCCGAGCAGACTGATTTGACGCATCACTTTATCCTATTTTGGCTTAATCACTTCGCAGTGTGCATACCTCTTTAATCCTGTCGCCAAAAAGTAGCAAGCAGAAAATTACAAGAAATACTACATTTACAACAAAATAAGGTTTACTTTTAGTCTCAATTTCATCGAATAAAAGATTTTAGTCAAATCTGATTATTCACTTTACTTGAAGCAAGCGTGTGTGAAGCAACTGAGCCGCGTGACAGTATGCACCACGTGTATGCAATTTATGTGCGCTGATATCGTGAAAGTAGTTAGCCCAGAATGGCCAAACGAGATAGATGATAATCGACTTAGGCGGCATCTATTGGTAGATATTGCAGTAGCGATATCAAAAGATGGAATCAGGGGAGGCAACCACCCTTGTTCACTTTCATGACAAAATGTCAAAGCTACCTTTCATTTTTAATTTCTAACCAGTTTTGACAAGTGGAATTAGGAGTTCCAATAGCCTGCTTTAGTGTGAATATGAGCGTATTAGATTATCTATTAACACATTTATGCGCAACAACTTGAAACATGAAATCAAGTGACAGAAATGGGGAGGTAATCGGCAAATTTCAAACATCAATAACTTCCTTATTTTTCAATTAATTGTAAAAATAAACAGTTAAAGTTTTCTTAGACCTTACATATAGCAACCAAACCAGATGATCTGATTGATTTTACAAAACTAATTTTCCTTTGATAATGCCACCAGCAGTACGCAGGGTCAATTCAACATTACATGGGGTGAATCCAACAGTATATGGGTTGAATCAGACAGTACATGGGGTGAATCCAACAGTATATGGGGTGAATCCAACAGTACATGGGTTGAATCAGACAGTACATGGGGTGAATCCAACAGTATATGGGGTAAATCCAACAGTACATGGGGTGAATCCAACAGTACATGGGGTGAATCCAACAGTACGTGGGTTGAATCCAACAGTACATGGGGTGAATCCAGCAGTACATGGGTGAATCCAACAGTATGTGGGTTGAATCCAATAGTACGTGTGGTGAATCCAAAAGTACATGGGTGAATCCAATAATACGTGGAGTGAATTCAACAGTACATGGGGTGAATCCAAAAGTACATGGGTGAATCCAACAGTACATGGGGTGAATACAACAGTACATGGGGTGAATCCAAAAGTACGTGGGTGAAACCAACAGTACCTGGGGTGAATCCAAAAGGCCATGGAGGTGAATCCAACAGTACATGGGTGAATCCAACAATACATGGAGTGAATTCAACAGTACATGGGGTGAATCCAACAATATATGGGTGAATCCAACAGTACATGGGTGAATCCAACAGTACATGGGTGACTCCAACAGTACGTGGGGTGAATTCTACAGTACATGGGGTAAATCCAACAGTACATAGGGTGAATCCAACAGTACATGGGTTGAATCCAACAGTACATGGGGTGAATCCAACAGTAAATGGGTGAATCCAACAGTACGTGGGGTGAATCCAACAGTACATGGGGTGAATCCAACAGTACGTGGAGGTGAATCCAACAGCACATGGGGTGAATACAATAGTACATAGGGTGAATCAACAGTACGTGGGTGAAACCAACAGTACGTGAGGTGAATACAACAGTACATGGGATGAATCCAACAGTACATGGATGAATCCAACAGTACATGGGTGAATCCAACAGTACATGGGGTGAATACAACAGTACATGGAGGTAAACACAACAGTACATGGAGGTGAATACAACAGTACATAGGTGAATTCTACAGTACATGGGGTGAATACAACAGTACGTGGGTGAAACCAACAGTACATGGGGTGAATCCAACAGTACATGGAGGTGAATACAACAGTACGTGGGTGAAACCAACAGTACATGGGGTGAATCCAACAGTACATGGGGTGAATACAACAGTACATGGAGGTGAATACAACAGTACGTGGGTGAAACCAACAGTACATGGGTGAATACAACAGTACATGGGGTGAATACAACAGTACATGGGTGAATACAACAGTACACGGGGTGAATCCAACAGTACGTGGGTGAAACCAACAGTAAGTAGAGTGAATCCAACAGTACATGGGGTGAATACAACAGTACATGGGTGAATACAACAGTACATGGGGCGAATCCAACAGTACGTGGGTGAAACCAACAGTACATGGGGTGAATCCAACAGTACATGGGGTGAATACAACAGTACATGGGTGAATACAACAGTACATGGGGTGAATACAACAGTACATGGGGTGAATACAACAGTACGTGGGTGAATACAACAGTACATGAATACAACAGTACGTGGGTGAAACCAACAGTACGTAGAGTGAATCCAACAGTACATGGAGGTGAATACAACAGTGCATGGGTGAATACAACAGTACACGGGGTGAATCCAACAGTACGTGGGTGAATCCAACAGTACATGGGGTGAATACAACAGTACATGGAGGTGAATACAACAGTACGTGGGTGAAACCAACAGTACATGGGGTGAATCCAACAGTACATGGAGGTGAATACAACAGTACGTGGGTGAAACCAACAGTACATGGGTGAATACAACAGTACATGGGGTGAATACAACAGTACATGGGTGAATACAACAGTACACGGGGTGAATCCAACAGTACGTGGGTGAAACCAACAGTGAGTAGAGTGAATCCAACAGTACATGGGGTGAATACAACAGTACATGGGTGAATACAACAGTACATGGGGCGAATCCAACAGTACGTGGGTGAAACCAACAGTACATGGGGTGAATCCAACAGTACATGGGTGAATACAACAGTACATGGGTGAATACAACAGTACATGGGGTGAATACAACAGTACATGGGGTGAATACAACAGTACGTGGATGAATACAACAGTACATGGGGTGAATACAACAGTACGTGGGTGAAACCAACAGTACGTAGAGTGAATCCAACAGTACATGGAGGTGAATACAACAGTACATGGGTGAATACAACAGTACACGGGGTGAATCCAACAGTACGTGGGTGAATCCAACAGTACATGGGGTGAATACAACAGTACATGGGGTGAATACAACAGTACATGGGTTGAATACAACAGGTGGAATAGTTAGTAGCCCGAAAGATAGTGCGAAGCGTAGTCGTACGTCGTACTACCGGTTATGCGATGTTTACCGATATAAAGAAAGACGTGACTTGTATGTGACTTTGTCGTGAAATATAATCATGAATACAATCGAACTCTGAAGAATAATATACGGAACCTTACCTTCAAAATTATATCCTATGCTAAAAACTTTTACATGTATATCAAACCAAGGAATGATATAGTTTCAAAAGTGCGAGTGACCTCTCTATGTAAACACTGCTTATGATCTCGGCCATTTGCACGGGATTGCAGCACGTGTGTTTTACGAGCACTGTTTAACGGATATTTTTGTGGGAAATCGTCTTAAGGGACAATGCTCCAGTATGAATACTTCTTTTCCCACTGAGAGAGCTTGATTATATTTTATCTATCGGAAGCACAGCTTAAAAATTACCAGTAACTGTTGAAAAATAAAAAAAAAAAATGGATGGTCATCGATCTTGTTTAGATTTTATCGGCAATCGTATGATGTACCCTTTCAAAGGCTACGAAAATACTCAGAAAATTCCGTACATGTACATGTATGACCGTTGTTTAATCTGGAAAATGACTTAAAATTAATGTATAACATTTATGAATTACAGAAAATCTAAAATATGTGATGTTAAGAATACGTTGATATATGAAACAAAAAAACACATTGAATTAGATCAACGTAGCAGAAGCTTTTTATGTCGAAAACTGCACTTTTTTTGTAAAATATTTCAAGTTCTACATTATAGCGTACATGTATTAAGCAATATACCTGGTAATAGTTAAAAAAGAAAATACATAAGTTTATCGCATATAAGTAAATTGCAGCATTTTTATTATTTACACATGAAAATATGGCGCAAACAGTGGTAAGTGCAAAAGCAGTTTCGCATAACAAATACGCTCTAACTGTCAAAAATGGTGAGTTGTAATGACATTTCATATTGTCGAAAATCTGCTAGCGAAACATATAAGGTGTGAAACATCAAACTTTCCACCGTAGTGACGGAGTGTTCCGAATAACTAGAGCATTGTCCCTTAATGGCAATGCTTTTTTGTGCTAACAATGGACATGATTTACCGTTATGGTTTTATAACTCGTCGGTGTTGTTACAAAATGTCGTAACTACAGCTGCAATCAACCTGTAGTAACGACGTTTTAGATTAACACCGAGGAAATGTTATAGTTTGTTCGATAAACTGGTCAGTATGGAAGCCCTGGAGGGTCATTTTGCATTTTGAATTTTGACTTTCTACTTTTGACTTTCGACTTTTGGAAAATGGAAGCACTGGGTCATTTTTGCATTTTGAGTTTTGACTTTTTACTTTTGACTTTCGACTTTTTGAAAATAGAAGCCCTGAAGGGTCATTTTTGCATTTTGAGTTTTGACTTTTTACTTTTGACTTTCGACTTTTTGAAAATAGAAGCCCTGAAGGGTCATTTTTGCATTTTGAATTTTGACTTTCTACTTTTGACTTTCGACTTTTTGAAAATGGAAGCCCTGAAGGGTCATTTTTGCATTTTGAGTTTTGACTTTCTACTTTTGACTTTCGACTTTTTGAAAATGGAAGCCCTGAAGGGTCATTTTGCATTTTGAGTTTTGACTCTCTACTTTTGACTTTCGACTTTGCATACACGCCTTGTAGAGAGTCAAAACTCAAAATGCAAAATGACCCTTCAGGGCTTCCATTTTCAAAAAGTCGAAAGTCAAAAGTAGAAAGTCAAAACTCAAAATGCAAAAATGACCTTTCAGGGCTTCCATTTTCAAAAAGTCGAAAGTCAAAAGTAAAAAGTCAAAACTCAAAATGCAAAAATGACCCTTCAGGGCTTCCATTTTCAAAAAGTCGAAAGTCAAAAGTAAAAAGTCAAAACTCAAAATGCAAAAATGACCCAGTGCTTCCATTTTCAAAAAGTAGAAAGTCAAAAGTAGAAAGTCAAAATTCAAAATGCAAAATGACCCTCCAGGGCTTCCATAGGTCAGTGATAATGCAGTATATGTGCTATAATATCAAAATCATCTCAGGCATGAAATTTTATCAGATATTACATTTTGGTGCGACTTGTGTCCCATCAAAATCGCAAATTCTGACATTTGTCTGAAATTTGATCGAAACATTTACAAAAATGGATGAGCACGGAAGAAATCTGAAAGGGAGGAACCTCTTATTTCCACAATCTCAGATATCTGACTAACTATGGGGGTATCAAGTCTAATCTATTTTACTAACTGTGGAAACTTGTCTGATGTTGAAACATCCTAGAACAAACACAATTGTTAATACGACTGTAATTGATCGCCAGTCCCGCTTATTTTCAAGGAAAGCCATTCATCCTAATAAAATTACAGACAACATGTAGACGTATAGACAAATATTGTATGGGGATCTTGTACCGATAATTTGTTTCCATGTTGTTTCTGTCGTAGCGGAGCATTTACTATTTGTAATAATCTTGTCTGTATGTTAAGAGTGCGATTTCTCTCCGATGAGATGTACAAACCAATGAATTAAGTTATAGTTTCTAAATTGAAAAGGCGTCTTTAATGCCTCCTATAATCGCTCATCGTTATACTCTAATCTTATACGAGCCTGATACAAGCTGTATAACACATGGTGATGGAAACAGTTTGCAAAATCGACAGGTAGCGTAAGTGTAGGTAGTCGAGCAATTTCAGGTAAAAATTATCAACACTGTATTATTGGTTTATAGGTAGAAATCAGTCGGCGGAGGAATCTTCCAACGCTGAATGATTACGATCGCGTCCGGATATGTTCAGATACGTAACGACGACACTCGGAAAAAACAGATGTTTTATGAATCTCAAAATGGCCACATTACGGGTATTCTACCTTAATTAAAGACAAATTACTCATAATCTTTTCACCCAAAAAAGACAACAATATGTATATATATTCCAATGATTCATTTAAAATTATTGTGTGCAACATCTTTGTATTTGGACCAAACTCAAATTTTGACGTTTGGGAATGGGTTTATGGTGTGGATTTCAAAATCCATACAATTCGTTATGATGTCTGTGTGACAAGTCTGTCAGGTCATTGTTCTTGGTCAAAGACACATCTCAAGGTCATAATTACAGAACCTCATAGACCTATAGACTCTACTCCAAGTTCCAACAGGCATTTGTGCTTCACATGTACGTCTTTTAGTCTAAAACCCTTTGGATTTTGACGAGATAGATCTAGCTTTCTGAGAAACGTTAAGGTTGACGTCGACATCCTTTCGTCCGTTTCTAGGCTTTGCCTTTTTTCATATTAGGTAGAAATTAAAAGTGTAAAATTTTGAGTCGATATGATGGAAATTAAGAGAAATATTGACAAACAAAAAGTGTATACTTTCTTTTGCCTCCCAGTATATATGTTCTAAGCACCCGTTGAATCTTCAATTTAGTTTGATACCACGACATTGCCCTTATCACTTGTCAATTCTGAGAACATACCTAACAAATTTGAACCTTTTTCTGTCAAAAAACGTTGTACATTGTATATTTTCATATTCACTTTTCACAAATGTTCTCAACATTTACAGGGAATGATGGGCCAAAATAATCGTAATTTGTATTAAAATTATTTGGATATTACCATCCGTTTACTAACATTTTGCAACAATTTTGTTGTTGTCTGAGAAAAAAAGTGACAATAATGTTAACAGTTACTCAGGCGATAATGTAAAATTGACGAGAGTGTTAAAACACAAGTACATGAAATCAAACCTTACTGGGCTACGAGGTTCGATAATTCATAAAGGAAGCTCCATGAGATATACGCGAACCTTCGGTACTTTCAATTTTGGTTGGTAGGTGTGTAATGAAGGTCATTCTACTCTTTGAAAAAAATATTTTAATGATTGAGAGAGCCAGACCGTTATCTGGACGACAGGTATCAGATTTATGATCACTTTCTCTAAGAAGATGAATGACCAGTAAGACCCCTGACCCATAATTTTTTAATGATCTGTCTGGTGAAGCTAATATGACCCCCTTTGAAGCGATTCTCGTGTGAATGATTTTGAACTTTTTATTATTGACATGCAACAAAGAACTTTAACACCCTATATTAATATTTTAAACAAAGTCCATTCGATCGAAAGTAAGTTTTAAGCTCAAAATTCACAGATAAATATGGAAAGAATACTGAAAGCAGTGTTTTGCAGCGAGGTATGAGATACACGTACATTTTTGTTTTTAAGGTAGTCTACCCATAATGAGATTCGCGCGACGTCGGAATTATTCGGGCGATATCGAAAACATTCGGCGGTGAAACTTTCCACCACCGAATGTTTACGACCGCGCCCAAATAAGTTCGGATACGTAACGACGACGCTCGAAAAAAATCCAATGCTTTATGAATCTCAAAATGGCCACTTTACGGGTATTCTGCCTTAACCTTATTTCAATTGACAACGTGAATAAACCTTTTGACACAAATATGTAAATTGGTCTAGAGTTCAGATATACAAAAAAGTTTAGCACAATCGGACAACGTTGGTTCCTAGTCAAAAACCCATAAAAAGAAAACATTAATGTGTTTGTAAATTAAATTTTCTAACGCGTCCTGAAAATTTTGTTTCAAATTTCTAAAGCGTTAATTAGCTTTCTTACGTTAAAGTGCACGTGGGTCAGACATCAAAATGACGCGTATGTCCAGCATTAGCAGCTATGACCGCCATTCAACGTCTTTCAATGTTGCAGACAAGCTTCCTGACCACACAAAAAAGAAATTTGCCCATTCATACTGCAGATAACGCTCAATGCCACTACATTGTAACGTTATATAGACGCCATTACTTTCTCTACCCTGACGTCCAACAAGGTTTTTTATGTTTTCTTTTGCAGGTGATGAAGCAGGTTGGTCGTAGATTATTCTGTATTTTCCTTTGAGTAAGTGGGTGGTGATTATCTTACTGAAATATCACAACTGCAATATTTAGGTCGGTCGTTGGCGGTCCAAGTTGTATAGACCAAGTACCTTAGGCGCCTTATAGTCAATTCGAGCCAATTGAAATGCAAAGCGACATTTCTAAAAGACATACCTCCTTGAAGCATGATAAGAGCTCTCGGACGTCGAACTTACGTCGTTATTTCCCGCCTTCCCATTATCAATTGATTCTGCTTATAGATTTGTGTAATCATGTGTTTTTGGGACTAGCTAGACATTATTAATGTAACTGCATACGTGTTGCACGTGACTTTTGCTAATCTGGACTTTGTCCAACAACCCGACTGTTCATTTTACACATACACTGTGTGCGTAATGGTTGTCGATCGGGACAACTTGACAGCACAAAACAATTTTCATGTTATGATCAGATACTGAAAAAGTACGTAATGTGTAACGTGCTAAACTTTTTGAACAGTATACAATGCGCGATCTTCAGCATGTATAAACGTCCTGGTGGAATTTTTAGACTAGTGAAGCAGATAGCACCGAATTTTATGTTCGACAAAAAAGATTTCTTGACCTATCGCGATTCTCAATACACCACAAAAAGCCCGAAAGAGTGTTCGCGAAAAATGGCAGTTTTCGTATATTAAATTTGAACGGGTAAATCTGAGAATCGTTTGCGTAGAGTAGAAATGATGCCCAAGACCATGCATTTTGCAGATCGTACCGACTGGCTTTGTATACACGACATAATTCTTAATCCCAAGCTCGGAACCTTAATGAACACCGAATTTCATTCGTACTGGGTTTGATAAAACACCGTTTATGTACACAGATTGAATAATTGTCCGTTAAGTATGACTTCGTACGGGCAACCGTAAGCGACGAAGAAGCATGTCATGGTCAATTTCATCAAATGCTGCGGACAGATCGAATGGTATCAATATATTAGTTTGAACAACTTTAAGCTGAGCTATTGCAGTTTTCAGTTGGCAGACTTGCGAAGTTGATGTTATACATGTTCTACCGGTCTTTGAACGTCTACGACACACTTTGCGAAATTTTTAGCGTCATTTGTGGCAACAAAGATTGACGAGAGAATCCGGATTTTAATACCCTCGTAAGTTTCCGTTGTCACGGAAAACGGTAGGATGTGAAAGTTCGAAATGCTTTGTATCTAATGATGAATGGACCTTAAGGGTTCATCAACTTGAAACATTGTAAAAAAGTGGGTGGGGTACATGACAATTTGTTTCATGCAACTTTGACTTTGTTTGTGGGCAAATATGTTTTTGAATTGCACAAGCAGAATACAGAGACTGCATCAAATAATATAATAAGCAAAATGAATGCTTGAAACCCATAAAACAATAAAATATTTACCAAACAACACATGTGTCTGTTGTGATGTCAAAGTTCTTCTGGAAACCTTTCTTTTGGTCAACACTTTCACAAAACACTGTTCAGTTAGTGGTCTGTAAGATCTTAAACATAAACCAAGAAACATTAATCAGAAAATTGCAAATACTGTAGTTTTTCAAACACACTATCACAGGTCTATATTCCGAAATTAGTTTACAAAGTAGTCCACTGTAAAAAGTATGGTGTCGACACCATGGCATAATTTTTCAATGAAGAACAGAATAATTCAATATAAAAGTCAGAAAACACTAGACGCCGATAAAGTAGATCCAAAATGCCAATATAAAACACAATTATGCAATTTAAAAGTCAGAAAACACCGTAGAAAAGAGTAAACACTCGGTATGTATTGGAAGTGGCACACAACTCACACCATACATGTTTATATCGTTCCAGTTGATAGCGTGGCCATTCACGTAACTTATAGTACAGATAACTACCTACCAAAAAAACACAGATCTTCTCCTTAACGACCCCTATAACAATATCAAATACAAAAAACACATTAAAAGATTTGTTCGTACATTGAACTTTACCTAGATCTGCAATGCGTTAGATGGGACGTTGTAAAAATACTGTGTTTTTTCTGCATTCGTAAATGTAAACAGAATGGCGGAAGTGACCGAAGGCCATCCGGCGACAAACTTACGCATGAAAAAGTAATTCGGAAATTAATTTGATGTAATTATTTTTAAACATAGTATTCAATATCAAATGTCAATTTCTTATTCAAAGTATTCAGAATAATGAGATTTTATATTGACTTTTAAAATTTTGCAAATTATTAAAAGTCATGTAAGCAAGAGTTGCCGTTCTTTAATCACGCGGAGTGATATCGGCTGTCAAATGCGGGAAATGTCATTTATGAATGGACGAAAATCAAAACAATCGCTTACGAGACCAACTTTTTCAGGTAAATTAAACACAATCAAGCTGTGATCGTAGACGCAGAGTTCTGATTTCAAGAAAGGAATGTTTAAACTGTAACACTTCAAAAGAACATAGGTTTTAGTAATGTAAATTAGGCAAAGCCACCGAACATCAGTTTGTTTACATTTTTACGAAGTGGGAAATGGCGTCAACAGGCATTTTTTTCACACCACCTCGGCAATTTTCTTTATTTCTTACTTATGCGGTGAAATTTGTACATAAAAGCGCAACACTTTGTAGTGAGTAACTCATTTTACTTATCTATCAATTCAGTTCATGTGACTGTCACGTCATTTCTGTGTTTGGGCTCCCAGGATTTATCGTATTTTTTCACACCTGTCTAATGTAACGTTTGTAAATTTTATTTCTTTTTGACAAAGAAAGAAGTCTTATATGTCTATATATTGGTTTGGAACACATATTTTTCAGTATGCAGCTCCAGTTAAGATGATTTAGGCTTAGCATTTGCTCCTAGCAGTTTCACAATTTCTGTAATGGATGACCCCTTAAATAAGATACCGTTCTTACATTTATTATGGGTGATGTCTGATGTCAAACCATATCATGATAACAGTTTTTACTGATACATAACGAAATTACAATTCCTTTCTACAGAAGACAAAATTATTCCATCAAAGTTCTATCATGTCTTTCCTTTCCCAAAATGAAACCTACTTTTAATGTCCCGTAAGACCATTCGAAAACATCTAGAAAGAGAACAAATGCTGATATTATTTTACCTGTTCCTTAAACATTGTCATTTTAAATAATAAAAGCCAGGATCTGGAAAAACGTCCCTTAAGGCTTTTGAGACCAACATAGATCCAGCATGCGCACAGTCTGATCAGGATCCATATTGTTCTCCAATAGCTTCTTCGTGACTTGTAGTAACTTAAAAAGAGCAGTATTGATGCAAACTGGACTCCATTTGACAACAGGCTGATCTTGAAACTCAATTTTGAAAAATGCTATAAAGGGACGTTTTTTCCAGATCCTGGCTCATCTGATTATATTTGTACAAACGGAAACACATTCTTTATCTGCACTCACTTCGCTGGACTTAAACACATAGCTAAATGGTTCGAGCCATTGCCTTCTTTTAGGCGAGACTTCAACATCTTCCCAAAAAGCTCCGGTTTGACGTCTCTGTTAAAGAGAAAAAATCAGATTGGCAGCATTTCTTTATTTGTCTCAAAGTATCCAGTCATATTTAACATTAGACAAATACAGGTATCCTGTTTGTAAACGAAGCTCAAATTGGATTGGTCTTAAATTTAATGGTTTTGGGAAAGAATTTTTACATTTATTTTAAAAAATTCTAAAACAGTAATCAATGAGAGAAAAGCTATCGTCAACCGATACCCTGAAGCGAAGTGGGCCTTGTTCAACATGCGCAATACTACAGCAAATTTCACCAGTCCAGAACTTTTACTTCTGGTTCAATAAATGAATAAGTGTTAAGAAAAAAATGCTTACTGCTGCATTTGAACACAAAAGGTGAAAACATAAACCTTTTCAGCTCATCTGAATCATAAATGGACTATTTTCTCAAGCGGATCGATCTATTGATTTTTGTTGTAAAGTGGAAAATGCCACAAAAAAGTATATGATTTGTATATTATATTCTCACTGTGTTGTAAGTTGTACGTTAGATTTGTGTAGTTTGTACGGAAGTTTTGAGTGGTCAATCAAAGATGGCGTCGATGGAAAATCGTTAGAGGTAGGTGTCTTAGTTTTTCATCGATAATTTCCTTAAATGGTCGTATCTTGTCTTGATACTGATATCATTGTACAGGAGAAATGTATACCTATTCACGGTGCTATATAGCCAAGTACCAGTGTTGTCCTATCGTACTCAGTCATTGTGCAAAGACAGCCCAACACGGAAAACTTTTTTCGAAGCGAGAGAGTTAGTCTTTTCAGGATGATTACATAGTAAACAGCGAACTAGGGAACAAACTATTGCTCTAACTTGGATGTTTTTAACATGCTCTTTTCTATGGTTACCGTTATTTTACACACAAATGTCTAGAATGACCACAAACGCTGTGTTTACTAAATGGCCAAACAACGGTGTAGTCACAGTGAAAATATGCAGACACAACGGTGCAGTTTCTGTGTTATCTGTACGGTGTAGTTATTATTTTCACAACAAATTGTGAACGGTGTAGACTTGGTATGTTGTATAAGGCGAACTAGCTCTAACAGATAGCAGATCATCTGCACATCTGTTTTATCTCCCTCAAATACTTTGGTCTTAGAAAACTCAGATGAAAACGCCGCCATCCTCAAAGTAAATGAAAACAAAAGTTAAGGAAATATGTTTTCTCTTTTCTTCATTCACCTAAGCCTTAAACAGTTCAATGTATGTTTGATTTAATTTTCGGAAGACATTTTTGTTATTTGTGATTGAATAAACATCTGACGGAAATGATAATCAAAAGGAATACCATCACAAAATATAAAACAAGACATACGATAACCGTCATTTTGAAGCCATGTTAAGTGCAACGGCAAATTTCTTGTTCATCCGTTCATTTGATTTGTAGATTCGAAATTTCGGCTCTGGCTTTGAATTTTTCTTTGTAAATGTTTTAATTGGTTATTACAATCAATTATTGTAATTAATGAAATGATTTCAACTCATGGAGTATGATAATTATTGATCGAAATGTATCTTGTTTTCAAATTGACCCCTCATTGAAAAGTCTGATTTTACCCAAAATAAAGGATTCAATCAACAAAACATAAATTATAAATAACAAAACATAAATTATAAATTTGTTTCATAAACATTTGGGCATTTTTTTCGTCTTGTTCGACTTAAGTAAATAAGTCTTGAAAATAGAATTCTGGAACTGCAAAATTCATTTTGGAATTTTCATACGTAATGAACTTCTTCTTCAGGACTGACAATTTTCTGACCAAGATTTTTTGGGCCCACTCATAAAATGTAACCATTTGCAATGAAAAAGACAATATTCTATACGCCAAAACCGTTTGACTATTGGAGTAAAACGCATTGAAGTACTCCCAAGACAGTGCAACTTACACACATCCATAAATAAATGAAATGCAATGTTTTCCATCGAGAGCCGACCTTCATTGACCAAGATAAACAAATACCAAGTTGATCAACGTTTCTCAATGACTTAATCACATCTGGGAACATACTGTTCATTTCAGCCATTGGTTTCATGTTCTCGTGGGGAAAGAGAAGAGACCCTATCCGTTTCATCTGTTTTAGCACGTCGTCCAATGGAAATATCAGGAATTAAGGTCGGGGCTTTTTGAACGACTTTATGGGTTGTTGAACTTCGTCATTTTTTATGTTCAGGACTCATGCATTCAAAATCGGGGATATCATCGATAGAAAGAATCTTGTTAACTCCAAAATCCTTTTTTCTACGTTGATGAGGTCTACCTTGTGTATTCTATGCTCGCAAATGGGGATGATGTCCTAGTCTGACCTCAGTATCAGGAATAATACTAAAGTTCAGAGTTTTCAAATCTTTTTGACCTGACTGATCATTGATCTCCCCCCCCCCCTGCGCACTTTTAATATCTGACTGGAATGATCCTGTTCCGAATGCTTCACAACCTTTTCGAAACTCCCTTCGAAATGACAGTAGTAATAGGTGAACAGCATGGAACTGAAAATAAAGAAAAAAAATAAAACAGACGCCAGCAGATTCTTAGTAATTTCTACTATTTGACCCTTACGGAATTGCTTTGACAAATAGCAAGGAAACTAGATTCTGATATATTTTGATAAAAGTATATTTTGTAGACATATTGTCACCTTCTTTCCTGCATAGCATTTACAAGTCAGTCACATATTAACATAATTGTTGAAGAATTTCGGTAGTAATTGTAAAACATGATTCACAGCCGTGAAAACGTTATCATTAAACATAACAATATTATCATTCCAGAAATGATAAGTTCTGTATTACTTCAAGTCTACACCGTTCACAATTGCATTATGTCTACACCGTTCACAATTTGTTATGAAAATATAACCACACCGTACATAAAACACAGAAACTGCACCGTTGTGTCTGCATATTTTCACTGTGACTACACCGTTGTTTGGCCATTTAATAAACACGGTGTTTGTGGTCATTCTAGACATTTGTGTGTAAAATAACAGTAACCATAGAAAAGAGCATGTTAAAAACATCCAAGTTAGAGCAATAGTTTGTTCCCTAGTTCGCTGATTACTATGTAATCATCCTTAAAAGGGCAACTTTCTCGCTTCGAAAAAAGTTTTCCGTGTTGGGCTGTCTTTGCACAACGACTGAGTACGATAGGACAACACTGGTACTTTGATATATAGAACCGTTGATAGGTATACATTTCCCCTGTATAATGATATCAGTATCAAGGCAAGATACGACCGTTTAAGAAATTTATCAATGAAAAACTAAGACACCTACCTCTCATGCTGTATTGTTGTCGCCATCTTTGAATGACTACACAAACCTAACGTACAACTTACATCACAGTGATTCTGTTTACTAAAGTGAGAGAGACTGAAATCCTCGCTGACTAAAAAAGGATAATGTGGTATGTTCAGGGATACTTCTATATTAAGGGGAAAGCTCCAGTTTACTATTTCTTTTCCTAATAATAGCATTTATTGATATTTTGTTTCTTGAAAGAACATCTTATTACCAATTAAAAATGAAATAAAAATGGATGGTCGTCAAAGTTGTTAAAATTTTATAGTCAATCGTAGAACATAACCCTACAGCGAAAAAATGCACAATTTCTAGCTCCTGAGAAAGGTCCTTTAAATGCTAAATAAATGCTGTGTAATCATCGTTTAGTCCCGAAAATGGGTTTAGGGTAATGACTTACATTTCATAAGAACAGAAAATCTAAAATATGTGCTGTAATAAACGCGTAAATGTATAAGTCAGCATGCGCATGTGCTCAGATAGATCAACAAAGCTGAAGTATTGTATGTCCAAATTTGCATAGTTTTGGAAATATTTCGAGTTCTACATAATATAATTTGATAAAACCCACTCATTGTATTAAGCAATATGTCCTGGTAATAATTCAAGAAGAAAATGTATAGGTCGTCGCACTTATTAGTTAATCACTGCATTTTTTATCAGCTGCACAAGAATAAAATGACGCAAAACAGTGATAAGTGCATGCACACTTACAACTGTCTTGCTCTACATCATCGATTTACATGTTGAGAAAATCAGTTTCGCATAACAAATACGCTCTTACAGTCGAAAATAGTAAATTGTTATGACGTTCCATATTATCGAAAATATGGCAGCGAAATATATATGGTACGAAACATTAAATTTTCTACAGTAATGGCCGAGTGTTCTGAAAAACTGGAGCATTCCCCCTTAATTAATTCGCGGTTTACAATTTGCTTTCATGTTTTAAATATAAAATTTCCCTGTTCTCCTTTGCCGATTAGAAAGACATAATTCCATAATTATGAGCATGTCGACTTTTAAATAAGGTTTTCTATTTATTTGTCCCATGGGTCGTTGTAACATTTGAGGTGAGACTAGGGTTTTCAGGGATGAACGTCTGTATACATATTTGATGAACAAATTTAGTTGACCCTTTCAAACTATATAACGTCGATTTTTTAACAAAACCATGTAAATGCAGCTTGTTTAAAGCTGCAGGTACGAGGTTTTTGTTGGGAAAAAAGATAAAAAAAATGCTATGATTTCTTAAGAAGATGAAGGGTCACCACGGACGTAGAAGGATCTGTCATGTTCTATAAACATAAGCTTCGTGAAGTAAGGGACATACACATTTTATTTTGATCATAGCATATAACGAAGACGTTCTTTTCTGACAATTAAAAGTATTTAACGAGTACAGATATATCTTTTGTTTCTGTACAGGTCTATCCCCTGAACTACATTTTTAATACCACTGGTATATACTTACACAAATATTTACTTAAGTTTTACTATCAAGACTTTTCGGTATATGCCAAGACAATCTGTGTTGAAATCATATACCTGTATTTCTCTCACAAATGTGCATACACATTGGTACGAGTTTAAATGCAAAACTTTCCCGCTATAAATAGGAAAATGTGTACACAAGTAGCCCACCTGTCTTTAGTTTAAAAGTTTGGGTACATTAAGGTTTACAGACCCTGAAAAAATCTACACTTTCTATCCGTACGAAATGCATCAAATTTCACACAATTGTATACTCCGTAAATATTGACCTGAACCTGTTGAATATACATGTAATGAGTAACTGTGATGCGAAATAACCGCTCTCCGACGTATATTGACACGAAGAACAAATGCAGAATACAAAGTCCCAATGTTTATGGAAATTATCGACTCTGTTCGACAGTGAGGAGTGCTGGCGAGTATTGATTATTTCGCATCACAGTTACTCATTACATATTCCGGATTTTCGTAATTCCGTCGTTACAGAGTTGTCGTTCATGCGGGACGGTATACCGTCTTCCGGTGTCAATGTAAATAAGCGCTATCGGTGGGAAAGAACCGCTTCTGCATTCATAAATGCTATAAATGCGGATAAAATTGGAAATTTTGAACTGCACAAGCTATATCGGAAGAGGCAAATGCAAGACGAGCTTGGATTCGTGTAACCAGTGCCTTATTCGAGTAATAAGTCACAAGAATTAGAACCAAACATCGTATCTGGCCTAGGCATACCCGAGTCTGAGAGACAGTAGCCTACTAGTAGCCGAAACGCGTAGATAGTTGGGAGATTCCAACAAAGGAACCTCAGCGGAGAGAAGAAAGAGAAATCCAATCGCAACATGGTCCCAACACATTTTAAACGCTTACATATCGAAGTAGATCTAGTCTATTGAGACAGAAGGAGAAAATGCTGGTTATCAGGGTGCTCTTACATTTCGCCAAAATGTTTCCTAAAGTATTTTCTATTAAGTAAAACCAGATCTTGTTTGGGGAAGCTTTAACGAACAAACAATGAATTACATAGATCTATTTGATCGAAAAGGCAAAGTTTTGAGAGAAGAGAAAAACATGCTGACTTTCCTTTTCCCTCAATAATTCCTATTCTACAATCTACACCAAACTGTTCATCTTAGTAGATCTACGTATCATAGTCTACAGCCTGCTTCAAATTTGAATTAAATTTGAAATGATGGTTTATTATGTTAACCCTTTCCTATCTAATTTTTTGTTTTGATGACCACAAAATAGCAAAATCAGAATCATTCTGACAATTAGCAAGACTTTATTTGGAAAGGACCATATTTTGTTGTTTGGGTAAGGGTTTAAAAAATCCATCATTCTTTCGACACATTTAAAAACGAATTCTTCATTTTTTTAAAAAAAAATTCTTCAGTCCTGTATTTGACCTAGATCTAAGTAGATTGTTTGGAAAAACATTGATAAAAAAGAAGCAATTTGACGATAGTCAGAAATATCGCCTCTTTCCTCAATACTTTCTGTGCTTTAACATTCACTTATTCTATTTCCGATTTTAATCGTTTTCCGACAGTGGAAAACCGTGTGGAGCGGAATGTTCTTACCAGTTACAAAATATTTGTTTGGAAAAACTTGCTCGCAGCGTTCATGTATATACATGTATCTTTTTCCCCCAAAGTTGCCCCTCTTTTTATTTCTATGACGTCATATGACTAGAGTAAGCAAGGCAAAGTCATGACGTCACAAATCGACACTCGCCTGATTTGAGGCACGCCACGGGGAAAAATATTTTCAATGATAATCTATCATCGGATTATTGGAGATTTCTTTTGTTATAGATCTCCGAACGATCTGAAAATGATGGAAGGTGCAGAGGTATTGCTAGATTCCATTATTAAGTTACAATAAAAATCATTTTCATTTAATTACTCATTGAATTTACGAAAATATTAAAGTTCCCGCTAGTCAAACAGGCAAATAGAAGTAAACATACCGTCCCGCAGGAACGACAACTCTGTATTACCGGAATTACGAAAAGACCGAATTCAACAGGCTCAGGTCAATATTTACGGAGTATAAATACACTTCACTTAGGTTGATTCACCGTGCCAGAATTCAATATTATGCGTCAAGAAGAAAATAATTTACAAATATCATTTTACTCTATATTTATAAGCAAGGGAGGTAATTTTTAACATTTTGTCAAATATTTCCATAAGTATGCATTTATTCAAAATTCTAAAACGTGCAAAATGCTTATGTTTGTATTTGGAATGGAAATGTAACACAGTTTAGGATAATTTGCACTTTCAAATTTCGCCTCTGACTGTTTGGTGTTTTTGAGGGTTCGGATACCTTAAGTCACTTCGAAATTTTGCAAAAACCTTTATGTACGTAGAACCACGAAACCCCATTAGCCTTTGAAATCTAAATGAACCCGTATTGTGTTTTTACAATGTACATTAACTAGAAAATTGTTATAAATGCAGGATGAAAACTTTAAAAAAAATCTAAAACTTTTTGAAAAAACGTATGGAACTGGGAAATTACAGGCAGTGATAGAATACTAAATTTATTTTTCGATAAAATGTGCCATGTAATATTTTAATCCAGGTAATAAACAATATGATATAAAATACAATGTACTTTTAAAATATTGTGAATTAAATCTGGAATGTCAGGTTTTAAATTTTGAATCGCTGTCTATGAGAATATATCTTTTCGTTACAACTTTCAAAATTAGGATAATTTTCAAAAGTAAAGAGTTGATTAAACGATAGAACATTTCCAATTAGTTCGTTTACTGTCAAGATTTTGTGAAAACTGTTTTTTACCATTCATGTGCAGAAACAACTCTAATGAAATTTCGCGCAAACAAAAGCATTACTTTGGTGTAATTCTAAAACTTCGAAACTACAACTTTTAAGCTGTAAATACGAGATGTTATAAATAAAACCATCGATGGTTTACCAATCTATGCATGCAAACTCAGTCTTTTTTAGCACAAAATTCATTCCCATTGACGACGGCGTCTGTCTTTCATATTTGAAATGAAGGAAACGCGAGCTTGTATTCATTTTTCGTTTTTATGTAAGCGCGGGTTTTGACGTGTAAATTCTTTCCAAAACATTGACGCCTTTTGACGCAACTCCTTGAAAATGCTCGGAAGAAGCACATAAACCTCTCGGCCACTCAGTCGAGCATTCGATGATGATAATACTAAGTTGTACAAATATTACTTTCAACCCAATACGACCGCTGTGTAACGGTCTTTTCCGAAGGGAAACGAATGTCCCCGGGTCGAAATGTATTCAATTGGAAATTTGTTCCTGTGCATATCATATCGCCAGTGGGGGATCAAAACCTCGTAACACCAGCTTTATCAAGCTGTAGTTACGAGGTTTTGACTCCTCACTAACGGTATGTGGCATCGAACTTAAACGGACTTTTGCTCTACGTTTGCTTTTCTGGTCAATTTTTAGATTTTGAATTGTTGTTTCGTTTTCAAATTAGTAAATAGTACACAACACAGACTCACCCATTATAACTTAACAAGCCACATGCATTTCAGTTAACTGCAATTCTAGGGTCCCAGTGCCGATCAGATTAACTTTATCAAGCCAAATCAAGCGATCGAGTACAGATCGAGCTCGGTCGGCATGTGTGATCTAGAATCGTCCGGGCAATCGAGATTGATCTGCTTCAATCGGGCTTCCGACCTGAATTTTTTTTGCATATCAAAAATATTCGTGTGCAATCGAGTACAAAAATAATAATCTGGGATCGATCTTGTATTGATCGGGTAGGTCGACCTACTCAAGAATTGTTAGAACGATAAGTTAGATATTAAAGCAATTCCGGGATTGGCTTTTGGATATACTTCGTGCAATTTCGGGCGTCATCCATGGCAACGTAAATTGACGAAATTGGGTATCCGTCATCGATTTCCGTTGCCATGGATGACGCTCGGAAATTGACGAGGGTATAAAATCGTCAATTTCCGTTGCTACGGATAGCGCCCCAAGTTGCACGAAGTGTTTGACATCTAATGATTAAGTTAAAACTTACAATAATGATAATAATTATTTCAATAGTGTATTATTACTTTTAAATAATTGTGACGACCTTCTAGCTTATAAAAATAGAAAAAATAATTAATTAGACAGAAAAGGCTAATAAACACATAAAAAAAAGAATAAATAAACCGAAATAAGTAGATACTTAGATAAATATCCGGTCAGTGGTAACTTACAGTTGCCTAATAAACAGATTATTCCGGGTACTGACTGATGCGAAGCCTTGAATATTTTAAATACCCAGTGTGATGGTTGATTGGAGTACTATGTGTAGTCAGTCACAACGTGTTTACATGTTTATTGATTCTATAAATCAGCTGGAAACTATACAAGGTTAGAGTGACACTTTGTTACTAGATCTATTAAATAAGATTTGGGTTTGAAGATGCTTGGGAAAATATTGAGACAAAATAATAAAATGCTGATTATCGACATTTTCTTCTTTTGTCGCAATATTTTCTGTACCATATTATATGATGTATACAATTCTTTCTTTGTCAACATCCATTTTGTCGTCTGCAGCAGCTTTCAATTTGGAGAATCATAAAATTGTGTCGTTTTGAAAAGTGGCAAGGTGACTTGATCAACACTCTACAAAATACCAAGCAAGCCTATACAAAGTCAAAGTTCTAACTGGTCACTATGACTTTTGAAACATTCAATGTCAGGAAATTATGTCCATGGAAGGCTACATTGTCAAGGGACTCTCTGCCCTGAAAGAATGGTTGCGTGTTTCAAATATTGTCAATTTATACTAGAATAATTACTAAACGAGAAATATTGAGGCAAACTTTTACTAATATAAACGACGATGGGTCCGAAATGAAACTGGTGACCGTGGTCAAGCGTCGGATTCACGATCAAGAGGTTCCGAGTTCGATCCCTAGTAGCACAGATTGTTCTCGGCCTTCCATTGTCCCACATATTCGGTGCGAGTACTGGTGTGAGTAAGCAGAATCGAGAGGGAATTAGCTTAAAATTAACTTTCGTCCCAATCGATGTACAAAATAATGTTAATTAAAATTTTAAACCGTTCAAAGCGTTTCATTTATAAATTACAATATTATCAAGTTTATTTTTAAGTTCTGATACATGTACCACAAATGCTGTAAATTAATATTTTAAATAGCTGCAATACTAACATGCCTGATATCGTATATCAATTATATATGAGGTAGAATTCTAATTGTTGTGTTGCATTATGATGAATGATAAATAATCAATTAATGTTCCTGCACCTGAGTCGGTAAAAAAACCCTGTTTTCACAAAATCTTGACAACAAACGTACTAATTGGAAATGTTCTATCGTTTAATCAACTCTTTACTTTTGAAAATTATCCTAATTTTGAAAGTTGTAACGAAAAGATATATTCTCGTAGACAGCGATTCAAAATTTAAAACCTGTCATTCCAGATTTAATTCACAATATTTTAAAAGTACGTTGTATTTTGTATCATATTGTTTATTACCTGGATTAAAATATTACATGGCACATTTTATCGAAAAATAAATTTAGTATTCTGTCACTGCCTGTAAATTTCCGAGTTACATACGTTTTTTCAAAAAGTTTTAGATTTTTTTTAAAGTTTTCATCCTGCATTTTTAACAATTTTCTAGTTAATGTACATTGTAAAAACACAATATGAATTCATTTAGATTTCAAAGGCCAATGGTGTTTCGTGGTTCTACGTACATAAAGGTTTTTGAAAAATTTCGAAGTGACTTATATGTCCATCAAAAACGTGTCATTTATCTCTTCCCAAAGAAAACATGGTTTTGACGTTCTAAGTAAAATGACTTTGGAAAACATTGAGACAAAAGAAGAAAATGGCGATAAGAAGTAATTTCTCCTCTTGTCTCAATATTTTCCGTGTTATGTTTTAAACAAGTCTCATCTTTCTCAACACTAATTTTGTTGTCTTCACGAGATTTTAAGGCAAGAATTGTGCCGTTTGGGAAAGGTTTGAGGAGAGCTTATTGACACTGACAAATGAGCCTTTAGTTATCAGGACTCCATAAACGGACTTAACTACGGACAAAGATTAATCACATTCCACATCCAGTTTCTTATCAGCACGGCAACACAAATGATTAACGTATACATGTACGCAGAGGCTAATCATACTGCCCGAATTAAATCAACCCTTTCCAAGACAAAGTATTGTCGGACCGTATATGGTACAAAAACGAATATGGTACATTTGTACCATATTCGGCCGAATATGGTACATTTGTACCATATTCGGACCGAATACTGTACAATTTTCGAACGAATATGGTACAAACATATGGTACATCATCATCATCATCATCATCATCATCATCATCATCATCATCATCATCATCATCATCATCATCATCATCATCACCACCACCACCACCACCACCACCACCACCACCACCACCACCACCACCACCACCACCACCACCACCACCACCACCACCACCACCACCACCACCACCACCATCATCATCATCATCATCATCATCATCATCATCATCATCATCATCATCATCATCATCATCATCATCATCATCATCATCATCATCATCATCATCATCATCATCATCATCATCATCATCATCATCATCATTATCATCATCATCATCATCATCATCATCATCATCGTCGTCGTCGTCGTCGTCAGCAGTAACAGAAACAGCTAACCTAACCACACTTTACATGGATTTTGCTGGTTGTGTAACTGTTTCGCCGGCTAGCTGAGTCGGTTGCGCGTCAGATTGGCACGCAGGCGGCCTGGGTTCGATTCCCGGGCGGGCCAGATACTTTCGTTGAGATTGGTCGCGAAATGATTTCTACGACCATTCTTCCCCTACCGCTGTTTCAAGTAGGACAGTTGTCAATTAAGGCCCAGTCACACTACAGCGTATGGAGCCAGCGTATGAGTAACGTATGGATTTTTGGGGCATACGCTGGTACACGCTGAAATACGCTGGAGATACGCTAGAGGTACGTTGTTAAACGTTACTCATACGCTGGGTTACGTCGGTATACGCTGATGTATGCTGAGGGCCAAAACAATTTTTGAACATGCACAAAAGATTTCAGCGTATGCCAGCGTATAAATTTTACGCTTTTCATTCGTTTCTCATACGCTGGATACGCTAGAGGTACGCTAAATATACATTACTCATACGTCGAGTACGCTGATTGTACGTTACTCATCCACCGAGTACGCTTCTTATACGTTGAGTACCAACACCACAATAATTCATTAGAATTAGCAGTTTGAATGCTGTAGCAGGAGGAGAAGATGATGATCATGACGACGAAGATGACACAGGATGAAGAAGAAGGTGGTGATGATGATGATGACAGTGGTTATGATGATTGGGGATTGATGATTGTGGTGGTGGTGATGATGATGATGATGATGATGATGATGATGATGATGATGATGATGATGATGATGATGATGATGATGATGATGATGATGATGATGATGATGATGATGATGATGATGATGATGATGATGATGATGATGATGATGATGATGATGATGATGATAACAAACGTTTTGGGATGATGATGACAGCGAGGTTTATCGGACGATGATGATGGTTATAATGATGATGATGAGATTTTAGATGATGATGACGGCGATGTTTATCGGCCGGCGATTATGATAATGATGATGATAATAACAAAATATTTGTGATGATAATGATAGCGATGTTTATTGGCCCATGATGATGATGATATTCTCATCACAGTTATCATCATCACATTTTTGTAATCTTCATTACGATGATGATAATGGTGATGATGATGATGATGATTGTGTTGATGATGATGATGATCTTGATGATTGTGGTGATAATGATGGTGATGATGATTACAATGATGATAAAAGTTTGTGGTGATGATGATGACGGTAATTTTGATCGTCGTCATCATCATCAAAACTTTTGTCATCATCATGACGATGATGATGATAATGGCGTTAATAGTGACGATGATGATGTAATTGGTGATCATTAATCTTATATATTAGTTTGTCGATTTTCTGTATTTGTTCTTCTGTCAATCTCAGATTTTGCTTATTTTTGATGTAATAACTTTACGAAACTATCTCTACAACTTTCATTTTTCTATGAATCGACATGATATTTTCCGAACATGAATTCAAATAATATTACTAAATATGTGTAAACTTTGGATAAAATTCATCAAATAGAACCAAAGTTATTTGACATTGACCTTCAAAGATTATTCTAAAATACTTAATTTTAAGATTTTGGGCTAAATTGTATTATAACAATAGAGGATTTTCACATAACGCTGCGCATGCGCATCAGCCGTGTGGAAACGAGGCTTTACACACGAGGGGGCAATAAACTTAATCCTAGATAGGAATTGGTAGCCGTGACGGGTTAATAAGCTGCTTTGATTAACCAATTTCTTCAAATGCGTGGATATTTTTATTTCTTCAATGGATGTGAACTCAGAAGGGAAAACTGTCAAACACATATTTTTTTTTTCAATTTTCCTAAATAGTCGGTGATAAAAGGTGGACGTATTCATGATTCGGTATTATGTACAGGACTTAATCAACTACCGTAAAAGACTGCTTTTTACGTCTGCAAAAGGAAAACTTGATTTTTGTTATGTGCAAAAGAAGAAAATGATGAGTAGATCGTCATTTTGCCTTAATACTTCTTTTGTCAATTTGCACAAAAACCCTATCTTTACCAAAATCTGTTATGTCGTCTGCAGCAGTTTTCAAGTATGAAAAGAGTTCGGGAAAGAGTTAGGTCTAAAATACACTCTGTAAATGTTTAAGTAATTAACAATGATTGTAATAAAGATAGACTAGTCATTTTATATCAAATGTGGAAATACCTAATTCGGCATGATTACTATTTTCTTAATCATTTTTTTCTCGCATTCCTAAGCTGAATACATTATACACCAATGTTTCATTTTAGAATGTAACTATTCAGAAAAAAGTATCATGCAATATTTATCTGAAATTCACAGAAAGCCCATCTGTAATAGAACCACTTTTTTTTAAATGTTATAAAACGATCAAAAATACCTGTACCTGTTCACTCATGTAAAAATCTATAGTTTAAAAAATATGAGGTGAGGTCAGACTCGCGTGCATCATATTATTATTCATCTTTTTTTTTTAAATATTTTTTTCAATCATAGTGGTAAAATCATGTAACGTATAAGGGTGTCAGTTGTAGATTGACTAAGTGTCATCTGTAGACACGTGTTATGCATATTGGTACTTGTGAGATATAAAACGGGAGCTTAATTATGTGATATACGCTTAATCCTTTTCCAAACAGAAGAGTTTAAGTCTGTTATACTCGAATATATCACTATATATGACAAATGAATGGATAAAAACATCTTGACAGAAACGTTATTTTCTTTTTCCTCACAATGAAAAATTTAATGCCTAGATATTCAGATGGTTTTTTTTTAACATTACATTCGGAATCAAAATTTAAATATTCGTAGATCTATTTGCTCGAATTTCACCAAACAAAAGTTTCTTAAACTTTGAACGAAAACGAAATTATCTGCATCTAAATTTGATTTTGAATCTTATAATTGTAAGTAAAATATTTGTACATTGTTTAATATTTGTTTAAAATGAAAAAAAAAAAAACAAAAAAAAACAAAAAAAACAAACAAACAAACAAACAAACAAAAAAAACGACTAATAAGTTATAAATGCGTTGGGAGACAGATCAACAAACTACGTGACAACTCTGTGAATATAATATTAATCAAATAAATAGAAACCGATAGAAAATTTACATAATTTATTTCGTTTTAAAATGTCCAATGCTTCAAACCGTGTCCCGTCAGGCGTCTTTTTCTCTAACCATTCGCATGAAAAATACCCGAAACATGTTACTTTTGAGGCTACGCGTCTTATATTTTAATGTCAAAATAGTTAAAATAAAATAATCAAGCATCTATCAATAAATAAACCCGATTTTGTAAGACGCCTTTAGCAAAGAAACGAGAGCGATATTTGTTTATTTCAACTAAGTGCAATTGTGTCCCGTAAAGATGTGCACCACTGTATAGAAATGCTTCTTTTTTACTAATTCTTCGCATGAAAATTCGCAAACTCGATTGGTTTTGGCATTTTTAGATATTTTAAGCTTCATTTCGCCAAAAATTGTACAGGAAATCCTGTTTAAATGGGTAAATAATCAGGATTTTGAAATGCGCTTTTTACAAACAAATAAGAGCGATAATTTACCTATGCCCCCTCGCCGACAAAGGGAGACAATTTATCGATTTTTTAACTAAGAAATTCGCAAGGGAGATAATTGTTTGAAAAACCCGTATTAGTATATGAAGTGAATTTTAGAAAAATAAAGTCATTTTCATGGTATTCTAACTGTAATTACTTAGTTCAGTGGAAAAATAACGATTAATACTGACCTTTACGCACATAATGATAAGAATTTTCGAAGAGGCAAGTGGACAATTTCCTTTTCAATAAACATTATTGTTCTGTATTTCAAGGTCAATGTCTGCTATGAAAAAAGCATTAAATACATTTAGAACTGCAAAAATATTATATCTGTGACTTTATTTATTGAAATATACTTTACAAGCCCATTTTTTATAAAGATATAGCTGAAAATTATAAAAAAAGTGGTTTTTAGAACGACCTTTGAAGGTCAAGGTCAAATTACTTTGGTTCTATTTAATTAATTTGACACAAAGTTTACACATATTAAGCTTTATCATAGGGTAAGTTCATATGGCAACGCGGGTTCGACTCGGGTAACTCGAGTTCCATATGAACAGTCTCGGGTTCGACGCTAGTGACGTCATTTCAACCTTTTGACCTCGACTCCACTAACCCTGGCCAAGGCTGGTGTTACTCGGGTTCCTAGATGGCGCCAAATGCGAACAATAACAACAAAAGCCAAGTCCGAATAAAAAAACTCGTGCATTTACTCAAAATATACTTTTTTGTGCAATGTATGAGTGTTTTAACAAGGACTATCATTTACGTTAACCGATTTCGATTTATATATTGCATTTTGTGGCCTAAATTTCGAATGTGCTAAACACGTGTATTTGTTTACACCCGTCAGTGGATAAAGTCGTTCAAATGGATTTTTCTATGCGCATGCGCAAATTATTTTTAGACAGTCTTTCCCGAGTTGAACTCGCGTTCGTCATGAACTCACCCATATACAATAGTCCCAGCCGAAAATAACAGTGACGTAGGCTGGTGTTTACTGCTGCAAAACCAATCAATTCGTCTGATTTGCACCGTTACAAATACGAACAGAGTTGATTGGTTGTCAAATAGTAAACATTAGCCTACGTCACTGTCAATTTCGGCCGGTATAAATAAACCATGACCTTTGGACAGACGAGTCCAACTAAGAAGGTAAAACAGGGTTTCGGAATACCTTTGTTTAAATTTTACCGTTGTTAAAATCTTTAATTAAAAAAACAAACATAGAAGTAATCGATAGACTTTGTGGTTAAGTGGTTAAGGTAATGGACTCTCAAACCAATGCGATATTCCAGCCCAGGTTCGATACCAGATAATTACTTTATCTTTTTTCTTTTGATATTTTACCTATTTTTTAATCTATCTATTTTCTATTATCTTTGGGGTGTGCATTTTTCATAAATCGTTCATAGATAATCTGTATACATCTATTAATATTTTTTTCTGTCATAAGGGGTAAGAGGAACAAGAAAAAATCACACATATATTTACAACAAAATTACGGAATAGCAAACACGTCATCATTTCAAACGATAATGTGTTTATCGGTGGCAATCAAAATCGCCGCAACCCCAACTTGTACAAGTTGTAGTTGCCGCGCGTTTGAACTCAGTCCACCGTATGCATTCAGATCAACGGTTAAAGGTAGTCCAAATATTGCTGACGTGACACAAAACAGAAGTCACGAAAGCGATATGAGCAGATGTTAAAGAATTTAGAAAATCAGGATCTGGAGCGCCAAGTAAGATGCAAATTTTCTGGTCATCCGAAGCAGAAGTAAGGAACGAGTAACATAGTTGGCCAAAGCTTTGTAGAATAGTGTCATGTAACCTTAGTCTAATCTCATTTAAACTATGACAAGTCATTAAACAGTGGTACATATCACTTATGCGCAAAACTGTCATCTTAGAACGTTATTATAAATGAAAAAAAATAAAACAAAATAAATAAAACTAAATAAACATGGTAAATAAAAGGAGACTATGTGAGATTCGAACCCACACAGTCCAAATTATCATTTCGTGGTAACGCTGTTTTCACCACTTGACCACGGCTACTTTAGGTTGAAGTCATGGAAATAAATTATTTTAACAAAAACATGCCGTACCATATAAACATACAACCCCTCTCACGTGGATTAGTCAACAATTAAAAGTACATTTGAGTCTCAAGGTCAGTGGTGGCACTATACTATTGTAGGATCATTTTCACAAGATGTCATGACAAAACATACAAAATTAAAAGCTGTAGAGATAGTTTCGTAAAGTTAGTACATCAAAAATAAGCAAAACTGACCAAACGCCAATCGACAGATCGCTCCGCCCAACATAACATTTACGACAAGCTATGGGGATTTGATCTTTAATAGGGAACGATTTTATCCAGTTTATCGTGACGTAAATTCGGACAAACAAAATGTTATTTCGTAGGTGTTGATATAAAATCTCGTAACTACGGCTTGTTTTAAGCAGTAGTTACGAGATTTTATAACAACACCGACGGTTTATCAAAACATAACGTTAAACCTACAGTTGTCGCCACGTCGTATGGCACGTGTTTATGTGTTGTTTAACGTTCAATTATAACTCCAACGCGCTATTGTAAACATTTTTGGGGAAAACCAATACTTACCTATAGGAGGGGCAGACTTATTATCAATTAAATATATGTGTTTTTATATCCATTATTTGTGAAACGTATATCCGCAATGGCCTATTGGGTAGCATAGTAGATTACAAAGCTTTGCCTGTTAGCGGGGTGGGTCAGACCAGTGGTTTGTAACCAGTGTACAGCTAATTTTTAATGGTTCATCATTTCTTATCATTTTTTTGCGAAAAAAGAAATGTAGGCCCTAATGTATTTTTGCTCTTTTCATGTTTCCCTTATTACTTTTTGTAATGATCAATATTCATAATCTTTTCAATTTTGTAATACATATATTTCTTCATCACCATTCAAAACGTTTTCATACAGAAAATCTACAAGTCACACAACAATCTAGATACTGTCAGTCTCCGAATAGTCGTTATACTCGGTGGCCGTATCTGTTTCCATCTCATCCGTTACGCCTTAAGGCCCGGTCACATACGATTCCCCGGCCATTCCGCGTCCATATCATGGCTAAAAATTTGAGAATACCTGGGACTTGGTTGGACGCGGTAACTTTGGGTCAATTTCGTTTTAGCCGTGCTGTGGACGCAGAGTGGACGAGGTATGACCGCCGCCGGCTGTTCCACTGCCGTAACACGGCCTACAACTTCTTACCGCGTCTAGTGTTAAAACGCGCGACAAGATACCGCGTCCACATCGCGTCTGAATCACTGCCATAGCACGACCATAGCACTGCCATAGCACGACCAAGGCACTGCCATTCCACTTCCTAATCGCGAATAAACCGTCCAAAACGCATGTAATGCTATTTTCCAACTTCAGATCTGATCGACTTGAACAAAGATATCAAGCGATCTTGAACAAATCC